>VDFB02281492.1:569542630-569571463 GCA_007258455.2 Sequoia sempervirens | reverse complement strand
TTGCCATTAGATTACCTAATACTAGTCATTTTATTTCCTTATACTATGAAAATAGTCATTGTTCAACTCTTTTTTATAAATTAATAAAAATCAGGAAACTTGAATAGACACTTAACACCTTATACTCGTGACCACTTACCTACTACACCATGTGACTACCTTAGGGAGAAGTTCCATGGAGCCCATTTCAAGAACTTTTTTTATGGATTAGGGGGTTCTTTAAAAGGATTTTTTTTTGCTATAGGAGAAATTAGGAAATTGTTTAGGAAAATAGTAATTCTTAATTTTTAGATTTTAGATTTTTAATGGGTGCCTTTGGTGTGGGGTTGGGAATTTGTCTCAAAAACTTGAGAGATTTCATTATCCCATGTCATTCATCTATCATTTTTTAAATATTAATTATTAAATTTAACTTTTTTTCTATTTTAATAATTATTATGTCGAAGGAGTTCCCTTTATGAATTGAATAACTTGCTTTTGAAAATAAATGGTTAAAAAATGGTTAAAATGATCTCAATCATTAGATTTTCTAAAATATTAAAAAATATAGTATATACTTACAAAAAGCAACTGCATTCTTAACTAGACTTAACTTTAAACTAGGAAATGATGGGATAAGAATGCAACTATTTTTTCTTTTAATTTTTGTAAGTATAGATTTTTAGATTTCTTTTAGTTATAACATATATAAATAATAAATATAATGTATAAATATTAAATTATATATTTAATAGAATTTTTAAATATTATTTTTATTTTTAAGATTTTAATAATTGTATATATATTGTACCCACGGTTGGGTGTGTGACTCTCCACAAACATAGTTGTGGAGAGTTAGATTTCATGGTGATTGTAATGGCTCATCGTCCCTTCTACGAGTGCTTGAGGCTCTATTTTCAATTTGTAGTTCTTGAGGGGTAAAGTTTGAATGATTCACACACAAGATAATCAGATCTTAGCTGGTAGATCTTTTGCCAAGATAATCAGAAAGTTTTGACTCTCTGTGGTGCAAACTGCTACATGGAAGTATGAATTCAAGATCTTCGCCCAATAGAATCTTTGGCAATAACAGTGGTCATACTAGTTTTTCTGTCGTCTGTTTTTCTTAGGATTAGATTATGTCAGTATAAAGGGATATGACCCTGCGTGGTCAATTTTGGGGTACTCTTAGTTTCATTTTGATAGGGATGTTTTGGGTTTGCAAACTATGAAAATATTATGTCCATGGGCTAGCATTGTAAACTTTTTGCATTATTAATGCAACCCCCTCTTAGCTATAAAAAAAAAAAAAATTGTATATATATATGATTGATTTTAATATATACAATATATTGTATGAAAATCTTAATAATATTATTAATTAGCTTTTTAAAATATATATAGATAAATAATTATAAGTTTTCAATAAATATAATTATTTTTCCAAATAATAATACTTGTAATAATTATTATTCACATATATAAGTTCAATTAAATAAATCAATAAATTATGAATTGATTTTTTATCTTTTTATCATATCAGGTTGATTTTATATTTAATTTTTTAAGTTGATGTAATTTTTAATATAAAAGTTAAAATTTTAGCTTTAACAATTTTAATATAATTTATTTTTATTTTTATTATTTTATTTGAAGTAAGGTTTTAATTTTTAAAATTCAACTTATTCAATAATTTATTTTGATATATTTTGACTTTGCATTTAGTTTAGTCTATTTTAATTTTAATTTAGATTTTAAGTTTGAAATTTATTTTATTATATAAATTAAAATAAAATTTCAAAATAGAATATTCCATTGTAATTAAATTTTTAATAAGACAAATAATTATAAATTAAATTAATTCTAATAATTTTTAATTATTATTTGTAATTTCATAAAAATAATATAACTATTCCATAGTAATTAGATTTCTAATAAGACATATAATTATAAATTAAATTAATTCTAATAACTTTTAATTATTATTTGTAATTTCATAAAAAGACAAATAATAAAATGAATTTCAAACTTAAAATCTAAATTAAAAGTTATAGAGTGAGAGAGAGAGAGAAGCTAGTGTTTGATTGGTCATTTTGTGCCAGCAATCCAAGGATAGTACATGTCTTTGGGGAGTTATGCTCAAGGTAGCATGTCATTTGATTAAGGATATGATAATTCACCTTTAAAACTTCTTCAATGTAGCCATTGTGTACTTAAGGAGGAAAATAGATACATAGATAGAGAGAGAGAGAGAGAGAGAGAGAGTTCAACAAAGATAGTTAGAGATAGGTGTTGAACAAAACAACTGAGAGGGGGGGGAGTGAACCAGTTGTAACAAACTTTAGCCTTTAAAACTTTCATCAGAAATTAGATCAACTCCAAATCCTTTACTCTACTAATGATTAAACATTAAGTGCAAAGGCAGAAACTGAAAAGCATCACAAAAACATAGTAACACCATATTTGCATAGAAAAACCAATAAGGGAAAAACCACGTGAGGATTAACTCACAATATAGAGAATATCAAAATTGATTACAAAGACTCACTACCAAAACAAGACTCGCTATCCAGATCAGGACCCACTGTTCAACAAGGGTTAACCACCCAAAGGGCTCACTGCCACACAGATACAAAGAAGATAAAAGAGATATGTTACATAAAGAAGACAATCTGAATGCAACAGAGATTTCCACCACGATTCACTCAACCACTTGCAAACATGCATGAATGATAGAGTACACCTTCAGCCCACTACTTTCAGAAACTCAACAATTAGACTTCACACTAATTCGCATATGCTTCTCATATATCTTGCTCTATTTCTTTGCATCACACTTGTGCCACTTTTACCAATATCTCATCCTGAATTTATACCATTTTCAACTTTTAAACATATCCAAAGTCGGCCACACACTTTATGAGGACCTAAATAAGTCCCAACACACTTCATGAACTTTGAAAGTATTGTTTAACACAAGGTCATCCAAACCAGTGTAAAACACATAAATCAATTAAGCACATGCAACGCTTAACACAATCCAATATTTCCAAAAAAAAAATATCTTCAACATGAGCATAACAACTTTACTCTAGAACCTCAAGTCATAAAACTTGAACAAGAAGAAATCTAGAGCAACTGCATTTCTCTCGGACCTCAACTAGAAACCTTGAAAAATACAATTCACAACTGGTCAACATAACTCGCACCGCACAACGATCTAGAAACCCAAAATTTGGATATAGCAGCTTCTAATAACCATGATCAACATATCTTAACATATGAACATAGGAGAAAATCTTAGATAAAAACTGGGAGCAACCACTGAATACCTGCAGCCTTTCTTCATTACAATTTTCTCAATATCCTTGACATATACAACCAATAACTTGTATCCATCACATCAATGACAACAACCAATTGATAACCAATTAACTAGTTGACATCAATGACAACACCTTCATTCTCACATCAACTTCTTCATACTTGCAACAATCTCCCCCTTTGTCATTGATGGCAACACATGATGTGAAAAACCATCAAAGACAACACAACAACTCTAAACACACTTTCTCATGATTTTACTTTTTGTTTCTCCCCCTTAGTAGATACTTTTTTTTTCACATTTCTCTCATCTCCCCCTTTGACATCAATGGCAAAGGCAAATGATACTTTACATTGATTCCCCCTTTGACATTAAGACCAAAATATCCTTTCAATGATAACCTATGACACTACCTACTCCCCCTAAGAGGTAGCCACCAAAACATCAATCTAGAAGAAAGATAGATCCATAGACCCATCAGATTGATGCATCCCCATATGCATCTAGTTCAAAAAGGGAGGGGAAATAATCCCTAGTTTTTCCTGGAGATACTCAAAAGTATCTTTAGGAAGAGCCTTCATAAATATATCAGCAATCTGATCCTTCTTGGTACATACTCAAGCTTTACTTCATTCTCCACAACCTTCTCTCTCAAGAAGTGATACCTAATAGATATATGCTTTTTCCTTGAGTGCATCACTGGACTCTTTGAAATATTAATTACACTTGTATTATCACAGAAGATAGAAATAGGATCATCATACATTACTCCAATATCTTTCAATGTTTATTTCATCCATAAAACCTGTGTATAGCAAGATGCAACAACAAAATACTCAGCTTCAGAGTGGACAAAGAAATTGAATCTTGCTTTTTACTCAACCAAGCCACTAATCTACAACCAAGAAAGAATGCACCACCACTTGTACTTTTTATGTCATCTACACAGCCAGCCCAATCTGCATCTATATAAGCACTTGGTGTAAATTCACTATCCCTAGGATACCATAAGCCATAATCCAAAGTTCCATTCAAGTATCTAAATATTCTCTTAATAGTAGCAACATGTGTTTCTTTAGGATCTTCTTGAAATCTAGCCACAAGAAAGAATGCATGTGTAATATCTGGTCTAGTAGCAGTCAAATACAATAGTCCAAAAATCATAGATCTGTATTTTCTTTGATCAGACTTAGTTGAATCATCATCCTTACTCAATTTGCAACCAAACACCATAGGAGTGCATACGAATTTGGAACCATCCATCCCAAACTTCTTCAACATCTCTCTTACATACTTTGACTATGAAATAAAAATCCCTTTCTCTGTTTGATTAATTTGTAGCCCAAGAAAGAAATTCATCTCACCAAACATGGACATCTCAAATTCATTTTTCATTTCTTCCACAAAAATTTTGCACATAGGTTCATTTCCTCCAAAGATAATATCATCAACATATACAACCCCAATCAAGATTTTTCATTTTCAATTTTAAAATACAAATTACTATCTTCAGTACCTTTGTTCAAACCTTGCTGAATCAAATACCTATCTAACCTTGTATACCAAGCTCTGGGAGCTTGCTTCAATCCATATAAAGCTTTCTTCAATCTGCAAACCATAGCTAGTTGATCTGGCAACTGAAATCCTTCTAATTGTTCCATGTAGACCTCTTCTTCTAGCTCACCATTCAAAAATGCAGACTTAGCATCCATCTAATAGACCTTGAAATCTTTATGAGTAATAAATGCTAAGAACATTCTAATAGCTTCCATTCTTGCCACTAGAGAAAAAGTATCCTAAAAATCTATACCTTCTACTTGTGAGTAGCCCTTCACACAAGCCTTGCTTTATTTTTGACCACCTCTCCATTCTCATTCAACTTATTTCTGAATACCCACTTTGATCCAATAATGTTTTTATTTGTCAATCTAGGGACTAATTCCTAGCTTTGATTATTTTCAATTTGCATAAGTTCTTTTATAGCTTTCATCCAATGCTCATCTTTGCATGCTTCACTTACAGTCTTCGGTTCAATATTTGAAAGTAAACACAGATTTATTTCACCAGCAGTAGCTCTGCTTCTTGCCACAATACTTCTTTTGTCTTATCTTCAATGATCTGACTATATGAATGATTTTTCTACGCATGTTTAGGTGTCTTGGGGGACACTAGCAGAGCTTCTTCTTCTTCTCCATTTTGCTTCTCTTGCTCATCCTTTTCCTATTCTTCCACAACTTCTTCAATCCTTACACAATTAGGTTCATTAGATACATATCCATCAACTTCAATTGAATTCTTCATTACTTCATCAACCTTGACATTTGTAATTTCTACAATCTTCCTCAGTATTTTATTGAAACATCTATAAGCTTTTCTCTTAGTAGAATATCCAAGAAAAATACCTTCATCACTTTTGGCATCAAACTTCCCTAAATTTTCTTCATCTCATCTAATATAACATTTGCTTCCAAATACCTTGAATTACTTAATAGTAGGAATTCTTCCACACCATAGCTCATAGGGGGTCTTAGTACTGTTTGCTTTTGCTTGAACTCAATTGAACACATAAATAGCAGTGTGAATAGCTTCTCTCAAGTAAACTTCCAGTAGACCAACTTCAGTAATCATTGATCTAGTAGCTTCTTGAATTGTTTTCTTCTTTCTTTCAACAACTCCATTATGTTGAGTAGTTCTCAAAGTAGATAACTATCTTTTTATTCCATGAACTTTACAAAACATATTAAACTCATGGGAGCTGAATTCACCACCTCCGTCAGACCTTAAGCATTTTATTCTCAAATTCACTTCATTCTCAACCATAGCTTTGAATGTTTTGAATATATCTAATGCATCAAACTTCTCTCTAAGAAATGTAACCCATGTATACCTAGAATAACCATCAATCAAAAGCATAAAGTACCTTTCACCTTGTATACTTCTCACTCTTGTAGGACCACAAAGATTTGTATGAATTAAATCCAGTAGTCCAGTAGTAGATTGTTCCTTTGATTTGAAGTTGTTTCTTGCTTTCTTTCCAAACTGGCGATTCCTATATATAGCATTAATAGGCTTTGTAATCCTTGCTAAATCTCTCACGGCTTGTACTACACTAATCCTCACCAGGTTATCAAAATTCATGCGACACAATCTTTGATGTCACAACCAACTGTCATTAATCTGAGTCATAAAACAATGTCCATCAACACCCTTAAGTTGATATATATTTCCTTCAAACTTCTTCCTTGCAGCAATCACTATTCAAATCCTTTCCTAACTTCACATCTCTCATCCTTAAATACAAGATTATATCCTTTGCTACACATATGTCCAACACTCAAGAGATTATGCCTTAAACCCTTAACATAGTAGACATCATCAGTACTATGCTTTCCATCAAAACTTACTGAACCTATCCCACAAATCTTAGCACCAATATCATCTCCAAACATAACTAAGCCTCCATCATATTTTTCAAGTGTAACAAACTTACTCTTATCATCGGTCATGTGATGTGAACAGACACTGTCAACAACCCAATAGTTATTTTCCTGTTTAGCATGTACGATAGATATTACAGTATCTTTCTCTTTTTCTTTCTCTGGAGGACATCCTTTCACCCATCTTTTAGAATTAGTAGAAGTAGGTTCATCTTTTATATCCAAGAACAAGCATTCATTGTCATCAAAATCTCCATAATCAGATTCCTCATTAGAAATACTAGCATCATTCACATAATATGCTTTATTGATCTTCATACCTTTGTTTTCTTTGTCAAATCTTTGTTTTTTCCTCTTAGCTCTTTTTGGACTTCTTGATGCATAATGATCTATTCCTCCACAACTAAAGAATTTAAAGGGTAACTTACTTTCATACTTGTCAGAACCTTTCCTCATCCTTCTCACAAAGTTATCTTCTAATTCATCAAGATTTTCTTCATCTGAATCTTTAGCTCTTATAGCCTTAAAAGTAGTTTTTGATTTAAATCCATTTCTCAAATTCAGCTTTCTCTTCTCATAAGATGTCAAAGTTCCCAATAACTGATCTTTAGTGTAGGTCTTGTAATCTATATGTTCTTCAAAAGCAGATACCTTTTCACTGTATGCATCAAGGAGAGTTCTGAGAATCTTTTTCACAATTCTGGATTCATCTATTGTAGCACCAATTCCACACATATTGCCTACCACTTCATCCACTTTGTGTACATAGGATTTAATATTCTCATCTTTGGACATATGTAGGAGCTCAAACTATATCTCCAAATTTTTCAATTTTTCTTCTTTGACCCTTTCATCTCCTTCATTTGCCTTTTCTAAAGAATCGCATAATTCCTTAGCAGTCTTCAGATTTTAAACTTTAATCAACTCAGAATGTAACAGACTATTCTTCATAATGAACTTCACATTATTGTTCCCTTCATGCGCCTTGATTTCATTAGCCGTACTCGGACCATTACCAGGAGGAGTGTAAGTAGTCTTGTAAACTTTCTTGACATAATATCCACAATACTCTAGATATTATTCCATCAATATTTTCCAAATAGCATAATTAGTTCCATCAAAATTCGGATACTCATAAGTGATCTTGCCTACCATCTTGGACCTTCCTTAAGGGATTAAGCTCTTCTCCAAGGAACCAAGCTCTGATACCAATCATTGAACAAGACAACTAAGAGGGGGGGGTGAGTCATTTGTAACAATATTTAGCCTTTAAAAATTTCACCAGAAATTAGATCAACCACAAATCCTACTAAATGATTAAACATTAAATGCAAAGGAAGAAACTGAAAAGCATCACACAAACACAATAACACCATATTTATGTGGAAAAACCAATAAGGGAAAAAGCACAATGAGGATTAACTCACAATATAGAGAATATCAAAACCAATTACAAAGGCTCATTACCAGATTAGGCTCACTGCCAAAACAAGACTCACTATCCAACAGGGGTTAACCACCCAGAGGGCTCACTGCCACATAGATACAAAGAAGATAGAAGAGATATGTTACATAGAGAAGACAATCTGAATACAACAAATATTTCCACCATGATTCACTCAACCACTTGTATACATGCATGAATGATAGAGTACACCTTTAGTTCACTGCTTCTGAAAACTCAGTAATTAGACTTCACACTACTCTACCAAACTCACATCACATACACACTAATTCACATCTTCTTCATATCTATCTTGCTCTATTTCTTTGCATCACACTTGTGCCACTTTCACCAATATCTCATACTTCATTTATACCATCTTCAACTTTGAAACATATCCAAAGTCGACCACACACATTTAAATTCAAGTTAGGTTGGCGCCAAAACATTCTAGGGTGGAATTAGAATGACAGCAACCCAAGCACACGCTTGATGAGGACCCAAATAAGTCCCAACATGCTTCATGAACTTTGAAAGTAGTGTTTAACACAAAGTTGACCAAACTAATGTAAAACACATAAAACAAGTAAGCACACACAACCCTTAACATGATCATATCTTTCTAGACAAAAAAATTATCTTCAACATGAACATAACAACTTTACTCTAGAACCAAAAGTCATAAGACTCGAACAAGAAGAAATATAGAACAACTACATTTCTCCTAGACCTTAGCTAGAAACCCTAAAAAACACAGTTCACAACTGGTGAACATAACTCGCACCGCACAACGATCTAGAAACTCAAAATCTAGATATAGCAGCTTCTAATAACCATGATCAACATATCTGAACCATACGAACATAGGAGAAAATCCCAGAGCAAAACCTGTAGCAACCACTAAATACTTGCAACCTTTCTTCATTATAATTTTCTCAATATCCTTGACATATACAACCAATAACTTGTATCCATAACATCAATGACAACAACAATCAGTTGATAACCAGTTAACCAGTTGACATCAATGACAACACCTCCATTATTGCATCAACTTATTCATACTTGCAATAATGGGAAGAGAGATAAAGAAAGAGAGAGGAAAATAGAGAAGAGGAGATACATAGATAGATATAATCACATAGAGAGAGGGAGATAGAGAGATAAAGATAAATAGGAGACAAATATATATAGAGGTAGAGAGATTAAGAGATAAAGAGTGAAAGGGAAAGAGAGAGGGGGAGATAAATAGGGATAAGAAAAGAGAGTAAAGGAGAGAGATATATGGAGAGGGAAAGAGACAAAGAGAGATAGAGTAAGATAGAGCGGAAGACGAGTATAAAGAGAAATAGGGGAGAGAGAGGAAGAGAGCGATTAAGAGATAATGAGAAACATAAAGATGGATAGGAAGACAAAGATATAAAGAGATCTCTCTCTTTATCTTCCCATATCTCTCTATATCTCCACATAGATGTACCTCTCATACCTCTCTATATATATATAACTTCCTATCTGTATTTTTCTATCCCTCCATCTCTCCCTTTCATTCTTTCACTCTATTTTTCTCTCCCTCTTTCTATCTCTATTTCTCTCTATCTCTCCCTCTCTCTCCATCTCTATCTTCCTCTCTATCTATCCCCTATCTCTATCTTTGTACCTCTCTCTCTCTCTCTCTCTCTCGCTCTCTCTCCCCTATATCTCTCTACTTGTCCTCTATCCTCTCGATTTCTCTTCTTCTCTCTCCCTCCCTCTCTATCTATTTATATATATCCCTCTTCATCTCTATCTCTATCTCTAGTATCTCTCTCACTCACACACACACTCCTTGTTTCTCCCTTCCTATCTCTATCTCTATATCTCTCTCTCACTCTCTTAGATACACACTTTTTCTCCCTCCCTATCTCTATCTCTATCTATCTATCTCTCCCCCTCTCTCTATCTCTCTATCCCTCCCTTTCTATTACTTGTCTCTATCACCTACTTTATCTCTCATTCTTGCCCCCTCTATCTCTATCTTCCCATCTTTGCCTCTCCCTCACTATTTATATATCATTATCTCTATCTCTCTCTTATTCACTCCACCTCTCCCTCCATCTCTCTTATCCTCTCTCTATATATATCCCTCTCTACACTCTATATATCACTTCCTATATTTTTATATTTCTCTCCATCTCCCTCTCTTTCATTATCTCCCTCTTTCTATCTCTATTTTTCCTCTCCCCTTCAATCTCTCCCTCCCTCTATCTTTCCCAAGTTATATATATTTCTCTATCTCCCCTTTATATCCCTATCTCTCCCTCTTTATATCCCTATCTCTCCATCTCTCCCTATCATTCCCTCTTTCTATATCTATCTACTCTCTCCTCTCTATATTTCTCTCCCTCCCTCCCCCCCCTTCCTCTCTATCTATTTATACACATCTATCTCCCTCTTGAGCTCCCTCCATATATTTTTCTTACTCATACACACACTCCTTGTTCCTCCCTCCCTATCTCTATCTCTTTTCCTTTCTATCTCTGCGTCTCCATATTTCTTCTTCCATCTCTCCATCCATTTCTATCTCATTTTCTCCGTCTATCTTTACCTCAATATCTTTCCCTCTCTACCTCTCACTGTTTATCACATCCTATCACTATCTTTATATTTCTCTCTCCCTCTCTCTCCCTCTCTATATACTTATCTCTGTCATCTCTATCTATCCCTCTATCCTCTCTCTCTTTAGGGTGTGTGCACCAATTTGTGACACAAAAAAGGTGCCACATTGTTGAAAAAATGTGAAATTAACCATTTTGCGCTCACCAAACAACATAACCATTTGGTGAGTTCCAAATTTGGTGCTTGCCAAATACAAAATTACTTTAAAAAAAAGGTTGTTTTCACCTCATTTTTTTTCTACAACCCATGACCCTAGCTCCCATTTTCTGCTCTTCCAACTCACACTTGCCAAAAGGAGATCAAATTTTTCTTGCAATTCGTCATGAGGATGCCATCAAGATGCCAAAGAGGTCAAAGAGATCAAAGAGTTATGTATTTCTATTGTTTTAATTTCAAATTTGAATTAAAATGTAGGTTTAAATAGGTTTTAAAAAAAAAATGTTTTAATTTCTAGGAAATCAATCTCCACCTCCAAACATCGACAATTCACAATCACCCCCTCATGAAGAGCCTCCTAAAAAAGAACAACCTCAAACCCCTTCATCATTTTGTAGGCATCCACAAATAACCCAATAAAATATCTTTAATCAACTTGAAAACAACAAAAGAGAGATTGAACAATTGATTGGAAGATTAACTAAGCATGTCAAAACCCACCCTTATAGGAGAGGGATTTCCAAATCATTGAAGGTGATTATATCGCATGTAGGAGTAAGAAGTGAGAAAATCAATTTTTGATCGAATAAGAGGGATGAATTAAAACAATTTAATGCTAGTTGTCTTTCATATACAAATGTGAAAAAAGAAAAATTAGCAAAGTCGAGTTGTGTTCCCTTTTTACAAACCCAAGAACCAACACACCTTTATCACATGCATGCAAGAAGTTCCCCATCCATTTGCGCCACCATGAATTAATAAAAAATAAGTTTTGGGAGTGGTGGTGGATGGTTTTTGACCAACCTCCACGCAATAAGTATGAGTTACCACAATATTTTTTGAGGAAACTCTATTGTGAGTTTGTCCTCAATAAGGTGTCAAATTATTTTGACATTTTAGACTTTTAGGGTAGAGGTGGGGGGCTCCACACATGATAGACTGGGTGCATGACGTAATCCATTGTTGGCACCGATACCCTTGGCCAAACCCATGGTGGAGCATGTTGTTGTTCCTTCCATTGTGAAGGACAGTGTCGAGGTGGACATGCTGGAGTTGATTAGCTCGCTCACTTAGAGCATTATATAGTGTGTGAGGCCTCTAGTAGAGCTTGATGTGCATGAGACTTCTAGGCCCAGAGTTCCACTCCACCATTTTCGCTCTTGCGGTGTTGTTTGCATGTATGATTATTAGAGTTCTCAGGATACAGCTACACAACCTACATCAGCTGCAGAGCAAATGGTTATGACATATGATATGTTGAATGAAACATTCAGCATTGATACTCAAGTAAAATTCAACAAGTTCATTTAATTTTGTTTAGTAAATTCTATTTTTAAATGTAAGAATAACTAAATTAGTAGAATCAATATGATGAAAATTTAGGGTCAGAGTGTTCACGATACGTGCACCTTTCCTACAAACCCTTATTTGTTTTTGACGTTAAGTCCACATGTATGCAAATAGTATTAAAGAAATAATTATTGCATGTGAACAATTGAAAGTTATTTGAATGATTGTCTCATAACATGCTTTGGATGTCAAATAGTTTCTCAGTGGACATTCGAGCTCCACACCTCGCTATTCACATCCTCACACAACTTTCACTCAAGTAGCCTTTATTCATTAATGGTGTCGTAAAACAATGTTAGCTATTTTTGGTAATTTTGCATGTACAAATCTAAAAAATTGATGAGAAACACAAACATTGGAGGAATGTGAAGTGGAGAATGAATGAGACCAATTTGTGCAATTAAGAAATTGAAAGCTTGGAGTTGAAATTATGTCTTATTTTCCATCTCAATTTTATATTAAATAGTTTGATAACTTTTGAATGATTATGGCATTGCTCTCATAAGAAGTATAGTTCAAGGTTGGAAGATATTTTGTTGGCAGCATTCATATAGAAACCTAATATTATTTTCTCTATGTGTTATGCATATTCTCTTTGGTGTAAATTCTCATATTATAGCCTCACCAAAAATATTAATAGTTTAGGTTATAATTGATTATTTACTACTTATAGCTAGTTGGTAAATAAGTCAAAGAACATGTGTTATTCTCAAGTGGCTATTGTTATCACCTTTCCTATTATTCACTAGTACTATGTGCCCATGATTCCAATTATCCCTTGTCATATCCCTTGGTCTCCCTATGACCACTAGCTTTACCCACTTGCCTTGTATAAGATGTTATGGATACATGCTAATTTTTATGATGGTAGATCATAGTGGGAAATTCTCTCCATTACCCTCTCTTATTTCACCCTATGTTCCATAATCCCCTGTTGGTCTTGTGCCATTATCTTCCCCTAATTCACCCTATGCTCCTTTATTCCCTCCTAATCCCAACCCATTAACATCTAATAGTTTACCCTATGTTCTACGATCCCCTCTTGGACCATTCCACTAGTATCTACTAGTCCATTTTATGTTCCATTATCCCATTTGACTCCCATCCCATTATACCCTCTATTATTTCACCATATGTTCCATTATCCCATCTTGGTCTTGTCTCTTTATCCCTTCTATGTTATACCACCTCCATCCAAATTTTATCCTATACACATATTGTTACAAGAAATATTTTCTTCCACTCATTATTGACTGACTCTCTTCTCCATTATTGTTGCACACCTCAACAACCAATTCCATGTGCTATAGTCAAACCCTAGACACATCCTAATTCATCCTATGTTCCATTATCCCCTCTTGGTCTTGTCCCATTTTCCCCTCCTAGTCTCATCCCATTATCCCCTTCTCATTCACCCTATGCCCATATTCACCCTATGCACTCATCTATATCTTCACAATTGTTAACATCGTCTCCCTTAAAATCTAGGACACTTACATCCACTATTCCATATTTCCAAACAAGCATAATATGACTATCCATCTTGGGTATTATGCCAACAACCACTATTATTGATCGTGCACGATGATGCATGATTTGGACTATTCTTGTGATCAAGAATAATGAGTTCACTTGAAGTTTGCAAATATAGCTTCTCACTATCATACTTATGCTATCATGGTGACTGCAACCTTTGTTTGCATCTTACTCATGAGTTACCCTTATGGTCTTGATCATGTCCTTGTATCCATTTGTTTTGAACATTGGGGTGTAATGGTGCATGTTTATTTATATTGAGTTGGATGCCCTATATGAAGCATGATATTTTAAAGCATGTCTCAAATGAAACTTCAACCATGATATCCACACCAATACCTCTATTACAATTATTTTTAATAGAGTTCATGTGTTTCATTATGCACTGAGAAAGTGGCCCACAATGGGATTCATACATGTGTATCAATGCTTTAAGGCAATCCTAGTCACCATCATCCCCATATCATCCCCATCCACCACCACTAATTTTATCCTCACCTACTACTTCCATAACTATAAGGATGTCATGCTTAAAGATGTCTCCTTGGCATTGGTGCTAAGCTTCCATCCTCCCTACCTTCATCCAATCCCAATCCACCTCCTCTTGCTTATCCTTCCCCTTACTTTGACAATGGAAACCAATCCTTTAGCCAAAATTCGCTTCCAAATCCTTTTCAAGGTCCTCATCCTCATCCTCAATTTATGAATCCATGGAAGCTTCCACCTCTTATTCCACTTGTTCATATACGACATCCTTAAAATCCACATCACCCCACTATTACCAAGCAAAGTCATCCCATGTCTCTCATAATAACTTCCTCCAAGGACTATTTGCAAAGGTGGTTGTTTCCACATGCAAAAACAAAGTGGTACAATCTTCCCATATCATGCATCCACCTTCATCACCCCCACATCAAGATAAACCCTAATACCCTAAATCTTATGAATCCCCTATCAATCCATCTATCCAAGTTGAATAGTATATAAAACCTTCCTCCCTCATCATACCATCCATATCAAATTAACTATGTCCATCTCCTAATCCAAAGCATGCTAACATAGATTCCCCTCCATTTAAAAATCAAGGAAACCCTTCTCCTCTACCATATGATCCCCTTCCATCTCATGATCCCATTTCCAATCAAGAACAACATATCCCTTCCATCTCATCTAATTATATCTTTCCATCTCAAGAGAAAGATATCCCTTCATCCCATTCTCATAATTCCCTCTCCCCCACTTTATCTAATGACATCCTTCTATGTCCAGATAAAAGTACCTCTTCCACTCCATTATATGATCGCTCTTGAAATGTGGTCTCAAAGTACACCTTCCACCCCATATAATGATCCTCTGCCCCTCATGATCAAAACACCCCTCCCTCTTCATGGCATGATCCCCCTCCATCTCATAACCAAGACCGCACTATACCATCCACCCCATCCTAGCATAATAGCATGGACAAGGCAATGAACTATTTGAAAAAATGCCTCAAAAAAAAGTTGTCTTGTGGTGATGGAATTCCATGACAAAAAAATATTTCATGGCATTCCATCACCATGAGACTGTATTTCTTTGAGGCATTTTTTCAAACAATTCATTTCCTTTTCCATGCTACCACATTTTTCATACATGTCTACCAAAGCATTTTATCAAACAATTCACTGCCTTGCTGCTATGGATAAAAGCCTAAAACAAGTTCTTTTGAATAATCTATGGATAGGGAAAATAGTAAGCATAATAGTAAGAAATATATAGTTCAATAAGTACTTAAAATTTTGTTGATTATCTCATACATTATAAGCCATAACCCGCATCACTATTCTAGTTTTCGTGATTGAATAATTTTTTGTTTTATTTTTAGATGGTGCAAGCAAAAACACCTCCCAATGTTGATAGGGAAATGGAGCATGGTGTATCTTCTGCAATAGACATCTTGATGGCTCTAATGGTGGTATGAGGCAAATTAGTAAATTTTGAACTACATTTGTTGTTATAGTTGTTTATTATTGAAAAAACAAATGATTATTGATTTGTAGTTTAATTTCTATTTGGATGGTTTCTATAGGACTTTGGGATGCTAGAGCCTGAGCATGCAGATCTTCCAATTGAGGAGAGATATCATTTGGAGGCGGTAAGTGATTATATTGTTAAATATATCATTTTTATAATGTAATTTCTATATATTAATGTCTTTACTTTTTATTGTAACAACTGAAGCTTGATCAAGAACTAAATAGGAGGAGCAAGCCTGATGCAAGATCAAAGGAAGAAATAAACACCTTCAACAATCTCCATTTAACTAACTCAAAACATCTTTAACTTCCCTTCTTTTGACTCACTTATTCAACTATGTTTCCCTCTAAATCATAACAAGCAATTAAAATAAGAGTTCCAACCTTTATCATATCCCTCAACACATCTTTAACATCTGGAAAATGATTGATTCAACCAACTAAAATTCCTTCTAACCATTTTGTTTACAAACTTCCCTCCAATGTATGGTCATGGCACCTTTTAGATCACAACCACAAACTCCAAATTTCAAGACACCAACAATCAATAAAAGACTTGAAACACCTTCATATGAGTTCAATTAACAAGACTAAACTCTGTACTAAGCCTTCCTTTTCAAATGAGTCACTTTTTTATGACTATCCTCCTTATGGTACAATGGCACTCATAGGTCATAAAGCTACAAACTTTGTTTATCTAGACTCAACAGTGATTCAACCCTTGAACTTCCTTTAATAGGCCTAAAACAACATGATCAAATCCTTTTTACATCTCAAGAATTCAACTTCCATGATTTGATAGACAAACCTTTAATGATTGTTGCACTCCCTTATAGCCATGCTCCTGCATACTGTCAAAAAAAACTTCCAATACAGACCTTTAGTAATGACTATAACCAACATTTAGGACACCTTTTTCATGTTTTAAAACATATTAGACATTCAGTATATGTTACTTTGGTAAAAGTGCTCAGATATGACTGGATACACTTCAAAAACAAGGCTAATTAGACATTGTTCATATAGGGCTTATTGGGTTTACCCATTCCAGTCACAAGATTACTGTCCCAATGCTCCAAATAGGTGTATTTTGACTTGTTTAAGCTTTAGAAACCCTTAGATAGTCAATGTAACAAAAGCTTAGGTGTGGAACAAACTCTCCTAACGCCAAAACCTTAGGGAAGAATGTAGATATGACTTTAAATTTTGCAATTACAGTTCAATAAGGTACACATGAAAAGAATTAACAAAAAAGAGAAATGAACACATACATAATTGGACACCAGATTTATGTGGGAAAACCCTTATGAGAGAAAAACCCACCACACCAAGAAAAGCCTCTTTGTATTACAGTAAAAAAAATTACATATAGAGTATAGACTTCACTTCTGATGTCAATTTTACAGCAACAACCTTCACTGATCAACCTTGTACAAAACATTAATCACACAATTCTCTTAGACGCATACAATGAATTCACTCAGATCAATCTGTCTTCTGTATCGAACAACTCTACACCATCGAACTGTTCATCATCATCAACCATTGCCAAATGTAATCATTTTCCTCACAAACTGTTCATCTCCCTCACAGGAACGGTCACAACGGTCCAAATGCCAATGGTTCACATTTTGCTTCTCTCATTGGCTCAGAACGCGCCATGTAGGACAGACGTTTGGTCAAAAAAGTTCAAACGAAATCGCATGTCGGTGAGACACTAAACCATGTCTCCCCAATGCCAAAATACTTGATCACAGAACCATCAGCATGACTATCACTATCGGCAACACCCTGAGAAATCATATCAAATTCACCAGTCTATCAGCGAGACCACATCCATCGGCAAGAGTTCATACCGTCTCCCCGATGACACCTTTCATCGATGACACATGTCCACTACTCATGCATTTCTAGAGAATCAAGCTGGGAATCTACAACATTCTCAACAAGTCTCCCAAAATTCCAAGTGGTCCCCACATCCATCGGCTTAGGTTAGGAAAATCCCAAACACTGTGACATGGAAGGAAATCACCTAGTCAGAGAAAACACAAACTTAGTAACTCTGCGGCAAGGTTTCAAAATTACAAAAAAACACTGATGCCACGACAACTAAGTCAGTCAATTTGAAAATTTTGTAACTTCCAAACTACGCAAAATGCTTCCAAAGTTCAGGATTTGGGCGATAGGCCGATAAAGAAGACCAATAAAGGGTAACTCTGCCAAGTCTTAACAAAGATACAAGCCAGCAAGTTGAGGCACCATTTCCAACAATCTCCCACTTGGCGAAGACTTACTAGCTTCCTTCAAACTCGAAGTTAATGAAGGTCATGGGCTCCAAGGCCCATCAAATTGGCACACCACCTATACTTGTCTGTGCTCACTGGTTTTGTCAATGCATCTGCAACATTTTCCAGAGTATCCACTTTTTCTAAAGAGACGTTTCCATCCTCCACCATATCTCAAACAAAATGATACTGCACATCAATATGTTTCATCCTGGCATGGAAAGTAGGATTTTTCGTCAAACAAATAGCACTCTGACTGTCATAGTAAATTGTAATTTTCCCTACATCAAACCCAATGTTAGAACACAAACGTTTTAACCAAATTGCTTCTTTACAAGCATGTGATGCTTCCATGTATTCTTCCTCTGTAGTGGACAAAGGGACTACAACCTGTCACTTACTCATCCAACTAATTGCACCACCATTCATCATGAAAATATATCCACTGGTGGATCTTCTGCTGTCAATGTCCCCTACCCAATCAGAATCCACATAGCCTCGAATGCTGAATCTTTTGTGATTCAACCAAATTTCCATGGTAACACAAAGCATATTCTAAGTGCCCTTCAGATATCTAAACACTCTTTTCACAGCATCCCAATGTGTCCCTCCAAGATTTTCCATAAAATGACTAAGTACTCCCACTACTTGGGAAATGTCTGGCCTTGTACAAACCATTGCATACATTAAACTGCCAACTGCACTAGCATAAGGCACTTTGGTCATTTCCTTTGTCTTAGTAGGAGATTTTGGACAGTCTTCAATAGATAGCTTCGTTCTCTACAAAACTGGAACAACTAGCTGCTTGCAATCAGTCATACCAAATCTGTCCAGAACAATATTAATATACTTACTCTGGCTGAGCCAAAGTTTTCTACTCTTCCTATCCTTGGTTATTTCCATTCCCAGAATATACTTGGCTGCACCAAGATCTTTCATTTCAAACTTTGCAAACAACTAAGATTTTAGATAATAAATCATTAACTTACTATTGCCTATGAACAACATATCATCAACATAGAGAGCAATAATAAGAACACGATCATTTTCTGCTTTGAAATACTCACAGTGATCAGATTTTGATCTTACAAATCCCAATGAAAAAACAAATGTGTCAAACTTCTGGTACCACATTCTAGGAGATTATTTTAATCCATACAGAGATTTTTTTAGCTTGCAAACCAATTTTTCTTTACCTTTTTCCACAAAGTGCTCAGACTGGGACATATAAATTTATTCTTCAAGATCACCATGAAGAAATGTTCTCTTCACATCCATCTGTTCAACCTCTAAGTCATACGCTATTGCAAGTGACAAAATAAATCTGATGGACGTTAGCTTAGCTACAGGAGAAAAAAATTCTCCATAATCAATTCCCTCTACCTAGGAATACCCCTTCCCAACCAACCTCACGTTATATTTTTCCACACTGCCATCGAGACCTATGTTCTTTTTAAATACCCATTTGCAGCCAACAACTTTCCTACCTTTAGGAAAGGGCACCAAACTCCAAGTATCATTATTTTCTAATGATGCCATTTCTTCATTCATGGCTTCCAATCAAGAGTTTGAATCAGGCATTCTAAATGCCTCTTTTACAATCCTAAGCTCATCAGTGTTATAAATTAAAGCATAGGCACAAGTAGAATCTAACATAGAAAACCCATACCTATCAGGTTGCTTTCTTTCATGTGTTGACCTCTTCAAGGGCTAAGGCTGAGGTTGTTCTTCTTCTTCAGAACTTTCAGAACTACTTGAGCTCTCCTCAGTTTCAGGTACATTTTTAATTTTCAATTCCTCTTTATCTGGTTACAGAGGAATTTCAACTACATCCTTTTTATCTTCTGATTTTGTCTCTGATTGTAGATCCAAAGTAGAAGGCTTCAACTCATGAAAAATAACACTTTTTTTGTATAGAACCTTCTCTGTATCAAGATTCCAAAGCTTGTATCCTTTTATGCTAGCACTATAACCAATAAAAATACATTTAACATCCTTGTTTTCCAATTTAGACCTTTTTTCATTCAACACATGCATATACCTCATAGCCAAAGACACGAATGTGTCTTAGAGAGGGCTTCTTTCTAGACCATGCTTCTAAAGGTGTTTTCTCAACAAGAGCGGAATTAGGAGAATAGTTTATTAAGTAACATGTTGTTGCAACTGCCTCAGCCCAAAACTTCTCCTCCAAGCTAACATTTCTTAGCATAATTCGTGCTCTTTCCATCACTATCCTGTTGAATATTTCTGCAACTCCATTTTGTTGCGGAGTGTAGGGTGTAGTTTTATGTCTTTTAATCCCATGATCTTTACAGTACCTTTCAAACTCATCAGAACAAAACTCACCGCCATTGTCAGTCCTTAAAAATTTTAGTTTTCTTCCACTCTAATTTTCCACAAGGTTTTTAAATTCCTTAAAACAACTGAACACTTCTGATTTACTTTTCAAAAAATAAACAAATGCCCTTCTTAAATAATCATCAATGAACGATACGTAATATCTTGATTTAGACAAAGAAGGAACATTTATTGGACCAAAAACAGCAGAAGATTTATGAGTGTTGGAAATATGTGTCTCAATCTCACAGGCTGAAACCTCTAATAAAGCCAAGTCAGTGTGACATTCTTTGTGTCTGGCCGACTAGTAGTTTAGTAACCTTGTGGTTTGTACAGGTCGCCAGGACAATGCTTTTGTCTTGCCGACTAGTGTTGTCATTGTGACTTTGGCATTTGTTGTAACCTTCTACTGAGTGGAGATCCTTGGCTGATGGTTTGGTTCCATGTGTTGGTCGGGGAGACTTGTGGTGACTATGTCATCGGAGTAACACAAAGTCCTCGGTAAGAACTCTCAGTGACAGTTGATTGTCACGCTGAAAGCTTTATATTCGAAGCCTTCAAGGAGACTCTCGGACGTTCGGTATGTCTCATACTGACAAGGAAAGTCTCACTAATAAGCCACACTTGGAGTCTTTGGGGTAACACGAAGGCTTTGCTATGAACTCCTAGCGACATATGTTTGTCTCACCGATGCTCATCGGGGTAACATGGAAGTCTCGGTAAGAAGTCTTACCAATGTGTGATGTCTCGCCAATAGTTATATACTTGTGTCATCGGTGTAGCATGTGACATCGATAAGAACTCTTGTTGAAAGTGATAAGTCCTGCCGACATTGATGTTTGTTAACGGATGTCTTTGGTGAGACTCCTAGCGACTGAAGTCTTCGGCGAAAGGTGTGAACATTCAGAGTAATGTCTCAATGATAGCGGTAAGTCTTGTCGATTGTTGGACATTTTGGAATAACACAAAGGCTCAGTATGATCTCTCAGTGAAAGACAATAGTCTTGCCAATGGGAACACTCACGTCTATGTGACTTTGGAGCTTCGGTATGATGTCTCACCAATAGCGATGAGTCTTAGCGATAGCAATACAAGTGATGATCATTGGTGTGAGGTCTTGGCAACAAGGGGAAGTCTTAGCAATAGCTTTCTAGTCTCGGTGTAAAATCTATCTGATAGTGATGGCTCTTGGCGATATCGATAGTCAGGTCTTGTGGCATCGGGGAGACATGGTTAGAGTCTCACTGATATGCGAACACAGGTTGTACGCCTTTGATCAAGTGATGACCATCCTACATGGTACGTCTTTGACCAATCAGAGAAGCTGAATGGGAACTGTTGGAAGTTAGTCTATTGTGGCAGTTTTGTGAGGAAGTTCAACAAATAGAAATGACATGGATATATGTTGTGATTGCAGATGATGTTTAGTTCGATGAATGGTTGGATGAACAGTTCGGTGTATGATCAATGTGTATGAATTCTATTTTGAGAGGACTATAACTTGAATGTTTTGTACAAGGTTGGTCATTGTGAAATTTGTAAACTGGCATTAGAAAGATAAGTCTATACTATGTATGTAATCTCTATTGTTGTAATACAAAGTGACTTCTCTTGGTGTGGTGGGTTTTTCTCCCATAAGGGTTTTCCCACGTAAATCTAGTGTTCATGTGTGTATGTTCATTTCTCTATTTCTATTATTGCTTTCTAGTGCATCTTAATTGGATTGTAATTGTAAAATTTAAAAGTGTATCTGCATTCTTCCCTGAGGTTTTGATGTTAGGAGAGTTGTTTCTGTACCTTTGCTTTCCTTACAGTGAGGACTGGAGTAAAATGAAACACGGTGTTGTTTACCATATATACAATGTTCACAAAACTCAAATTTGAGGTTACAATCATCAAGCCCTTCAACCAGGTTTTTATTTTTCAAGGTTTTTAAACCTTTTTCTCCAATGTGGCCTATCCTATGATGCCAGAGCATAGTCTTTTCTACTAGAAGTTTAACTTCCATAGAGTTTGCACTATTAGGAATTTTTCCCTCCTTTTCTCCATGAGTAGCCTTTTGTGACTTTGTAGAGACACTATTACATTGCACAACAAATGCATCCAACTTATACAAGGTACTAATACGAGCACCCCTAGCTAGCACCATTGAGCCTCTAGTCATTTTGCAGCCATTTCTAGAGAATGTGACTTACACTCCAAGATTGTTCAACCTACTAAAAAAAACTAAATTGCGATCCAAACCTAGTATATGCATTACATCATTGATTCCCTTCACTCTTCCATCAGGGAACTAAATTTTGACTCTTCCATGGCCAACTATTTCCAAAGATGAATCACTTGCCAAATACACCCTTCCATCATCATATTTTTCATACTTAGTGAACCAATCTCTATGAGATGTCATGTGGAAAGATGCTCTAGAATCAATCAGCCAAACATCATCTGATGCCTGAGTTGCCAAGGCTGTAATGAAGGCATCTGCATCACTCTGAGAAGAATCATTGTCTGAAGAATTCTTCTTCTTCTTTTTCTCCTCTTTGCACTCCTTTTGGACATGACCAGGCTGCCCACAATTCCAGCACTTCACCTTGGACTTCTTTCTAGGAGACTTTGATCTCCCTTTTGATTTCGATTTGGACGTCTTGTCCTTCTTCTTGCCTTTTTATTTTGATCTGCCTCTAACAAGTAGGGCCTCCTTCACCATCTCAGAAGATTTTCTTTTCATCTCTTCTGATAACAAAGAAGCAACATCTTCCATCTTAAAAGTGGATGATGTACTCCCAATAGCCATCACCAAGTGATCCCAAGAATTTGGCAAAGAACATAACAATAGCATACATCGATCTTCTTCATCAATATTCACACCCACAAATGCTAATTGAGCAATCAACATGTTGAAAGCATTCAAATGATTAGCAACAAATGCTCCTTCCTACATTTTCAAAGAGTACAACTTCTTTCTCAAGAACAACTTATTCACCAAGGACTTTCCCTAATAAATAGCTCCCAGTCTTTTCCACAAAGAGGATGAAGTTTTTTCTTCATGAACATTCAGAAGAACAGAGTCTGCCAAATAGAGCCTTATCAGCCCCTTTGATTTTTGATTTGCAAGGTCTCAATCCTCTTGCTTCATGCATGTAGGCTTTGTTCCAGACACAGCAAGCCAAAGATCACAGTCAACTAACAAATCTTCCATTTTAAGTTTCCACAACTCAAAATTGTTGCCATTGAATTTCTCAATTTCAATATTTCCTGAAGTGCTTGCCATTTTAATCTGTAATTCAAATTACCAGACTTTTACAAGACTCCCATTGAATAGAATTGACACCAAAAACCCAACGTGCCCATAAGGATAACACAACTGGCCAGGCTCTGATACCACTTGTAACGAAATCTTAGGTGTAGAAAAAACTCTCCTAATGCCAAAACCTCAGGGAAGAATGCAGATATGACTTTAAATTTTGCAATTACAGTTCAATAAGGTACACATGAAAAGAATTAACAAAAAAGAGAAATGAACACATACACAATTAGACACCAGATTTATGTGGGAAAACCCTTACGGGAGAAAAACCCACCACACCAAGAAAAGCCTCTTTGTATTATAGTAAACAAAATTACATATAGAGTACATACTTCACTTTCTGATGTCAATTTTACAGCAACAACCTTCATTGATCAACCTTGTATAGAACATTAATCACACAATTCTCTCGGACACATACAATGAATTCACTCAGATCAATCTGTGTTCCGTATCGAACAACTCTACGCCATTGAACTGTTCATCATCATCGACCATTGCCAAATGTAATCATTTTCCTCACAAATTTTTCATGTCCCTCACAAGAACGATCACAACGGTCCAACTGCCAATGGTTCACATTCTGCTTCTCTCATTGGCTCAGAACGTGCCACGTAGGACAGATGTTTGGTCAAAGAAGTTCAAATGAAATAGCATGCCGATGAGACACTAAACCATGTCTCCCCAATGCCAAAATACTCGATCACAAAACCATCGGCATGACTATCACTATCGGCAACACCCTGAGAAATCATATCGAATTCAACAGTCTATCGGCAAGACCACATCCATTGGCAAGAGTTCATACCATCTCCTCGATGACACCCTTCGTTGATGACACGTGTCCACTACTCGTGCATTTCTAGAGAATCAAGCTAGGAATCTACAATATTCTCAACAAGTCTCCTGGAATTCCAGGTGATCCCCACATCCGTCGGCTTAGGTTAGGAAAATCCCGAACACTGCAACATGGAAGGAAATCGCCCAGTCAAAGAAAACACAAACTTAGTAACTCTGCGACAAGGTTTCAAAGTTACAAAAAACACCGATGTCGTGACAACTAAAGAAGTTGGTCAGTCGGAAAATTCTGTAACTTCCAAACTCCACGAAACGGTTCCAAAGTTCAAGATTTGGGCGATAGGCCGATAAAGAAGACCAATAAAGGGTAACTCCACCAATTCTTAACAAAGATACAAGCCAGCAAGTTGAGGCACCATTTCCAACAGTTAGTCCCTTATTAATTTGTACAAACCCTAACCTTTAGCCACTTGAAACTCTATAATTTTTTACTGTAACACAAAAATTGAGTCTTAAATTATCTTTACCTACACTTCATCTTTACAATTTTTCTCCAAACCACTTAAACATGAAAGAACATATATAGAAGAATGATTTCACCAAAAATCAAATGATTATATTGGTTCATAAGAGAGAAACACAATTTTCAAACCACATTGTTACCCTAATGAGGGTTTTTGACTGTATTCACAAAAATTAATATAACTTCTTCAAATGAAAACCAAATTGTATGAAACGTGTGCCAAATGGAAGGTGATTGTTAGCATCAACATTCACAACTAATCTTACATGTTCCTCGGTCTATACAGACCGCACATAAGCCTAGAAACAATGAATTTTCTAGAAATATACATAAAATTAGAGATTTCCTTTATTCTATCTTCTCACTTCAATCACCCTCGAAGTTACAATGCATTCCAAAAGCCTTTTTAAAGGAAAAACAACTAACTCTTAGCCTTCTAACTACCTTTAAATGACCTAACATCCCAAATGTCCCTTCAACTTCCTAATACAACCTTTACATAATTGTGCAATTTAATTAATATTTGCTGACAACTTTACATTTTCACATTTGCTTGTAAAATATGACACTAATACAAGAGAAATGACTTGAAGGACCCTAATAGAATGTTGGAACACCAAAATTTTAATCAACCTATCAAATTTTACATGATGGAATCAAAATGTTTCCAAGGTGATCCTACACCAAACCCTCAAGTTGAAATTAAATGAGTTTCATACACATCTCCATCCCCCCGACCAACAAAGGCGACCTATTTGTTTTCTTCACCTAGAGAGCAATGAATTTTGATTGGGGTCCTTTGTTGTATGCCTATATGGAATTTTTGGACATATTTTGTATTGCATATACTTGACACTATATGCCTATATGGCATTGTTGTAAGCCTATATGGCTATTTTCTATATATTGTATACTTATATCGACATATATTCATGTATGCCTACATGGCTATTTGGTTAATACACATCTTTTTTATTGATGCTGTCTATATTTGCATTATAAATCCACGCTTCAATAGATATCTATAGATGGTTTACTTCAAATATTTAAAATCCAAGTGTTTTACATGTACTCTTCTTTTCTATAATTGTAAATATATAATAATGTTTGAACATTATTCTCCTATAAGATTATTGAACATTAAATCAATCATATGAATATAGTAATGCTTCATGCTTAATGTGTTGCACAGAGGAAATTTGTGTGTATGCTTCATGCTTTATATAATTGAGGAAGACATCTACCATTCCACATGTATACTTCATGCTACCATTCACTTATATGCTTCATGCTCCTTGTGTATACATGCAACTAACCTGTTTTCCATCGACTAAAAAATCTTCACCACAAGCAAATAACTTGGAGCTATCAAAAATTGAGAGAGGTTATTGTAGAGGGGCCCTATGTGATCTTGTATCCTCAAACAAAATGTTTCTAAGTGACATGATTTCTGAGTAAGCACTCGTCAATGTTTGCTGCCCCTTTGCAATATGGTCTCTTAAGAGACTTCGTTGGTACAATGTAGCTCAAAATGCTTTGGAATGGTTGGGTGTGAAAAAAGACCTTTTCTAGCATAAAACCACCCATCCAAACATGTTGGAATAGTTGGTTTGGTCATATGACGCATAGAATGAAAGTTACACCACTTTGCAACTTTACACTACATGCAACTGACATATTTTCCATCAATTGAAAACTCTTCAACACAAGCAAACTACTTAGAGCTATAAAAAATTGCAAGAGGTTATTATAGAGGAGCCTTGCATGATATTGTAGCCTCAAAAAAAAAAATTCTAAGCAACATGGTGTTTGAGTAACTTCTCGTCAAATATTTTTGCTTTTTTGCACTTTGGACTTAAGAGATATCGTCAGTGCAATGTAGCTTGAATTGTTAAAGGTGTTTGGGTGTGAAAGAGGACCATGCCTAGCCTAAAATTACCTATCTAGATGTGTTGGAACTATCAGTCTGGTCACACAAGTTGCAAAACAAAATTTACACCCCTTCCCAACTTTCATGATGAGTCTTAGTTCACTTATGTATTAGGGTTAAATGGTGTAGATTATATTTCCATTATACATCAAACTTTTATGCCATGTGTAATGCATTTGTTTATGCATCAAAATTGAATGAAATTGAATCTTATATTTGATTGTTTGAATGGAGTACAACATATGTGTTAGGTTAAATGGCACACATGACAACATCAAACAACTTTTTGATTTTGTGTTAAGAATTTTGACGCCTAAAATTGTCAAGCAACAGTGTTGGGTGAAAATTATGTAATCAACTTTCGACAGATTACACAACTTGAACTTCAGCCACAGCTATGTGAGATATGAATCTCTCCTCTCAGAAAGGGGAGGCGCCCTTCTTACTGCTAAGAGAAACAATAGTAAATCACAAAAAAGTAATTACACAATGTACACGAAATTTACAGAGTGGGGGGGGGTGTGTTACATTCATCCTTCTCTTTTTTTTCAGAGAAGATGTTTACAATGCTTCACGTGTTGGAAGTTCCGAATTCTTGATAACTGAAATGAACAACTAGCAGTAATGCCAATATCTCTATCTCGTCAAAGCGAAGCATAGAGATACCAGAAGAAATTAACAACAAACAAATAAATTAAAAAGGGAAAGCTCACGAAGGCACAAAGTTGTTACGTAGCTTTATCAATGTTGGATCTGCATAAACGTACCGTTTGCTACGTTAGAAGCATAAAGTCTTCTTAGACACAACAATTCTTCAAACAGCATGAACGATTACAAGCACAAAGTCTTATAGATCATCCAACAAGAGTGTCAATAGCACGAATGATTACAAGCACAAAGTCTTGTAGATCCTTCGACAAAGTATCCAAGAGTATGAATAATTATAAGCATAAAGTCTTATAGATTATCCAACAAGAACATGCAAGAGTATAAATGATTATAAGCGCAAAGTCTTATAGATCACTCAACCAATGATAAACAAAATAACAATGCAATCTAAATAATAGATGTAACACAAAGTTTACATCAACCACTTAGAGTCTTTCAGATTCCTCGAACTAATCACTACCAAATCAAATCAACTTACAAAAGTATTGAATCCAACGCAAAGTCTGGCTTGCAATCCTTTTCTTTATTGATTGAATCTCATTCACAAAGTATGAACGCAAAGTTTCACAAGTTTGTTTACAAAAGGGCAGCACTTCGTTGCAAAAGACTAAAAGATAATATTACAATGAAAATCCCTCACATTATATAGAAAGAGGGATGAGCAAAAGAAGGAAAGAGATTGAGAAAATCAGGGAGAGTTAGGTGAGCGATTTTAGGAAATCTCACCTAACTTTGACCAAAGTCAAAGTGTAATTTGTTTTGAAAATATTACATCTTTGGACTTGGTGTAATTACAATTTACAAAATGACATTCGAAAATGTCGAGAAATATTTACAGGTAGGGATACTTACTTAGAATGTCTACTTGTTGAGGAGAATAGAGTAAACTACAAAGTCTCTTTGCATTGGTAGCGGAAGTCTTCAAATTTCTACTCTAGTCTCCCTACGAACTTCTCATCTGGACCAACATTGTAATCCACAATGGTGTGAATCCTTGTGATTGATCTCATGGTAGATGAGTGAACCTTCTTGGACCTGTCAAGATGCGTTTTCAGGTTATCCAGTGTGAGCCTTGTATCACAAATGA
>VDFB02281492.1:569519869-569542530 GCA_007258455.2 Sequoia sempervirens | reverse complement strand
AACTCTGCGACAAGGTTTCAAAGTTACAAAAAACACCGATGCCATGACAACTAAGGAAGTTGGTCAGTCGGAAAATTTTGTAACTTCCAAACTCCGCGAAACGGTTCCAAAGTTCAAGATTTGGGCAATAGGCCGATAAAGAAGACCAATAAAGGGTAACTCCACCAATTCTTAACAAAGATACAAGCCAGCAAGTTGAGGCACCATTTCCAATAGTTAGTCCCTTATTAATTTGTACAAACCCTAACCTTTAGCCACTTGAAACTCTATAATTTTTTACTGTAACACATAAATTCAGTCTTAAATTATCTTTACCTACACTTCATCTTTACATTTTTTCTCCAAACCACTTAAACATGAAATAGCATATATAGAAGAATGATTTCACCAAAAATAAAATGATTATATTGGTTCATAAGAGAGAAACACAATTTTCAAACCACATTGTTACCCTAATGAGGGTTTTTGACTGTATTCACAAAAATTAATATTACTTCTTCAAATGAAAACCAAATTGCATGAAACGTGTGACAAATGGAAGGTGATTGTTAGCATCAACATTCACAACTAATCTTACATGTTTCTCAGTCTATACAGACCACACATAAGCCTAGAAACAGTGAATTTTCTAGAAATATACATAAAATCAGAGATTTCCTTTATTCTATCTTCTCACTTCAATCACCCTCGAAGTTATAATGCATTCCAAAAGCCTTTTTAAAGGAAAAACAACTAACTCTTAGCCTTCTAACTACCTTTTAAATGACCTAACATCCCAAATGTCCCTTCAAATTCCTAATACAACCTTTACATAATTGTGCAATTTAATCAATATTTGCTGACAACTTTACATTTTCACATTTGCTTGTAAAATATGACACTAATACAAGAGAAATGACTTGAAGGACCCTAATAGAATGTTGGAACACCAAAATTTTAATCAACCTATCAAATTTTACATGATGGAATCAAAATGTTTCCAAGGTGCTCCTACACCAAACCCTCAAGTTGAAATTAAACAAGTTTCATACGCATCTCCATCCCCCCGACCAACAAAGGTGACCTATTTGTTTTCTTCACCTAGAGAGCAATGAATTTTGATTGGGGTCCTTTTTTGTATGCCTATATGGAATTTTTGGACATATTTTGTATTGCATATACTTGACACTATATTCCTATATGGCATTCTTGTAAGCCTATATGGCTATTTTGTATATATTGTATACTTATATCGACATATATTGATGTATGCCTACATGGATATTTGGTTAATACACATCTTTTTTATTGATGGTGTCCATATTTGCATTATAAATCCACGCTTCAATAGATATCTATAGATGTTTTACTTCAAATATTTAAAATCCAAGTGTTTTACATGCACTCTTCTTTTCTATAATTGTAAATATATAATAATGTTTGAACATTATTCTCCTATAAGATTATTGAACATTAAATCAATCATATGAATATAGTAATGCTTCATGCTTCATGTGTTGCACAGAGGAAGTTTGTGTGTATGCTTCATGCTTTAGGAGAATGATGTTATTATCACCATTCCATGTATATACCTATTACCATTCACTTGTGGCGTTTCCATGCCCTTGTGTATATACGCAAACAACTCCATTTTCCATCAGCTGAAAAATCTTCACCACGCTAAATAACTTGGAGCTATCAAAATTGAGAGGTTATTGTAGAGTCCTTATGTGATCTTTGTAGCCCTCGCATAAAATAAGCCTTTGCTAATACCATTCTGAAAGTGGCCCAGTCGGCTGAGTTTTGCCGTTCTCGGCAACATATCCTTTAAGAGAAACTGCTAGTATAATTTTGAAATGCCCAATTGGGCGTGGAAAAGTGTTGATCTTCGAAGCATAAACCTGATCCAAAATATGTTTGTTAAATTGGTTGTCATGCGATGCAAGGAATGAAAGCTATATCATTCTCGGTGGTCCTGAAGTACGCATGCAACCATTCCTGTTCTTCCATCAATTTGAAAAACTCCTTCAAAGAATAAGCAAACTACTTAGAGCTTGAAAAATTCCAAAGAGGCGAAGAGGGGCCTTTGCATGATATTGTAGCCTAAAAACATTTCACAAATATCGAATTTGAGTAATTTCCTCATCAAATATTTTGATTTTTGCACTTTGGACTTAAGGGATATCGTCAATGCAATGTAGCTTGAATTGTTCAAGGTGTTTGGGTGTGAAAGAGGACCATGCCTAGCCTAAAATTACCTATCTAGATGTGTTGGAACTATCAGTCTGGTCACACAAGTTGCAAAACAAAATTTACACCCCTTCCCAACTTTCATGATGAGTCTTAGTTCACTTATGTATTAGGGTTAAATGGTGTAGATTATATTTCCATTATACATCAAACTTTTATGCCATGTGTAATGCATTTGTTTATGCATCAAAATTGAATGAAATTGAATCTTATATTTGATTGTTTGAATGGAGTACAACATATGTGTTAGGTTAAATGGCACACATGACAACATCAAACAACTTTTTGATTTTGTGTTAAGAATTTTGACGCCTAAAATTGTCAAGCAACAGCCTTTATGGGAAACTCAATTAATGGGGGGACCAATTGCGCTAAACTGAGTGACCTCTAGGTTTTTAAAGAAGATGACTTCTTTTGTATTTGTGGGTTTGGAATGGGAAAAGGAAGCAGATATATAAAATAAAGATCTAATCTAAGGTGATGTGCTAAGATGTAGGTGTGGATACGATAAACTTCCTTTCAAATGGGATTTAAGGGCTTGTTAACAATCTGCATGTCCGAAAATAACATATAACATAGATGAAAATCCTAAGAAGTTTATCAAATAACATAAAATAACTTCCATACACATTTACTGAAAAGAAGAGTCCAAGACATTGTCTGAATCAACAAACATATATTGAAATTATAAAAGTTCAGCAAATAAACTACTATGTACAATAGTAGCACAATATAATGTTTTGTTAATTACCTAAGAAATAGAAAGGTCAAACAACAATGACACAATCTATGAATCTTAATACAATAATCTAAAATCAATACAAAGGCCTAATGTCTTTTCACAGATTTTCTGTGTATTCTCTGAACTCAGAACCATAACCATTTTTAGAGAGGTGAAGCAATATATATAGAAGTAGCTATTAATAGAAAAGATCCCTTGACATGAGCAATGATATCCATCGCGATGATCTCCCATGGTTGTTGTAATAGAAAAGATCATGAAGCATGGAATGCAGTCACCTTTGAACCAGATGCATCCCCTTACGAATGATGGTTGTGGTCCCAATGTTGAAGTAGAAAAATTCTCGTGTAGACACGTGTCTCTTGCCCACAGAGTTGGTTAGGACACATGGTGACAGGGCAGGACTCATCACTCATTCTTCCCTTCCTTGCAATGAAACTCCCCACAGAGAAGACACATGGAGAAGTCTTGGTCCCATGCGTTGACTGTGGGGTCCACCAAAAGGTACCTACAGAATCATGCTATGTGGCACATGGGCAGAGCTTGGTAAAGAAGCAAAGGGGAGTGGGCTCACAAAGGCCCATGCTGCTAACACATGGAGGCATAGTAGGGCTCGATAGAAAAGCAAGGGAAGAAATCATTGCAAGGAGCGCACGGCGGACACGTGGAGCAAGCGAGAAAGGCTCTTAAAAAAGGGGGCTAAAGAAATCCAAAAATATGAGGCGCAAGCTAGGGCTTAGCAAAATAATGTTATCAACCCGAAGGGAGCTCAAGGGATTTTCAATCCATAGCTTTTGGCAACTACAGGGGCATTTTTCCTATGGAATGGGAACCCAAAATTTCTGGTTTGAGGACCAAAGCCTTATCCATTGGGAAACTAAGCTATAGGTTCGAGAGTGTGGTTTGTAGAGGCAGCCAGTTGGCCTCGGATGGTATTGACATGGTGCACAAATCCTCTTGCCCCTCATGCAAATCGATCACTTCTTTGAAGGGAAGCTTCATGGATATCTTGATCCCAAACTTGAGTTGGAAGAGAAATTGCGCTATCTGATGGGTGATGCCTTCAATGTCCTCAGTAGTAGGGGGTTGATTGAAATGCTAAAAGGCAGATAAGTTTTATTGATTCTCCCTAATTTTTGTTATTATATGCTTTGTTGTGGCCACCAAATCATCAAAAATAAATAGGGAGGGCAAGCCCATCTGAGTCAGTTCAGAGAATTTTGCCTATATATTGTTCATAGTCCAACCCAGTGTATCTGAGCAATCGCTAGCATGGAGGATGACCACATCGCGATGGATGAATTCTTTTTTTGTCTTGGAAACTGACCTCCAATCTTCAATCCCTATGTTCACCAGGTCCTCATTCACCACTGTGTATAGCTCGTCTAGCAACTTCTCCACCTCGAGCACCTTCTCTACTATGAACAATGGGAACTACTCTTGTTCCACAAACCTCCCTGCTCAAATTTTTCGCTTTCGCCATGAATTGTAGCACCGGCTGAAGAGTCAGATAGAAAGTCTTGACTTTTTCCTAGTAGGAAATGTATAGTTGTTGGGCCACTAAGAGGAGATCTGACTGAGTAGCAAGAGGCTAGGGAGGATTCTTTAAAGCACCAATTTCCATCTCCTTCGACCTGATATCATGTGTTATCTTCTCAAATCTTTTATCCACAATAGAGAGTCATTCCTATAGAGTACCCAACTCAATGAGCAATTGTTCCTCAACTTGGCCTCTGGTTATGGATTCTTTTTCTAGGGAAAGCCTTACTTCCTGGATCTCTTTCTCAAATTGAGCTTGTTTGCTCTTGAGTTCTTGATCCTTTTGTTGCATTTCCTATTCCAATTGAGCTTGCTACTGCCAAAGCTCTTCGGTCCTTTGGTGCACTTCTCCCTCTGCTTGCGCTAACTGGTCTTGTAACTCCTAGTTTTTCCTTTATAGATCATCGACTAGTTTGGGATCCACGGATTGGAACTTTGCAAATTTCATCCAAAGTTTGGCACCCTCTGCCTATGCTTGCTGAGATATTCATGTAATTTTGACTTCCCTTTCTTTTTCCTTCTTCAGCAAGACTCCATCCTTAAAATTTTTGATCTTTTCCTCCCTCTTTTTTAGTTGGCAACTATACTTGAGGAAGTCAGTAGTCACCACTCTCTAGGTTTCCTCCATTAGCTCAACCTTGTCTTGCAAACGGGCACAGACAAATCAATCCCTACAACATGCATCATATAGTTCTTGGGTTGCATCTCTCCCTATAGCTTGATGGTGTTCGGATGCACAGTTGTGAAATGCAATGGCTATTGAGCTTCATTAAAAAGGTTCTACATGCATGGCTCGGTCGGCTTTGTAAGATTTGTTGCTTTCCTCTTATGGACTCTGATAGCAAGTGTTGCTTTTGTTTTTTCACCCTCTGACATAAAATTTGTTGGTGATTTAATCAATTTGCCAGTGAAGGGAACAATGGGAGGAAGAACAAAAGGGAAAGAGAGATTTGTGGTCCTGTCTAATGTCTTTATTGGTAGAGATACCATTAATGGGGAGAACAGGGGAATGTCATACTAAGGCCCCGTCGGGGAAGCGGAGGAAGGACTCATAGGGAATGGTGGTGGTAGTAGAGATGCAATAGATTCCATCAGTAGGGAAAGCTAATTCAAAGCTAATATAGTGGGAGTAAAAATTCTAGCAATGGTGGATTCAGATTGATATACAATGAAAGGTGGGACAAACCACGGGGGATTAAAATCTGCATGTCCGATTTGGGAGAACTAGAAGAAACCTCTTGTGATCATGGAAGTACAAGCAAAAAAAGAAAGGTTGACACTTGAAGTAATTTTGGGTGCAAATACAAAAGAGGTAGAAGGAGTAACCAAAGATTTTTTAGTGAGAAGAGGGGGAGAGAAAGATACTTGAGTTGTGGAAGACTCCAATCCTTGGCTCATTGCAAGTTCCTGTGAGCCCTCTCCAGAGGTTGCATCTATATGTTTCCTCTTATTGGGTGGGAAATTGTCCACCTCTATGACCTTTGAAGGTTGTTGGGTTACCCTGGATATTTTCACAGTCCATCTACATGGTAGTGAGGCTTTCAACCATGATACAGTCAGATGCACTTTTAGTGAAGTCTTGACAGACTGCTTTGTCACCTTTTCTTTCTTCTACATTTGGGCCTGTTTTACCTCATTTCCCTTCTCTGTATATTTCCTAGCTTCTTTCATATCTACATCCTCATCATCGCTCACATCAATATCATCATTCCCTTTGTTCCACATAGTATCAAACCTTTCATCCTCATCCACCTCTTGGAATGGGGCATTAAGGCATTGGATCTCTTGACGATAAATCCAGAAGGCTACAATTTTCTCTTTGCTCCACTACCAATGTTTGACCAAATTATTGTGAAGGGTGGCCCCCATTCGGTGCTTCTCATTAGGCTTCACCAAAGGAAAATAGAAAGAGAGCCACAACAACCTCCTATCTTTGGTAGGAATATAGGCTAGGTCCACAATCAGGTCATCCTATTTTGACTGTGGATTCAACCGAGCTTCCAAATAAGGCTGGGAGCTGTGAGTCACCTTAGTGTTCAGGTCCACTAAGTCATTTTCAGGATTGTATTTCCATTCATCACAAATTAACACCAGACGCAAATGAGCCATCTTTTCTTCTAACAGACCATGCGTCTACTTCTTTGCCATTACCACCGTTTTGAAGCTCAAAGGGCAGAAGAAAAAACCTTTCTTATTTTTCCCTCCACAAAAGTTCTTGTCGATAATCGATAGTTTTTGAAACACCTTGAGGGCCAACACCCAATTTGTGACACATGTCGAGAGTCAAAATGGCTGCTCAGTAAAGCCATCTAGCCTAACAAATGTGAAATCCTCCTTGAGAAACCAATCGCAAGGAGGACGAAAACTCTGCATCCATCGTATTTGATTGGCGGAAAGTCGATAAAGTGTGACATCTTCACTAAAGTCTTGCAAAATTGGAGTCAAGAAGTACTCTGAAAATGCATAGTAATCATAAGTTGCAGAGAGGAGAGGAGTTCATATAGAAATTGGCATTCTTACTCCATGTTCATCAAAAATAGCCAAGCCCATACGTTTTGAAAAGAAGTTAGGGTTCTAGTGCAAAAACATATCAGTGAGGAGAGAAGAAAACCTGAATTTATGTTGTGTATTGTACCTTTGATCTAGCTTAGTATTTCCCAGATGATGACTTCCACGAAATCATACCAGATTAAAGAGTGTTGTCTCCTCAACTGAAGACCTAGTTGAAACTCTTGCATGTACTTGTCACTGTCCATGCCACAAACAAAAGCCATCATATAGAATGCCTCCTAGAAATTTGTGCTAAAAGCGAGGTGCACAACTAGAATCTGTGGAGGCTTCTTAAAATCTTCTTTAGGCCTTTTGTTCTCTTGGTTATAAAAGCTCAGAGCAAGATCTCTGGTCTGCTAGAACTCTTCCCCCCTTCTGGAGTGACCGTTTCCAAATTTTTTGCTCTATAGCCCTTGCTTGGAGGGATGCATAGCATATCCCTTATAGCATCCACACTAATCACAACCCTCAATTCCCAACCTTCAAAGGTGCCAGTATCTAGGTTAAAATGTTGCATGCATTCATGGACTAGTTTCGGGGAGTAATGCACAAAAGGAACCATATACTGCAGGAGACCGCAAAACCATAGCTTGTATGCCAAAGATTGTTGGCTAGTGGACCTCTCACAGGATGCTTCCCTAAGACTCTTAGGGTTGGTTTTAAGGATGGGGTCATAAATGTTATCCCATTCCTCCATTATCAGGCTCTAGTCCCTATGAGCTTTCTTTTCTACAACCTGCATGTGGACCCACTTCAGATTCTCTGGCATCCTAGGCGAACCGTAAGAGGTGTCATAAAAAAATTTGGCCCTCAGTCTCACATGCATAGGGTCAGATAAGCTTTGGGTCACCTATCCTTGTGCTTCCATCTAAATATTTTGGGCTATTTTAGGAACTTGTGGACCTTAGCAATGTTCAAACTCTCTGAAATTCACTTGGGTTCTTCAGCGAATTCTGCACTCAAAGCTCTTAGTGATGAATAGCATACTTAGGAAGCTTTTCATAGTGTCATTCCTTGTCATGCAACACTTAGTCTTTTCTTGAATTGGAGTTGTTGACAGCGGTTACCTTTTTGCAATAAATTCGGCATGTACTGCCAACTCTTCATGGTCATGTGAAATGAATTTCTTTCCCTTTAAAAAGACAATAATTCATAATGGTGAATAGTCATTATGTCCTATAGTGTGATTTTTTGGGAAATTGACTCGGCGATTGAAGACCTACAAAACCTTTCGCATGCTTTGCAATTAATAACCTAAAAAAGAATAATTCAGCCCAAAGCGTAATGAGTACATAAAAAGATTGAGTTCATCCTTGGAGAAATAAAAATCCCCACAGCATGACACATTAACACTTGACTGTGTGGAGGATCACTTGGGATTGCCACCAATTTTAGCTAATTAATTACTCCTTAACTTCACATGCAACAATTTGTGCGCAGTAGACATAACCGGGTGGGATTCTTAAGTTTTCTCTTGGTGGGGATTTTGAGTTGGCTCTTGATGGGATTTCAATGTTAATTCTCGATCAGCATCATGCTTATCACACACATGTACCTCAGTTATTTCTATAAATAGACACTAAGACAATGACAAAATTACACTTTGTAATTGGGAATAATTAGCATTTGGTAGTTGGGTAGAGATAGGTGCAATGAATACTTCGATTAGGCTCACTAGCAATAAGTCACAAACAACATTTTTTAGTAATAGGTGTCTTAAACATATGATGAAGAATAAGCATTCTTTGGCAATCACAGCAATGAAGTGGATACTATGAAAGGATTGCACTGAGTATGAGGATAAGTATAGGGTTAATACTGACATTTATTCCCATTTCGTTGCTTATCTAATTGATATACAGGTACTGAAGCCAATGATCTTGTGAAATGTTGGAAATCTTCTTGAAGCACTACCTTGGTGCCCTCAGAGAAGTTGTGGCAAATGTGGTGTATGGCCTTGGTCTTCCTACAATGAGCAACCTCCACAAGCACATTGAAGAAGATGCAATGGTGTCGTGGGTGTCGTTATTAAGTGGATTCCACATTTTGACACTTGAAGAGCATTGCCAGAGGGTTACTCGTGTTTGCCACTTCCTGCTACACTGCTACAACGTGGTGTTGTTCTACGGTGTGGAGTAGTACACTAATTTTAGGAACCTGATGTATCCTCCACCATTGGTCATTGTTGTTGTTTACGCGCCCGTTGTCGTTAATGATCCTGCTAATGAAGTTGTCCCAAATGTCATTGTTGTCCCTGTTGATGCTCCTGCTTGAAGAATGAACTCCCTTTTCTATTTTTTGTATATATTCATTAAAAGGCTTTTAATACATACTTCGAAAAACTACATACTATATATATATATAAATATATTTCAAAAATTATGGCCCAAGAGCCATTTTGAAATTGTAATACCAAAGTATATAATACCATATAATGAATATACATCCTTTTAATCAATTTGTCTCTTTTTCTTTCTACATTATGAGTTTCATTCTCCATTTATGAGTTCCTTTCTAAGCTTCTACATTATGGGCTCAATTTTACGCTTTTGCATTATGGGTTCGTTTTCTGCTTCTATGAGTTCCTTTCTAAGATTTTGCATTATGGGCTTCATTTTGAAAGACCGACCGAACAAGAAACAAAAACACAAAATAAATTTACATAATTACATATTTACACTGGAAAAATGATTATTGAAGCTTAATTAAACAATTTGAGGTGGATTCCGTTAACTGGAATACCCAATGCTTCTTTTTTCATGTTTTCTAGGTCAAATGTGTTATGTTGTTTGCATTGAATAATGTGGAAAGGGCCTTCCCACAGGCTATCAAACTTTTCGTGTAGGCCATGCTTTGCGGCCCTTTTGTTGAATTTTAGCACTAGGTCTCTACATTTAAGACCTTGGTCTGAGGTCTTCTTGTCAAACCACCTTTTAACCACCTATTGGTGGTATTCATGGTTATTAGGGCCTTTTCTATTTTTTCATGTACCTCCAATAACTTGGCTAACTAGACCTCCATGACTCCCTTATGTTCCACCTCTAGAGACTTGAGCAATTGCAATGTGGGAATTTTCATCGAGATGGGCAATAGCGCTTCCTTCTCGTATACCAGCTTGTACGACGAAGTCTTAAGGACTTGCTTAGGGGTTATCCAGTCTGCCTAGAGTGATGCTTGGAGGTTCTTATGCCACTCCTTTTGATGCTCTGACCTAATTCTTCTAATGAGTCAGACTAAATTTTTATTCGTCGACTTGGCTAGGCCATTCCCCTATGGGTAGTAGTTTGAAGATGTTTTAAAGAATATTCTATGATTGAGTGCAAATTGGCATACCTTTGAGACTAGGAAAGCCTTAGCATTGTTAGAGATGATGGTATTTGGTGGGCCAAATCTCGTTATTGATTCCTTGAGAAAGTTCACGATCTCCGCCTCCATTGCATTCTTCAAGGGCATGGCCTCGGTCCATTTGGTAAAGTATTATGTAGCCATGAGTATCCATTTGTGTCCAGCACTGGAGGTGGTATTAATCATCCCAATAAAATCAAGGCCCCATTATGCAAAGGGTTCTTTGGTAACTATTGGATTTAGGGGCATTGTTGATTTCTTCCTTCTCCCTGTGAAGAATTGGCCTTCTTTGCAGGCCTTAATCAAAGAGTGTGAGTCATTAAATAGTGTAGTCCAAAAATATCCAGCACACATAATTTTGATGGTGATGGTCTTTGCAAAGAAGTGTTCACCCATGGGACTGCTATGAAAAATATCCAAAGTTTTCTTTGCTTGCTATGTGGTGATGCACTGCAATAGAACTCCATTGAAGTTCCTCTTGAAAAGGAATCTTTTGATGAGTGCATATCCTCTATTCTACAATCTATAGAATATACTTTTCTGAGAAGGGAGGCCCATTGGATATTTCCCAACCTGCATGAATCTCATATGGTCCGCTAACCAGTAGCCTTTGGACTCAGGTCCGTTCATTAGGATTAGCCCGAGTTGTTCCTCTTTAGCTGTCATCTCTTGATCATGCACCAAATACTCATACATTCCTCTCCCTCAAATAGTCTTTTTCGGTCTAACCTCAATGTCATATTTGAGGATCTTAGTAATCTAGTTGGCCCTTTTTTCTATGATCTCCCTCCATAATGTATTCAAGCACACTCAAATGCACGGTATACACTACCACCTTGTTGCAAGATATGAGGTGTCAGAACTTCTTGAGCCCCTTAACAATGGAAAATACTTTCCTTTCAACAAAGTTATAATTTGTTTCATAATCCTTTAAGGTTTGGGAATGGAATGCTATCAGATGTTCTCCCTTTCCTTCATCCTTCTTCTAGGTCAAAATAGTAGCAATATTGGATTTGCTACTAAACACATACATTATGAAGTCTTTTGATAGGTCTGGGTTTACCAGCATAGGAGCTGAGGAAATAGAATCCTTAACCCTCTCAAAGGCTTCTCTGGCCTCTTTTTTCCATTTTAACAATTGATCCTTCTTGAGCATCAGGGTAATAGGTCTAATTAGTCCTGCAAAATCAAAAATGAATTTGCTCACAAAATTTACCTTTCCTAGAAAGGATTGAAATCCCTTCTTGTTGACTAGTAGGAGAAGCTCTTTGATTGTCTTCACTCGCTCTGGGTCAATTGCAATTCCATCTTTGGACACCACGTGTCCCAACAATTTTCCTTGCGAGACTCTGAAAACACATTTTTTGAGGTTCAGGGATACCCTGAACTCCTGACATCTTTTAAAAACCATTTCTAGATAATCAAAATGATCATCTTTAGACTTAGATAATATGGTTGGATCATCCAAGTAAATTAAGATAATCTTGTTGATCAATTCTCTAAAAGTAATATCCATTGCTTGTTGGAAGGTAGCTCTCACATTTGAGAGATCGAAAGGCATTTTGGCATAGGCAAGCATTCCCCACTTAGTAGTGAACATTGTCTTGTGTTGTTCTTCCTCTTTTACCTAGATCTGGTTGTAACCAGATAAGTTGTCCAACAGAGAAGATATTTTCGAGCCAACCACTATTTGGAAGATAGACTCTATGGAGGGAAAGGGGTAGTGGTCCTTCAGGGATGCTTTGTTTAGGTCCCAAAAATCAACACATAGGTGAATGACTCCATTCCTTTTTTGGAAAGGAACTAGATTGGACACCCATGTGTTGTGTTTGATCAGGAAGACGATCTGAGACTGAATTAGCTTTGTCAACTCTTGGGCCATCAATGGCTCAATCTTCAAATTTACTGGCCTCTGCTTCTAGTGGACGGGTTTTGCTTCTTCCGTTGGCTCTATAGTATGTTGGATTATTTCAAGATCATATCCCTTGAGGTCATTATATGACCAATCCACTACTCCTTCATATTTCTCACAAAATTGAATGAGCCTTTCTTTATCGTGTTGCGAGACATCATTTCCAACCTTGAGCTTCCTTTTATTAGTGACCTGAAGGTCAGCATAGTTGCTTTTTTCCAATACAAAATTCCTCTTGTCATTCCTTACATCATCACAATTGAATATATTTTTGAGAGTGACCAATCATTTTGGAAGCTTGTTGGACCTTAACTAAATAATTTTCCTTCATAGGCCTTGATAATTTTCAGTTAGAATTGCTCAGCGAACTCCCCTAACTACTAGATGAATAAGATGATGTGTTCATCACTTTCAAACACTTTCCAGCTCTAACCATTAGCTAGGATTGTCGGTTGGACAATCACTCGTACATAGTGTATGTTATGAATCAGGTCGAGAATAGGGTCAAATTGAGATTTGATTGCCACCATGTGATTTGCATCTGCATTTTGCTCTCTAGGCACTATTTGGATATTGAAGGCTTCAAAGCTTTCAACAGGTCCTAAACTCTATGTCTATAGGATCTCATGCAGACACTCTTGGATGTGGAGAGCCCTTGGACTTGGTTGACCACTATCTTGGAGTCTCTAAACACCATTATTTTCCTAATGCCCATTTGTTCCGCAAGACTCAGACCTTGCACTAGGCCCTCATATTTAGCTTCATTGTTTAAACAGGCAAACTAAAAGTGAAAAGACCTGAGGGTCTTTCAATTGGATGGAGACGTAAACATATCCTAGCTCTTGCACCAACTTTACATCTCACTCCAAAATGCAACGTCCACAGCTCTAAGGCTTGACCTCTCTCAGATTCCTTCATGACCTTCAAAATCACTTGATCTTCATCATAGATGACATAGGTTCCCAATTCGATAGCATGATAGTTGTCGAAAGGATCAGTTTCTATATATTCACTCAAGAGGACCTCTTCTAAATCAATATGGTCTTCGATCACCTTCTCATCCTCTAATAACTCAATACAATACATTTCCTCTTTGGTGAAAGAGGTATGAGTGGCCTCAAAGTTGTTCATGGCTTCATCGGCCACATATTTAGAATATAAAGGTTCAGATACCATCTTCATTTTAGCTCTGTGTTTGGTTCTGAGGATTAAGTGTGACCTGTCTAAGGAAAGATATCCACCTATCTTAGAAGTGAATTCCTAGGATAAGCAAAGACCAAACATGGGGGGAATGTCTATGATTACAGTATCTTATGGAGCTGTGATGCTAGGGCACGAGAATAGAGTCAATGGGAGGTCCTTAATGGAACCTACAGTTTCAACCTTGTTCCCATCAAGCTGCATAACCCCTCTTTTTAAAGGTTCATAGCTAAGTCTTAAGGCTTCAACTATTTGTTTGGGCATGATTGTGGTACTAGCACTAGATCCAATCATAGAATTGTGCAACAATTTCTACCTAGAATAAGAGTTAGGAAAAAGGGTTTCGATTTTGACTTATCTTTAACGTCAGTAGAGGCTTCTTTTGCACTATTTCTAAGGATGGAGGTGATAGATCAATGACCTTTCCCTTGAGTGATTGCTCTATTAGCTCTATGCTTGCATCTTCAAGTAGGGCCTTCTGTAGCAATGACTTCTGCTCTTGAATAGCTAAGATATCCCAAAGGGACACATTAGTAGAGGATTTTTTCAATTGTTCCACCACATTGAATGTGATAGGTTTAAAGGCCTATGTTCCTTAGCCCTTGTCATAGCAATGCCCCTTCGTGGTTGAAATTGTTGTGCAACTGTGGAGGTACTAGGAGTTTGGTCGGAGACACTTTTGGGTTGCACGATAATCAATTCACCTGTGAATCTCCTCTTAGAGTGAGTGTTGTAATCGGATTGCACTTGCGAGGCCTTGGATGTGGATGCATCATTTTCAAACAATGCCTCTTCTTCTTCCATCCATGAGAAGAGTGTGTGATCTGGAGCTATATTTTTCTCTTGCTCCAAGGACATTCCTTGCATTTTCAGAGTGAGTACTGTGTTTCCATTTGCAGAGAGGCATATACATGACCTACTAAATCTGATGCCACGCCTTGACTGCGTTGTTTTGCCACTCTTTGTTGTAGATTGTTGCATGAACAATTTCAAGGCATATGTGCTTCATTGCAGGGGAAGCACTAGGGATTGATTTCATCAAAGAGATTTTTTTCCCCATTGTCAACTCTCTACTCAATCTTGGGGGAGAATTTTGTAGCAGAGTAGGCACTACCACCATCTAACTGCTTGTTTTGAGTTTGTGGATTTGTGTGCAAACCTCCTTGAAACTAATTTTGTTGGTAGGAAGATTTTATGCCTTGATAATTTTGATAAGTTGGCTTCGGAGGCATGCACTAGTTCTGCTTGATGGTAGTTATTTCATTAGAGATGCTTTGCAACAACTCCTTGACATCACTCATCTCATCTTTTGATGAATTAGAAGTAGAATAAACACTTTGTAGCGCGCTCGAATATGCATACATAGATTGGGGAGGAGTAGACACATTGGTAGATGTTATCTCCTGGGCGGGAATCAACAACTCTAGAAATATAGGCATAGCGGGCCAAGGCGGTAACTTTCTGGCATCGATCAAATTATTCTCCACCTGAATAGCAATGCTATATGCACCTGGCAAGGTGTTCCCACCAAGGGACTAGATCATCACTGAAATTTTGGCGTTGAGAGACTTTAGATAGAACATGAATGCCAAATCTGCAAGTGGGCGGATTGTAGGTTGAATCCTTTGCCAAGTCGTGTGGAACCAGGTATTAAAGTCAGTCATGACCTCCTGAGGGGCCCGCTTTATGGTCGCTAGCTAATGATTTAGTGAAGACCGATCTCCATTATTTGAAAATCTCTCATAGAAAGGATCTCGAGCTAATCCTAGGTACGATAGTATTAGCTCCCAAAGTGCAATACCAATCTAGCGCTCTTCCTTTGAAAGAGGCTATGAGCAATCTTAGCATGACATTCTAGTTGGTAACACCATGCACCAAACACACATCTGCCACATCTTGCAAGTGTTTGGATGGTGTTTTCAAGCCTTCCCCAATGATTTTGGTACAACTTTTAAATTAGAGGTCAGGATAGGGACCCAAACGGTGGGTGTTATTAGTGTATAAGGGGGCTTCCGACATCCCATGCCACATATTTTTTGTTAGCAATCGACAACATGGTTGGTGGAGGGATCGAAACATTCACTAGATGGATTCTTGTTCTTACTGTTACTAGTGATGGCACTAGCAGGCCAGGGTTATTCATTGTTTGGGATCTAGTAACAGGCTGATGGCTCATACACCCACTTTAGATTTAGATACATTTAAGATAGTACCATAGGGCGTGCCAGTAAAAAAAAATTGTTGACTCCTAAAATTTTCAAGCAATAGCCTTATGGGAAACTCAGTTAATAGGGGGACCAATTGCGCTAAATTGAGTGATCTCTGAGTTTTTAAAGAAGCGGACTTCTTCTGTATTTGGGGGTTTGGAATGGGAAAAGGAAGTAGATATATAAAATAAAGATGTAATCTAAGGCGATGCACCAATATGTAGGTGTGGGCACGATAAATCTTCCTTTCAGATGGGATTTAAGGGCATGTTCAACAATCTACATGTCTGGAAATAACATATAACTTAGATGAAAATCCTAAGAAGTTTATCAAATAACATAAAATAACTTTCATACACATTTACTAAAAAGAAGAGTCCAAGACCTGGTCTGAATTAGCAAACTTATATTGAAATTATAGAATTTTAGCAAATAAACTACTCAGTACAATAGTAGCACAGTATAATGTTTTGTCAATTAGCTAAGAAACAGAAAGGCGGAACAACAATGGCATAATATGTGAATCTTAATACACTAATCTAAAAACAATACAAAGGCTTGGTGTATTTTCACAATTTTTTTGTGTATTCTCCAAACTCAAAACCAAAACCATTTTCGGAGAGGTGAAGCAGTATATATAGAAGCATCCCACCACTTGGGAGCCAATAACAAAAAAGATCCCCTGACACGAGCAATGATTTCCCATGGCCATTGTAAAAAAAATATTATGAAACATGGAATGCAAGTCACCTTCGAACCAGATGCATCCCCCTGTGAATGATGTTTGTGGTCTCAATGTGGAAGTAGCAAAATTCTCATGTATACATGTGTTGCTTTCCCATAGAGTTGGTTAGGACATGTGGCGATAGGGCGGGACTCATCGCTCATTCTTCCCTTCCTTGCAATGAAACTCCCCACGAAGAAGACACATGGAGAAGTCTTGGTCTCATGTGTTGACTGTGGGGTTCGCCAAAAGGTACCTACGAAATGATGCTATGTGGCATGCGAGTGGAGCTCGATAGAGTAGCAAAGGGGAGCAAGCTCACAAAGGCCCACGTTGCTAATATATGGAGGCACGGTGAGGCTTGATAGAAAAGCAAGGGAAGAAATCCTTGCAAGGAGGGTGCAAAAGGACACGTGGAGCAAGTGGACAAGGCTCTTCAAAAAGGGGGTCAAAGAAATCCAAAAACATGTGGCATGGGTCAGGGCTCAGCAAAACAATGTTACCAACCCGAAGGGAGCTCAAGGGATTTGCAATCCACAAAGCATACATCATAACTAGTGTTCATTATGGTGTGCTTAGTGTGTTTATTATGATTGCAAATTTTTGAGTGAGCAACACACTACAATTATATTATGAGTGATCTTATAAGGGTTGCTCACACTAAAAACTCAATACTTATTGACAAAATAAGGCATGCACTCTATAAAGCCACTCCTCCATCCTAATCACCACTATTACATTACTTCTTCCAATTGGTGTTAGATCATCAACATCAATGCATCCACACTCCATGTTGACCTCTACATATCTTTAAAAGAGAAATCCTCTTAAGGGGCAAGCATTAGCAACATAACATAAGTCCATGAATTTCATTTAGACCATTATCCTTTTGAAGCATTTACGTGCGTTGTCACCTATCAAAGACATTATTATGAATACTAATGTTGAATATAAGACAACAATATGGGGCATCTTTAGCATGATTGTTGTATTGAATTCTTTCTTCTGTCAACAACGTGATGCACAATCTCAACTCCAACTGAAACAATGCTATGAAGTGGAAACATGTCCTTGCTTAACTTGAACAATGAGTCCAACCATCAAGCTCTATGTGTATGCCTTGCATACTCATAGACCAAATGATCACGAAAAATGCCCATAAACTGATACACTAGAATCTTATCACTAACCAATTCACACTTCTTTGCTTCTTTCCCATCTTTTAGACAATAAGCCACTGTCGTGTATTTGCCAAATTCCACAATTTCATCTCTAACTACATGTGTAGTATCCATAAGTTAGAAAATTGGAAAATGTTGCATGCCACCATAATGATCACATATGCCATCCAAACATGATTTCTTGCAAAAAAATCGACCATCCACTCTTTCAAATAAAATTTTAGATAAGAAATCCCTTGAAGATTTAGGTGGAGGCCTTATGTTACATTCCTACAAAATATTGTTAGTATGCATATCTACACATATACGTTGATAAACATCATAATGGTTAGAAAAATCAATATGTGCTCTACAACAAGTAGTGCATGTGTGATTTATTTTGACATAAAAAGGCTTTAGCATTTCAAAAAACCTTTGACATTTTTTAACTTGAGGAAACCTCTCTACAAAATTAGCAAAAAATTGGTTTGAGTGGTATCAAAAAAATTCTTTGGATGTGGCTCACGGATTTGACTACCAATTCTCCTTCTTACAACATCTCTTTGATTGGGAGAGACCCTTGTGTTATTCTTCCAAAAATATTGTATTAGAGATCTTAAGGCTTGAGCAATTTCTTTATCTTTCTGTGATAGTCTACTTGAGAATGCCCATAACTCATTGCTATTTGGATCCTCCACTCTTTCACACATTCTTTTGGCTCTCATTAGAGATGATCTACTTATTTTCAAATATTAACTTGTTTTTTAAGGTTCATCTCATTCCTAGTTTGACTGCTTAACAATGTTGTTGTCATCACACATCATGTGGCACAACTATCTTTCATGCATGAGGTAGAACCCATGCTCTTGTATGCACTCATCAAATTCTATACAATGGATTTCTCACTTGAGTATTACAATGTTTTTAGTCCAAGCATCTTCATGGTGGGCCTGAAATTGAGTTGCCTCATTATTTCAACAAATAGCTGACACCTTCCATCCTCACTTAGCTTCTTAAAAAATAAGATCCATATCCTCTTCGCATATCTTTGACATGTACGTTTTGGAATCTTATTATTTGTTAATTTCAAAACATTGGCATCAATATCAATCAAATATTTAGGTTTTCTATGCAAAACTCTAGGAGGATTTCTCAAAGGTAAAGTTGTGTCAACGTTAGGAATGTCAACAACATTGGGGATAGATGGTGTACCTTCAATCGGAGGTGAAATCAAAGACGTACCTTGAGATTGACATGTAAACAATGTTGTATCTCCAACTTGAGATGTGGTATGTGGAGTGTCTCCAAGTAGAGATGTGTTTTTTGATATACTTTCAAAACCACATGTTGTTGATGGTGTGTCTTCAACTGGATATGTGATTGTGGGTGATATTGGTTTACAATTCCAGTGAGGAAGGAAATTTGCAAAAACACTCCTATGATTTTCTTTTTCTTTTTAGGGGTTTGCATGAACTGGGGTGTTCAAATGGACCCTGGTTCAAGCAAACCCTATCAAATTATGGGACCCACTTTTTTGGCATTTTTTTATAACTAAGACAATGGAAAATTGAATAAAAGGGAAAAGGGTTCGCTGCACCAAATTTCTATAGATTTTTCCCTTCGAAACTCAAGTTGAGAGGAAAAATGGAGGAGACTTCATAGATCCAAATAGATGATGGTAGTCCTTGGAACAAACTATCCATGAATATAATTTTAATATGTTTTGGTTTTATTATGTATTTTATTTTTTAGTTTGATTAAACATAGGTTTTTCACCAAAATCAAGCTCTCTACTCACATGTGGAAAAAATAGCGGATTATCAAAAAAAAAAAAAATATTAGTCACTAAATTATTGATATCCTTGATCCAACAAAAAAAATGATACATACAAAAAAAGTATGTTTTAGCAGTGAATTGTCTAAATTGTAAAAGGTTCAAATTTGAAACTTAATTAAGAAACAAATATTCAACGAAATGATATGAAACCAATTCCATACACTAGATATTGTAGTTATGAATCTAAATTTGAAAAAAATAGAATGTTATCTTTCATAGAAAAAAAAATTATGTGTTAGCCAATGACGTCACTCTTTAAAAATGATGTTTACTATTAAAAACTAGTTTTTGAAGATGGAAAAAACGTGCAATATAATTCAAAAAAAATTGAAAAAAATATATTTAGAATCTATGAACAAAATGTCACAAATCACTAGTTTGCATCATATTCAAATTCCTCACTGTTTAGCCGCTATAGGTGCTCGAAAGTGAAGATTTAGTTAAAAAATTTAGTTCAATGTCTAGTTTGGCCAAAAAGTGTAAACCAGTATTGTGGTATCACCCTTGTTGATGTACTTTGAACATGAGATATTGTAGATGGTGTGCATTAAACTTCACTTATGGTTGATGATGTACCCCCAGCTTTGGGATTCATTTCTCTCCTTGCATGAAGTTTTTGCATCCATTCCCTTTGTGCTGCCAATTCGACATCTCTTAGATTGCACGAGAATTTCTTCCTCTACGGGTTGCAATTTCTTTTCTTCGTGAACTTTCCTTTTTGTTTCTCTTCTCCTTGCATTTTTAGCTTCATGTTCATTTGGTTTTAGAGGCTTTTCTCATTTCCTCGGCATGACGTTGAATACATGTTCACAAACACACAAAGATCAAAAGAAAGTAATGCATTTTATGAAACATATTCATATCATTGATTACATTGCATTTTATGAAACATATTCATATCATTGATTACATTACATTGCATATCTTTCAAACTCAAAGCATTACTTCATGTTTCATAACTAATAACTAGATGTTGATCTATCTATGAAAAAAATTCAATCGTAATCAAATCATTGCCTTGTCTATGCTACCATATTTTGCATTTACTTGTCATGCATCACCATGAGACCACATTTCTTTGAGCCATTTTTTCAAACATCTGACTGCCATGTCTATTCTACCACATTTTTCATACATGTCTACCAAAGCATTTTATGAAACAAGGCAATGAGTTGTTTGAAAAAAATGCCTCAAAGAAATGTGGTCTCATGGTGATGGATGATGTCCACATTTCTTTGAGGCATTTTTTCAAATAGCTCACTACCTTTTCTATGCTACCACATTTTCCATACATGTCTACCAAAGCATTTTATGAAACATGTCTATGCTACCACATTTTTCATACATGTCGACCAAAGCATTTTATGAAACAAGGCAATGAGCTATTTGAAAAAATGCCTCGAAGAAATGTGGTATCATGGTGATGGACATCACCATAAGATGACATTTCTTTGAGGCATTTTTTTCAAATAGCTCACTTCCTTTTCTATGCTACCACATTTTCCATACATGTCTACCAAAGCATTTTATCAAACATGTCTATGCTACCACATTTTTCATACATGTCTACCAAAGCATTTTATGAAACAAGGCAATGAACTATTTGAAAAAATTCCTCAAAGAAATGTGGTCCCATGGTGATGCTCACTGCCTTTTCTATGCTACCACATTTTCCAGACATGTCTACCAAAGCATTTTATCAAACATGTTTATGCTACCACATTTTCATACATGTCTACCAAAGCAATTTTCATACATGTTTACCAAAACATTTTTCATACATGTCTACCAAAATATTTTTCATACATGTCTACCAAAGCATTTTATGAAAAACTTAGTGAGTTGTTGAAAAAATGGCTCAAAGAAATGTGGTCTCATGGTGATCGACATCACCATGAGACCACATTTCTTTAAGGCATTTTTTCAAACAGCTCATTGCCTTTTCTATGCTACCACATTTTCCATACATGTCTACCAAAGCATTTTATGAAACATGTCTATGCTATAGCATTTATCATACATGTCTACCAAAGCATTTTTCATATATGTCTACCAAAGCATTTTTCATACATTTCCACCAAAGTATTTTATGAAACAAGGTAGTGAATTATTTGAAAAAAATCATTTTCTATGCTACCACATTTTCCATACATGCCTACCAAAGCATTTTATCAAATAGTTCACTTCCTTGCTGCTATGACTAAAAGCTTAAAATAGGTGCTTTCAAACAAACTATGGATTCTTGGAAAAAATCTATCAAAACATAATAGTAAGCAATAACATAAACAAGGCAATGAGTTGTTTCAAAAAATGCCTCAAATAAATGTGGTCTCATAGTCTTCATTTTAGTATGCAAAAATTCCACAAAGGAAGGATATCTAGTCAAATCAAATACAAAACAACAGTCAACTCTAAAGGGTAGTCTTTGACAACAAAGTGTTAAGAGAAAATACAAAGTCATTATGGCTATAACTTAGGGAAAATTTTGGAGTTTGAAAACTTTGACAATCATGATTATAAGGATAATATTCATTGGTTTTAGTTGTGCAAACATAAGAAGGCATAATTGATAGTGACTTTAAGCTATCTCAAAGGATAGTGATTACATTGCATTGCACATCTTTAAAACTCAAAGCATTACTTCACATTGCATAACTAAAGTAACTAGATGTTTATAGATGACAAAATTTCAATTACAATCTAATTTTTTTGAAAATCAACCTATGTGCAACTCTTATGTAATTAATTCACATTGCATAACTAATAACTAGGAGCAGCTACCAATTGCATTTTATTTTCATTGCATTCCATGAGACCACATTGCTTTGAGGCATTTTTTCAAATCTTCTATATAAGTTTACATGAATTCATCTATTATGTCATGTTTTTCATTTTTTATCTTCGAACTCCTAAAAATTAAACTTTTAAATGCAACTTCCATCTAATTCAATGTTGAATTATATGTATAACAATGAAGATTAATAAAATCATCAAATGAATGCTCTATAAAGTCAAAAAAAAAACTCAAAATAAACATCTAGCTAAAATGAAAGAGTGAATTTGAGTAGCCATGATGGAAATGGACTACTATAAGCAATGCAAATGGAATTCATAAGCAAGTTTGTGTTAAGTTGATATCCTCTATATAAGTTTACATGAATTCATTTAAATTATGTCATGCTTTTCATTTTTTTTCTTCAAACTCCTAAAAATTAA
>VDFB02281492.1:569486634-569519769 GCA_007258455.2 Sequoia sempervirens | reverse complement strand
GTGCAAATTGACATACCTTTGAGCCTAGGAAAGCCTTAGCATTGTTAGAGATGATGGTATTTGGTGGGCCAAATCTCATTACTGATTCCTTGAGAAAGTTCATGATCTTTGCCTCCATTGCATTCTTCAAGGGCATGGCCTCGGTCCATTTGGTAAAGTATTATGTAGCCATGAGTATCCATCTGTGTCCAGCACTGGAGGTGGTATTAATCATCCCAATAAAATCAAGGCCCCATTATGCAAAGGGTTCTTCGGTAACTATTGGATTTAGGGGCATTGTTGAGTTCTTCCTTCTCCCTGTGAAGAATTAGCCTTCTTTGCAGGCCTTAACCAAAGAGTGTGAGTCATTAAATAGTGTAGTCCAAAAATATCCAGCACACATAATTTTGATGGCGATGGTCTTTGCAAAGAAGTGTTCACCCATGGGACTGCTGTGAAAAATATCCAAAGTTTTCTTTGCTTGCTATGTGGTGATGCACTGCAATAGAACTCCATTGAAGTTCCTCTTGACAAGGAATCTTTTGATGAGTTCATATCCTCTATTCTACAAATCTATAGAATATACTTTTCTGAGAAGGGAGGCCCATTGGATATTTCCCAACCTGCATGAATCTCATATGGTTCGCTAACCAGTAGCCTTTGGACTCAGGTTCGTTCATTAGGATTAGCCCGAGTTGTTCCTCTTTAGCTGTCATCTCTTGATCATGCGCCAAATACTCATACATTCCTCTCCCTCAGATAGTCTTTGTCGGTCTAACCTCAATGTCATATTTGAGGATCTTAGTAATCTATTTGGCCCTTTTTTCTATGATTTCTCCCTCCATAATGTATTCAAGCACACTCGAATGCACGGTATACACTACCACCTTGTTGCAAGATATGAGGTGTCAGAACTTCTTGATCCCCTTAACAATGGAAAATACTTGCCTTTCAACAAAGTTATAATTTGTTTCATAATCCTTTAAGGTTTGGGAATGGAATGCTATCAGATGTTCTCCCTTTCCTTCATCCTTCTTCTAGGTCAAAATAGTAGCAATATTGGATTTGCTACTAAACACATACATTATGAAGTCTTTTGATAGGTCTGGGTTTACCAGCATAGGAGCTGAGGAAATAGAATCCTTAACCCTCTCAAAGGCTTCTCTGGCCTCTTTTTTCCATTTTAACAATTGATCCTTCTTGAGCATCAGGGTAATAGGTCTAATTAGTCCTGCAAAATCAAAAATGAATTTGCTCACAAAATTTACCTTTCCTAGAAAGGATTGAAATCCCTTCTTGTTGACTAGTAGGAGAAGCTCTTTGATTGTCTTCACTCGCTCTGGGTCAATTGCAATTCCATCTTTGGACACCACGTGTCCCAACAATTTTCCTTGCGAGACTCTGAAAACACATTTTTTGAGGTTCAGGGATACCCTGAACTCCTGACATCTTTTAAAAACCATTTCTAGATAATCAAAATGATCATCTTTAGACTTAGATAATATGGTTGGATCATCCAAGTAAATTAAGATAATCTTGTTGATCAATTCTCTAAAAGTAATATACATTGCTTGTTGGAAGGTAGCTCTCGCATTTGAGAGATCGAAAGGCATTTTGGCGTAGGCAAGCATTCCCCACTTGGTAGTGAACATTGTCTTGTGTTGTTCTTCCTCTTTTACCTAGATCTGGTTGTAACCAGAGAAGTTGTCCAACAGAGAAGATATTTTCGAGCCAACCACTATTTGGAAGATAGACTCTATGGAGGGAAAGGGGTAGTGGTCCTTCAGGGATGCTTTGTTTAGGTCCCAAAAATCAACACATAGGTGAATGACTCCATTCCTTTTTTGGAAAGGAACTAGATTGGACACCCATGTGTTGTGTTTGATCAGGAAGACGATCCAAGACTGAATTAGCTTTGTCAACTCCTGGGTCATCAGTCGCTCTACTTCTGGTGGATGGGTTTTGCTCCTTTCGTTGGCTCTATAGTATGTTGGATTATTTCAAGATCATATCCCTTGAGGTCATTATATGACCAATCCACTACTCCTTCATATTTCTCACAAAATTGAATGAGCCTTTCTTTATCGTGTTGTGATACATCATTTCCAACCTTGAGCTTCCTTTCATTAGTGACCTGAAGATCAGCATAGTCGCTTTTGTCCAACACAAAATTCCTCTTGTCATTCCTTGCATCATCACAATTGAATATATTTTTGAGAGTGACCAATCATTTTGGAAGCTTATTGGACCTTAACTAAATAATTTTCCTTCATAGGCCTTGATAATTTTCAGTTAGAATTGCTCAGCAAACTCCCCTAACTACTAGATGAATAAGATGATGTGTTCATCACTTTCAAACACTTTCCAACTCTAACCATTAGCTAGGATTGTCGGTTGGACAATCACTTGTACATAGTGTATGTTATGAATCAGGTCGGGAACAGGGTCAAATTGAGATTTGATTTCCGCCATGTGATCTACATCTGCATTTTGCTCTCTAGGCACTATTTGGATATTGAAGGCTTCAAAGCTTTCAACAGGTCCTAAACTCTATGTCTATAGGATCTCATGTAGACACTCTTGGATGTGGAGAGCCCTTGGACTTGGTTGACCACTATCTTGGAGTCTCTTAACACCATTATTTTCCTAATGCCCATTCGTTCCGCAAGACTCAGACCTTGCACTAGGCCCTCATATTTAGCTTCATTGTTTAAACAGGAAAACTAAAAGTGAAAAGACCTGAGGGTCTTTCAATTGGATGGAGATGTAAACATATCCTAGCTCTTGCACCAACTTTACCTCTCACTCCAAAATGCAACGTCCACAGCTCTGAGGCTTGACCTCTCTCAGATTCCTTCATGACCTTCAAAATCACTTGATCTTCATCATAGATGACATAGGTTCCCAATTCGATAGCATGATAGTTGTCAAAAGGATCAGTTTCTATATATTCACTCAAGAGGGCCTCTTCTAAATCAATATGGTCTTCGATCACCTTCTCATCCTCTAATAGCTCAGTACAATACATTTCCTCTTTGGTGAAAGAGGTATGAGTGGCCTCAAAGTTGTTCATGGCTTCATCGACCACATATTCAAAATATAAAGGTTTAGATACCATCTTCATTTTAGCTCTGTGTTTGGTCCTGAGGATTAAGTGTGACCTGTCCAAGGAAAGATATCCACCTATCTTGGAAGTGAATTCCTAGGATAAGCAAAGACCAAACATGGGGGGAATGTCTATGATTACAGTATCTTATGGAGCTGTGATGCTAGGGCGGGAGAATAGAGTCAAGGGGAGGTCCTTATGGCACCTACGGTTTCAACCTTGTTCCCATCAAGTTGCATAACCCCTCTTTTTAAAGGTTCATAGCTAAGTCTTAAGGCTTCAACTATTTGTTTGGGCATGATTGTGGTACTAGCACTAGATCCAATCATAGAATTGTGCAACAATTTCTACCTAGAATAAGAGTTAGGAAAAAGGGTTTCGATTTTGACTTACCTTTAACATCGGTAGAGGCTTCCTTTGCACTATTTGTGAGGATGGAGGTGATAGATCAATGACCTTTCCCTTGAGTGATTGCTCTATTAGCTTTGTGCTTGCATCTTCAAGTAGGGCCTTCTGTAGCAATGACTTCTGCTCCTGAATAGCTAAGATATCCCAAAGGGACGCATTAGTAGAGGATTTTTTCAATTGTTCCACCACATTGAATGTGACAGGTTTAAAGGCTTATGTTCCTTAGCCCTTGTCATAGCAATGTCCCTCCATGGTTGAAATTGTTGTGCAACTGTGGAGGTACTAGGAGTTTGGTCGGAGACACTTTTGGGTTGCAGGATAATCAATTCACCTATGAATCTCCTCTTAGAGTGAGTGTTGTAATTGGATTGCACTTGCAAGGCCTTGGATGTGGATGCATCATTTTCAAACCATGCCTCTTCTTCTTCCATCCATGAGAAGAGCATGTGATTTGGAGCTATATTTTTCTCTTGCTCCAAGGACATTCCTTGCATTTTCAGAGTGAGTACTGTGTTTTCTGTTGGTGTGTGGCGATTGATCATGCTATACTGTATAGCCCATGGTATACTCTACACCCTGGCATGTATCCTACTTTTTCGCGTCATCACCGAAAAAGAGAAAAATCAATGAAAAAAGAAAAATCAGATTTTGTAGAACTCGAAATCTGGAAGCTTCTAAGCTTGTTAAAAAGGGGTTCAGATGGGTATTACAATATGATGAAAAACGCGATTATTCACAAGATTGTAATAGGTTTTTCACTAGATAATAAAATTATTGGATGGTTGCGGTTTGGTGGATGTAGCCCAGATTGGGTGAACCACGTTAAATTATCTGTGTTATAATTTATTTTGTGTGCATTTTAGTTTCTCTATTTATTAATTAAATCTACATTTAATTGTTAGATATCTACCATCTCTAACCCTAACAAGTGGTATCAGAGCGAGTTGTGTTTCGATTATCATCTGTAGGAAGGTCTCACGACTGAGTGGAAGTCTCACGGTTGAGTGGGAGTGATGGCAGACAAGGGTAAGAAGGTTGAGAAGTTTAATGGGCAGAACTATTAGTCATGGAAGATGCAGATGGAGGACTATCTCTATCAAAAGGATTTATGGCCACCATTGGAAGGGAAAACCAAGAAACCCATAGCAATGTCTGATGAGGACTGAGATATTTTGGATAGAAAGGCTCTCGGTAGTATTCATTTATGCCTGGCACAATTGGTGGCATTCAATATTACAACAGCAAAGACAACTAAGGAGTTGATGGAAACCCTGGCCAAGTTATATGAAAAGCCTTCTGCTTCGAATAAGGTATTTCTTATGAAGCGTTTATTTAATATGAAAATGGTAGAAGGTGGGTCAGTTATTGATCATTTAAATGAGTTTAATATAGTTACCAGTCAATTAACTTTTGTAAAAGTAAAATTTGATGAAGTTAGGGCTCTTTGATTCTGTGTTCTTTGCCTGAAAGCTAGAATAGCTTGGTAATGGCTGTTAGCAATTATGTTTCTAGTTCGAATACATTAAAATTTGATGATGTTCTTTGAGCGAGGAAATTCGTAGGAAAAACTCAGGTGGAACATCCACATCAGGTAGTGTTTTGAGTGCAGAAAGCAGGGGAAAAACAAAGGAGAGAGGAAACAATTCTAGAAATCATGGGAAGTCACAAGGAAAATCAAAGGACAAAAGGTCCCAATCTAGAGACAAGAGGGATTGTTGGTACTGTGGTAAGCCGGGTCATTTGAAGAAAGATTGTTGGTCTCAGAAAAATAAAGACGAAGACAAAAAGGAAGGAAGTAAAGAGGCAAATGTGGTAAGTAATAAATCTGATAAGGATGCTTTGATTCTTTCCCTTGATAATGCTGATGATTCTTAGGTGTTAGATTCACGGGCTTCATTTCATGCTACCCCCCATAGAAGTTATTTTCTTGATTATGTCCAAGGGGATTTTTGGCTGGTTTATTTAGGAGATAACGAACCCTGTCAAATTGTTGGAAAGGGAAAAATCAAGATTAAGTTATAGAATGGGAATCATTGCTACTACGTGAGGCAAGACATGTTCCAAAGTTAAGCAGAAATTTAATTTCAGCAAGGCAACTAGATGATGAAGGTTGTATTGTTACATTTAGTGATAAAAATTGGAAGGTCACAAATGGTGTCTTACTGGTAGCAAAAGGTGTGAAAGTAGGCACCTTATATCTTTGTACAGGTCATATTGTTCCTTCTACTTTAATTGTTACAGAAAAAGGTCAATGTTCAGGAACAGTTGCTGCAGTTCAGCAGGTAGAAGATCATATAGTTGTTGTGGACTCTGAATCAGCACTGTGGCATATGAGTGCAAAATGTATGAAAGTACTTCATTCAAATAATGTTTTACCAGGTCTAAAATGTGTTAATATGGATTTCTGTGAAAGTTGTGTATGGAAAACAAAAGAGAGTAAGTTTTCTTAAGGATGGGAAGCAAAAGAAAGATGAAAAAATGGAGCTTGTGCATACGGATGTATGGGGACCAGTTCAGGTATCTTCTCTCGGTGGTTCTCTGTATTATGCCATATTCAATGATGATGCAACTAGGAAGGTATGGATTTATTTACTTAGGCAGAAATCTGATGTATTTGAAACTTTTAAAAAATGGAGAAGCTTGGTTGAGAATGAGACAGGTAAAAAGATAAAATGTCTTAGATCTGATAATGGTGGTGAGTATTGCAATAAAGAGTTTGAAGATTATTGTTCCTCTAATGGTATTCATAGGCAAAAAATGGTTCCAAGGACTCCACAGGAAAATGGAGTGGTTGAGCGCATGAATAGAACAATAATGGAGCGTGCACGGACTATGAGATTGCATGTTGGGCTATCTTTAAAAATGTGGGCAGAGACTATAAACACTATCGTTTATTTAATTAATAGAGGTCCCTCTAATCCTTTGGGTTGTGGTATTCTAGAGGAAGCATGGAAAGGTAAGAAGGTGAGTTATTCTTTTCTCAAAACCTTCGGTTGTGAAGCATTTGCACATGTAAATTCTGAAAATAGAACCAAGCTTGATGCAAAATCAAAGAAGTGTATATTTGTTGGATATGGCATTGATGAATTTGGTTATAGGCTTTGGGATTTTGAAAATCAGAAAATTGTGAGAAGTAGAGATGTCATATTCAATGAGAAAGTGTTGTACAAAGATCTGTTGCTGCAACATTAGAAGAAAGAAAATGATTATGTAGTGTTGGATGATACTCCAAACAATGATGTTTCAGTGGTTCCTCATGCTTTGCAACAATAGCAACAACAAATACCACAAACTCCTGTTAGACGATCTTCAAGGTTAAGTAGACCTCCAGAAAGATTCTATCCCTCTTTGTGTACTATTTTGTTAATTGATGTCAGTGAACCAGAATATTATGATGAAGCTATGCAAGTGGATACCAAGGTTCGGGGAGCATGGAATGGAAGAAGAAATGGACTCGTCGCTGAAAAATCATACTTGAGAATTATGCAAGTTGCCTAGGTAAAAAAAAGCTTTACCAAACAAATGGATTTATAGGCTAAAAGAGGAGGATGGAGGTAAGAAAATATTTAAAGCTAGATTAGTTGTAAAGGGATTTGGTACAGTAAAAATAGTATTGATTTTGATGAGATTTTTTCTCCTGTTGTTAAAATGACTTCTATTCGTATTGTTTTAAGTATTGTGGCTACTGAAGATTTGCATTTAGAACAGCTTGATGTTAAAACAACCTTTCTCCATGGTGATTTGGAAGAGGAAATATATATGGACCAGCCACAAGGATTTGAGGTCAAAGATAAGGAGAAACTAGTGTGCAGATTGAAGAAAAGTTTATATGGCTTGAAGCAAGCACCTCGGCAATGGTACTTAAAATTTGATAGTTTTATGGCTGAGCAAGGCTACAACAGGTGTAATTCTGACCATTGTGTTTATTTTAAGAGGTTGGATAATGAAAAGCTACATTATTTTATGCTTATATGTTGATGACATGCTTGTAGCCGGGTCTAACATGGATCACATAAGTGAGCTAAAACAACAGTTAGCAAAATATTTTGCTATGAAGGATTTTAGCAACAAAAACAAATCCTTTGGTATGAAAATTTGTAGAGATAGGAAAAATAGAAAATTATTTTTATCTCAAAGCACTATGTTGAAAAGGTGTTACGAGATTTATATGGAGAATGCAAAGCTATCAGCACACCTTTGCCTAGTCATGTTAAATTGACTAAGGATATGTGTCCAAAGACACAAGAGGAGGAAGAAAAAATGTCCAAGGTACCATATGCTTCAGCTATAGGCAGTTTAATGTACGCCATGGTATGCATGAGACCGGATATTGCACATGTCGTAGGAGTTGTTAGCAGGTATTTGAGTCATCCTGGAGTTGAGCATTGGAATACAGTAAAATGGATTCTCAGGTATTTGAGAGGTACATCCAATATATGTTTATGTTTTGGGGGCTCTAATTTTGATTTAAAAGGCTATGTTGACTCAGATTTGGCAGGGGATATAGATACTAGGCGGAGTACCACAGGTTATGTTTTTACAATTGGTGGGATAGTAGTAAGTTGGATTTCTCGATTGCAAAAAGTGGTTACTTTATCTACCACAGAGGCAGAGTATGTTGCTGCAACAAAGGCGGCAAAGGAGATGATATGGCTGCAACTTTTCATGGATGAGTTGGGAAAACAAAAGGCTAGAAATTACTTGTTTACAGATAGCCAAAGTGCTATACATATTGCAAAGAATTATGCCTTGCATTCTAAAACAAAACACATACAGTTGAGATATCATTTCATTCGGTCGGTGTTAGAGGATGGACAAGTCAAGTTGGACAAAATACATACAGATGTCAATCCAACGGATATGTTTATGAAGGCAGTGACAAGGGAGACACTGAGTTCCTCTTTACCTTTAGTTGACCTTCAAGGTTGAGTTCAAGAATAACAGAGCAACAGGGTCCAAGGTACTTATTTCCAGTGGGAGCTGTAATTGCAGCAGTGTTGTCTAGGATCAGTCTCCAAGTGGGAGATTGTGATGGTGTGGAGCCTGATCAATCTCCAAGTGGGAGATTGTTGGAGTGTGGCGACTGATCATGTTATACTGTACACCCCGGCATGTATCCTACTTTTTCGCGTCATCACCGAAAAAAGGAAAAATCAATGAAAAAATAAAAATCCGATTTTGTAGAACCCGAAATCTGGAAGCTTCTAAGCTTGTTAAAAAGGGGTTTGGATGGGTATTACAATATGATGAAAAATGTGATTATTCGCAAGATTGTAATAGGTTTTTCACTGGATAATAAAATTATTGGATGGCTGCAGTTTGGTGGATGTAGCCCAGATTGGGTGAACCACATTAAATTCTCTATGTTATAATTTATTCTATGTGCATTTTAGTTTCTTTGTTTATTAATTAAATCTGCATTTAATTGTTAGATATTTGTCATCTCTAACCCTAACATTTTCCATTTGCAGAGAGGCATATACACGACCTACTAAATTTGATGCCATGCCTTGACTGCGTTGTTCTGCCACTCTTTGTTGTAGATTCTCGCATGAACAATTTCAAGGAATATGTGCTTCATTGCAGGAGAAGCACTAGGGATTGATGTCATCAAAGAGATTATTTTTCCCCACTGTCAGCTCTCTACTCAAGCTTGGGGGAGCATTTTGTAGCAAAGTAGGCACTAGCACCATCTGACTGCTTGTTTTGAGTTTGTGGATTTGTGTGCAAGCCTCCTTGAAACTAATTTTGGTAGGAAGATTTTATGCCTTGATAATTTTGATAAGTTGGCTTTGGAGGCATGGACTAGTTCTGCTTGATGGTAGTTATTTCATTAGATATGCTTTGCAACAACTCCTTGACATCGCTCATCTCATCTTTTGATGAATTAGAAGTAGAATAAACACTTTGTAGTGCGCTCAAATATGCATACATATATTGGGGAGGAGTAGACAAATTGGTAGATGCTATCTCCTGGGCAGGAATCAATAACTCTAGAAATATAGGCATAGCGGGCCAAGGTGGTAACTTTCTGGCATCGATCAAATTATTCTCCACCTGAATAGCAATGCTATATGCACCTGGCAAGGTGTTCCCACCAAGGGACTAGATCATCACTGAAATTTTGGCGTTGAGAGACTTCAGATAAAACATGAATGCCAAATCTGCAAGTGGTCGGATTATAGGTTGAATCCTTTGCCAAGTCGTGTGGAACCAGGTATTAAAGTCAATCATGACCTCCTAAGGGGCCCGCTTTATGGTCGCTAGCTAATGATTTAGTGAAGACCGATCTCCATTATTTGAAAATCTCTCGTAGAAAGGATCTCCGAGCTAATCCTAGGTACTGATAGTATTGGCTCCCAAAGTGCAATACCAATCTAGCGCTCTTCCTTTGAAAGAGGCTATGAGCAATCTTAGCGTGACATTCTAGTTGGTAACACCATGCACCAAACACACATCTGCCACATCTTGCAAGTGTTTGGATGGTGTTTTCGAGCCTTCCCCAATGATTTTGGTACAACTTTTAAATTAGAGGTCAAGATAGGGACCCAAACAGTGGGTGTTATTAGTGTATAAGGGGGCTTCCGACATCCCATGCCACATTTTTTGTTAGCAATTGACAACATGGTTGGTGGAGGGATCGAAACATTCACTAGATGGATTCTTGTTCTTACTGTTACTAGTGATGGCACTAGCAGGCCAGGGTTATTCGTTGTTTGGGATCTAGTAACAGGCTGATGGCTCATACACCCACTTTAGATTTAGATACATTTAAGATAGTACCACCGAGCGTGCCAGAAAAAAAAAACTATTGACTCCTAAAATTTTCAAGCAATAGCCTTATGGGAAACTCAGTTAATAGGGGGACCAATTGCGCTAAACAGAGTGATCTATGAGTTTTTAAAGAAGCGGACTTCTTCTGTATTTGGGGGTTTGGAATGGGAAAAGGAAGTAGATATATAAAATAAAGATGTAATCTAAGGTGATGCACTAATATGTAGGTGTGGGCACGGTAAATCTTCCTTTCAGATGGGATTTAAGGGCATGTTCAACAATCTACATGTCTGGAAATAACATATAACTTAGATGAAAATCCTAAGAAGTTTATCAAATAACATAAAATAACTTTCATACACATTTACTGAAAAGAAGAGTCCAAGACCTGGTCTGAATTAGCAAATTTATATTGAAATTATAGAAGTTTAGCAAATAAACTACTCAGTACAATAGTAGCACAGTATAATGTTTTGTCAATTAGCTAAGAAACAGAAAGGCGGAACAACAATGGCATAATCTGTGAATCTTAATACAATAATCTAAAAATAATACAAAGACTTGGTGTATTTTCACAATTTTTTTGTGTATTCTCCAAACTCAAAACCAAAACCATTTTCAGAGAGGTGAAGCAGTATATATAGAAGCATCACACCACTTGGGAGCCAATAACAAAAAAGATCCCCTGACATGAGCAATGATTTCCCATGGCCATTGTAAAAAAAAAATATTATGAAACATGGAATGCAGTCACCTTCGAACCAGATGCATCCCCCTGCGAATGATGGTTGTGGTCTCAATGTGGAAGTAGAAAAATTCTCATGCAGACATGTGTTGCTTTCCCATAGAGTTGGTTAGGACATGTGGCGATAGGGTGGAACTCATCGCTCATTCTTACCTTCCTTGCGATGAAACTCCCCACGAAGAAGACACATGGAGAAGTCTTGGTCTCATGTGTTGACTGTGGGGTTCGCCAAAAGGTACCTACAGAATGATGTTATGTGGCACGCGAGCGAAGCTCGATAGAGTAGCAAAGGGGAGCAAGCTCACAAAGGCCCACGTTGCTAACATATGGAGGCATGGTGAGGCTTGATAGAAAAGCAAGGGAAGAAATCCTTGCAAGGAGCGTGCAAAAGGACATGTGGAGCAAGTGGACAAGGCTCTTCAAAAAGGGGGTCAAAGAAATCCAAAAACATGTGGCATGGGTCAGGGCTCAGCAAAACAATGTTACCAACCCGAAGGGAGCTCAAGGGATTTTCAATCCACAAAGCATACATCATAACTAGTGTTCATTATGGTGTGCTTAGTGTGTTTATTATGATTACAAATTTTTGAGTGAGCAACACACTACAATTATATTATGAGTGATCTTATAAGGGTTGCTCACACTAAAAACTCAATACTTATTAACAAAATAAGGCATGCACTCTATAAAGCCACTCCTCCATCCTAATCACCACTATTACATTGCTTCTTCCAATTGGTGTTAGATCGTCAACATCAATGCATCCACACTCCATGTTGACCTCTACATATCTTTAAAACAGAAATCCTCTTAAGGGGCAAGCATTAGCAACATAACATAAGTCCATGAATTTCATTTAGACCATTATCCTTTTGAAGCATTTACATGTGTTGTCACCTATCAAAGACATTATTATGAATACTAATGTTGAATATAAGACAACAATATGGGGCATCTTTAGCATGATTGTTGTATTGAATTCTTTCTGCTGTCAACAACGTGATGCACAATCTCAACTCCAACTGAAACAATGCTATGAAGTGGAAACATGTCCCTGCATAACTTGAACAATGAGTCCAACCATCAAGCTCTATGTGTATGCCTTGCATACTCATAGACCACATGATCACGAAAAATGCCAATAAACTGATACACTGGAATCTTATCACTAACCAATTCACACTTCTTTGCTTCTTTCCCATCTTTTAGACAATAGGCCACTGTCGTGTATTTTCCAAATTCCACAATTTCGTTTCTAACTACATGTGTAGTAGCCATAAGTTAGAAAATTGGAAAATGTTGCATGCCACCATAATGATCACATATGCCATCCAAACATGATTTCTTGTAAAAAAATCGACCATCCACTCTTTCACATAAAATTTTAGATAAGAAATCCCTTGAAGATTTAGGTGGAGGCCTTATGTTACATTCCTACAAAATATTGTTAGTATGCATATCTACACATATACGTTGATAAACATCATAATGGTTAGAAAAATCAATATGTGCTCTATAGCAACAAATAGTGCATGTGTGATTTATTTTGACATAAAAAGGCTTTAGCATTTCAAAAAACCTTTGACATATTTTAACTTGAGGAAACCTCTACAAAATTAGCAAAAAATTGGTTTGAGTGGTATCAAAAAAATTCTTTGGATGTGGCTCACGGATTTGACTACCAATTCTCCTTCTTACAACATCTCTTTGATTGGGAGAGACCCTTGTGTTATTCTTCCAAAAATATTGTATTAGAGATCTTAAGGCTTGAGCAATTTCTTTATCTTTCTGTGATAGTCTACTTGAGAATGCCCATAACTCATTGCTATTTGGATCCTCCACTCTTTCACACATTCTTTTGGCTCTCATTAGAGATGATCTACTTATTTTCAAATATTAACTTGTTTTGTAAAGTTCACCTCATTCCTAGTTTGACTGCTTAACAATGTTGTTGTCATCACACATCATGTGGCACAACTATCTTTCATGCATGAGGTAGAACCCATGCTCTCGTATGCACTCATCAAATTCTATACAATGGATTTCTCACTTGAGTATTACAATGTTTTTAGTCCAAGCATCTTCATGGTGGGCCTGAAATTGAGTTGCCTCATTATTTCAACAAATAGTTGACACCTTCCATCCTCACTTAGCTTCTCAAAAAATAAGATCCATATCCTCTTCGCATATCTTTGACATGTACGTTTTGGAATCTTATCATTTGTTAATTTCAAAACATTGGCATCAATATCAATCAAATATTTAGGTTTTCTATGCAAAACTCTAGGAGGAGTTCTCAAAGGTAAAGTTGTGTCAACGTTAGGAATGTCAACAACATTGGGGATAGATGGTGTACCTTCAATCGGAGGTGAAATCAAAGATGTACCTTGAGATTGACATGTAAACAATGTTGTATCTCCAACTTGAGATGTGGTATGTGGAGTGTCTCCAAGTAGAGATGTGTTTTTTTATATATTTTCAAAACCACATGTTGTTGATGGTGTGTCTTCAACTGGATATGTGATTGTGGGTGATATTGGTTTACAATTCCAGTGAGGAAGGAAATTTGCAAAAACACTCCTATGATTTTTTTTTTGCTTTTTAGGGGTTTGCATGAACTGGGGTGTTTGAATGGACCCTGGTTCAAGCAAACCCTATCAAATTATGGGACCCACTTTTTTGGAATTTTTTAATAACTAAGACAATGGAAAATTGAATAAAAGGAGGGGTTTGCTTGAACCAGGGTTCATTCAAAACTTGGTTCTAGCGAACCTCCAAGGAGGGTTCGCTTGAACCCAGGTTCATTCGAACCCCCCTTTTTTTCCCTTTTCCCCTTCTTTCACCAAATTTTTGTAGATTTTTTCCCTTCGAAACTCAAGTTGAGGATAAAAATGGAGGAGACTTCACAGATCCAACTGGATGATGGTAGTCCTTGGAACAAACTATACATTGAATATAATTTTAATATGTTTTGGTTTTATTATGTATTTTATTTTTTAGTTTGATTAAACATAAGTTTTTCACCAAAAACCAAGCTCTCTATTCTGCACATGTGGAAAAATAGTAGATTAACAAAAAAAATTGAAAAATATTAGTGCACTAAATATTGATATCCTTGATCCAACAAAAAAAAATGATACATACAAAAAAAGTTATGCTTTAGCCAGTGAATTGTCTAAATTGTAAAAGGTTCAACTTTGAAACTTAATTAAGAAACAAATATTCAATGAAATGCTATGAAACCAATTCCATGCACTAGATATTGTAGTTATGAATCTAAATTTGAAAAAAATAGAATGTTATCTTTCATAGAAAAAAAATTATGTGTTAGCCAATGACGTCACTCTTTAAAAATGGTGTTTACTATTAAAAACTAGTTTTTGAAGGAGATGGAAAAAACATGCAATCTGGCTATGACAATTGAAAAATGATGGCTCTGCAAGCGCTGCATGAGGCCGCAGCCATCTAGGCTCGGCCTGCATGTAGTCTTTTGGTGGTTGCATGTGTAGTTGGGGGTCGGATTTGTTCTCTTCTTCTCTGAAGCTTCTTGGGGGTGGGTTTTTTTACGCTATTTGGGGGGAGGCTCTTTTCTTTTGCAGCAGGTGTGTATTCTGGGGTTGGGGGGTTGCGACCTTGGTGTCCAGTGGAGTGTGCCTTCTTCGAAGGGCTCTTGGTTTTATTTGGGCCTTGCTTGCTCATCTTGCGTTGTGTGCTCTTTGATGGATACTGGAGAATCTTCTAGGGTTTGTCCCAATATGGACTTTCGTTCTGCTTTTGGATCGAAACCCTCTCCACAGGGTTCGAAGATTTTTGATAATAATCTTTTCTCGGTGGAACCTAAGAAAGTCGAGATGGGCTCAGTAGGGGGACCTAGAATTCCGAAGATTAATGGGTGCCTCGAACGGTGTAAAGAGAGGCCGAGCATAGTCATTCCAATGGAGATGTTGGCTGAAGACATTGATTATTATGCACGACATTCTCTTTATTGCAAATTCTTAGGTTTGAAAATTTCTTTGCAATTCTTGGAGATGTGGGCTCAAAAGACATGGATGCCTGAGGGAGAGATGGAGATCCGCCTCCTGGCAAATAACTACTTCATGGTTACTTTTGATTGTTTGGCTGATCGGAATAGGATTTTTGAAGGGGGCCCGTATTTTTATAACCAGGTGGGCTTATTTATTAAGCCATGGCATGCTGGCTTCAACCCGGCAGAGGAACTTCCGAATCGGGTTCCGGTTTGGGTCCGTCTTCCAAGGCTCCCTGTGGAATGCTGGCGAGAGGATGTGTTGTGCCTATTAGCCTCGAAGCTGGGGAAACCTGTGGGTTCTTCTCAGCAAACACAATTCAAAAAGGTAATGACTTTTGCCCGATTTTGTGTAGAAATTGATTTAAGTAAGCCATTGCCAGACTCGTTAGAAGTGAGTGCAGGAGATTATTCATGGGTGCAACAGCTGGATTATGAAACACTTCCCTTCCGTTGTCGTTTCTGTCATGAGTATGGTCACCTCCTGCGCAGATGTCCAAAGGCCAAGCCTTTGGAGGCTCATTCTTCTCAACCTTCAGCTAATCCACCTAGGGTGGATAAGGGCAAGGACCCCATTCAGGGTTCTGGTGGTAGGGAAGATGGATTTATTCCCGTTAGAGGCCGAAACAGAAATAAAGGTCATAAAAGGACTTTGAAGGACAGGCAGGAGGAGGACACCTTCAACAAGTTTGAGGTGCTAGAGGATCTTAGTCAACAGGAGGTGAACCCAGGATTTTTGGATCTAGATCATGGGACTCTGGATATTGATCAGCATGGCCCTTTAGTTGAGGCAATGCTTACTCCCCAACAGGAGGGGGGTATGGGAGTGCCATGCTTAGATGAGGTTGGGAAAGATTCTAGTCAGGTTTTGCTCAACTCAGAGGGGATTATGGCTCCGCTTACTGATGGGACTTCGGCTCTAGGGACAGATCGTCAAATGGAGGTTCAGGTTGAGTTGGGTGGTAGTGCTGAGGTAGTGAAAGATAGTGTAGATAAGGTTCACCTCTTGCAAAAAGTTGGTCCAGAGGTGGGCAAGAAGAATATTAAGGCGTCCTCTCAGTTGGGTGTTCTGCAAAAAGTTCTCAAGAAGGGGGGGCCGGAGAAAATTTCTAAGCTGGGAAGGAAGAAGGATGAGGAAAAGATTAAGATGATAGGGGAGACTTTGGTGGAGTCAGGGTCAGTCAAGACTCTGGATTCGCATTTTTCATGCCCCTCGAAATGATAGTTCTCTCTTGGAATGTTAGGGGCTTGAACAGTGGCCCTAGACAAAAAGCTGTTCGGGATTTGATTAGGTGTCATTCGCCTGATGTTCTTTTTTTGCAGGAGACTAAGCTCTCTGTGGAGGGTATGATGGATCTAGTTCCTAAGTTATGGGGGAATGGTGGATGCCAATGCATTGGTGCTCAAGGGTCTTCTGGCGGGGTGGCATGTTTATGGAACCCGCGTAAGATTTGCCCCCTTTGGTGGGTGTCTTTCAGGTCCTCCCTTTCCATGGTGGCCTCTTGTTTTATGTCAGGGGAAATTGCTCTCTTCTCCAATGTGTATGCGCCTGTGGAGTTGCAAGGAAAGCAACTTTTGTGGTCCAACATTCGTTTAGTTCGCAGCTTATTTCCCTACCATCCTTGGATTATTGGAGGCGATTTTAATGCTATCACGGAGCTTGCAGAAAAACGAGGTGGTATTGCAAGGTTGGAGGCTTCTGCATTATTGCTCCAGGACAATATCTCTGCTTTGAATCTTGTGGATATCAAACCTGGCAATGGTCTTTTTACTTGGAATAATAGGAGAATTGGCGATGCCTCTATTTCTGAAAGACTTGATAGATTTTTGGTGTCTAGTTTTTGGGTGGGGGACAGGTGGTTGATAAGCTCTGAAATTTTGGATGGTCGTGGTTCTGATCATTGGCCTATTAAGCTAGTGGTTGATGTGCCTCAACGGTGTGCTAGACAGACCTTTAAGTTCCAACTCATGTGGCTTAGGGATGAATCTCTTCATGTTTTGCTCCCTAGTTGGTGGGATCAGGGGAAGCCAGCATATGGCACTGCCATGTACTCTTTCTCAAAGAGGCTCCAGTATGTTAAATACAGATTGAAAAGATGGAATAGGCAGCATTTTGGTAACTTATTTCAGGAAAAGCAAAAGGCGCGAGATAATCTAGACCTAATTACCAGACAAATTCGAGATCAAGGCCTCTCAGAGGAGCTGAGTTTATTAGAGGTTGCTGCAACAAAAGAGCTTGAGGAATGGGAGTTAAGAGAAGAGATTTTTTGGAAACAAAAGTCTCGTATTGAATGGCTCCAGGCTGGGGATCGAAACACTGCTTTCTTCCATAACTCAGTTAAGGATCGGAGACAAGGTAATGCTATTTCTTCTATTCTGTTGCCTAATGGGGAATCTTTGTCCTCTTCAGCCTCTATTTCAGCTGAATGCATTCGATATTTCTCTACCCTTTTCTCTGAGGATTCGCCTCCTGCGGAGGAGGATGAAGCTAAAATTTTAGATTGTATCCCGAAGCTGGTGACTAATGAAATGAATGAATCATTGCTTGCTCCTATTACCTTGTCGGAGCTTGAGAAGGTTGTATTCCAGATGAAGAAAGGTAAAGCTCCTGGGCCTGATGGATTCCCCATTGAATTTTTTCAGGAGTTCTGGGAAGTGGTTAAATTGGACCTTTTAGAGGTTGTCCAAGAATCCTTTATGCATAAACAAATGTTGAAGTCCCTAAATGCTACATTTTTAGCTCTTATTCCTAAGAAGGTGGGAGCTAACTCCTTGGATTTGTTTAGGCCTATAGCTCTATGTAATGTTGTGTATAAAATTATTACTAAGTTGATCGCAGAAAGGCTGAAGCCTTGGCTTGATGACTTAATTTCTGAAGAGCAGGGGGGTTTTGTTGCTGGAAGACAGATCATGGATGGGGTAGTTATTGCTGCTGAGGCCATCCATTCTATGGAATCCTCAAAAGATAAATCTATGTTTATCAAGTTAGACATGGCTAAAGCTTATGATCGTGTTAAATGGAGTTTTCTATTTAAAATCCTTGGAGCTTTTGGCTTTGCTGAGGGTTGGATTGAATGGGTTAGGAGTTGTGTCACTTCCTCCTCCTTTTCGGTGCTTATCAATGGTGAGCCCACTTGTTTGTTTGGTGCTTCTAGAGGCCTTAGGCAAGGAGATCCCCTATCTCCTTACTTATTCATCCTCCTTGCGGAAGGCCTGGGAAGACTCATTCGTGCTCAGGTTGCTAGTGGATTGCTTCAGGGATGGAGTTGGGGAGATGGTATTCCCCCTCAGTCTCATCTGCAATTTGTAGATGATACTGCCTTGATGGGTAGGGCTAAGGTTGAGGAGGCTCTCAATTGGCGCAGTGTTTTGGACAGTTACTTGGCAGCTTCTGGGCAATGCATAAATGAGGGGAAGTCCTTCATATATTTCTTCCACACTCCTAAAGGTATTCAAAGGAGAATTGCTGGTATCCTTCGGTTTCAGATTGGTTCGCTTCCTTTTTCCTATCTTGGAATCCCTCTTGTTGTTCGCTCTCTCCCCAAAAGGTTTTGGCAAGAGACTCTTGATAAGTTTCGAGGATTGGTCAGTCATTGGACTTGCAGGTGGCTTTCTTCAGCAGGTAGAGTGACTCTTTTAAAGTCGGTGGTCCAGGCTCTTCCTATTTATAAATGCTTTGTTCTTTCTGCTCCTTCAAGTTTTATTAGAGATTTCGAGAAATTGTCTCGTCAGTTTCTGTGGGCTGGTAATCTTCTTCATAGAAAATGGAGTCTTGTGAAGTGGGATGTTGTTTGTAGGCCAAAGCAAGAGGGGGGTCTTGGTTTACGGCGGGCTGATTTGAATGGGCAGGCCTTGGCTGCTAAGTTGTATTGGCGCTGGTGCTCTCAACAACATATGTGCTGGGCTAAAATTCTGACCTTCAAATATTTGGGGGCAGTAGAAAGTAGGGAGGTATCAAGGTTTAGTATGGAGGGGAAAGGCTCTGTGATCTGGAGTACCCTTAAACGTGGTGCCAAGTTGGTTAAACAGGGACTTTTTTGGATTTGTAATGGGGGTCGAGATGCTCTTTTCTGGTATGATTCTTGGGATGGATACCCACCCATTGTGTCATCTCATCCCCATCTCCAAGATTTGTGCCAGATTTTTGTGGAGGCGGGTTGGAGTCATGTGGCAGATTTTAAATCTCAACAATCTTTGGGTCAAATTTCTGTGTCTAGGTGGAAGAGCCCCTTGGATTGGCCTCCTGGTGGTGCAGTGGAGGATCGTCAAGAGCTTGCTAAGATTTTATCGAGTCGTGTCTGCAATTCTCTCCAAGGGGCTGATGTGCTTGCTTGGGGACCCGACTTGAAAGGAAAATTTTCGGTTGCCTCTGGTTATCAGGTTTTGGATAAACAGGTCTTTGGAAGCTCCCAGGTTTCTTGGTGGAAGCATGCTTGGAATAAATTTGCTTGGCCTAAGTGTAATTTTTTCTCTTGGCTTGTGGTTCAAGGTAAGTGTCTTACTTGGGATAATCTTTGCAAACGTGGGTTCCAGGGCCCCTCCATGTGCATTCTATGTGGTCAGCATGATGAATGCTTATCACATCTGTTTTTTCAGTGCTCTTTTGTTAAGACTATCTGGCATCACTGGTGGAATCTTTGGAGCTTACCGTGTTGCCATGTCTCTTCTTTGGAGGATTTTTGGAAGAGACAGGGTTCTTCTCCTGCTACAACCTCTTTTCTTAAAATTGCTTGGAGCATTGGTCCTAGTTTGATTGTTTGGCAAATCTGGTTGGAACGTAACAGAAGAATATTCTTGGATAAAAAATTGCTCGTGGGGCAACTTTGGAGGCGAATTCTTGGGGCTTTGCTGGAGACTTTGACTGCAAAGTGTGACTTGTCTGTGCCGATTGCTCCTGGGGACTTGGGTGTTGTAAATTCCCTGGGTCTTGCCACAGGGGGGAAGTGTATTATGAGTAAAGTGCATCGTAGGCGTGGGCGTGAGAGGGTTGCTCGTGAGGGCTTTTGGTGCCCACCTGCTCTAGGGGAGTTGAAAATTAATACTGATGGGTCTTCTAGAGGTAACCCTGGGCATGCTGGGGTTGGTGGTATTGGTAGAGATAGCCTTGGAGTGGTGGTTTTCTTCTTTTCTATGTATCGTGGTTTGCAAACTAATAATCTTATGGAGGCTAGCGCTATTCTCTTGGCGGTTGAGCGTGCAGTTTCCCTTGGATGGCGGCGGATTGTTTGTGAAGCTGATTCTCAGGTGGTTATTGATATGTTGAATAATCAAAATTTGGAGGATGTGAATTGGCAGCTAGCTGTGGTTGTCAAACAGATTATTTCTCTGTGCTCTACCTTGGAGTCCATTGTTTTCGTCATATTCCACGGGAGTGGAATAGGGTGGCTGATGGGCTGGCTAGATGGGCGTCGGAAAAGACTGATTCTTGGTCTGTGGATGATTGGAGCAATCTCCCTGTTGATATGGCCCCTGTTCTTGAGGAGTGGGTTGCTGAGGATATGAGGTGCTTCTTGGGTGTGAATTAATTCTTGTTGTTTTGGCCCCTTGTGGCTTCCTTCTTTGGACTTTGTAATGCTGTTATGATTCAATAAAGTTTTTACCCTCTTTTATTAAAAAAAAAAAAAAACATGCAATCTAATTCAAAAAAATTGAAAAAAATATATTTAGAATCTATGAACAAAATGTCACAAATCGCTAGTTTGCATCATATTCAAATTCCTCACTGTTTAGCTGCTATAGGTGCCCGAAAGTGAAGATTTAGTTAAAAAATTTAGTTCAATGTCTAGTTTGGCCAAAAAGTGTAAACCAGTATTGTGGTATCACCCTTGTTGATGTACTTTGAACATGAGATATTGTAGATGGTGTGCATTAAACTTCACTTATGGTTGATGATGTGCCCCCAGCTTTGGGATTCATTTATCTCCTTGCATGAAGTTTTTGCATCCATTCCCTTTGTGCTACCAATTCAACATCTCTTAGATTGCACGAGAATTTCTTTCTCTATGGGTTGCAATTTCTTTTCTTCGTGAACTTTCCTTTTTGTTTCTCTTCTCGCATTTTTAGCTTCATGTTCATTTGGTTTTAGAGGCTTTTCTCATTTCCTCGGCATGACATTGAATACATGTTCACAAACGCACAAAGATCAAAAGAAAGTAATGCATTTTATGAAACATATTCATATCATTGATTACATTGCATTTTATGAAACACACAAAGCATTTTATGAAACATATTCATATCGTTGATTACATTACATTGCATATCTTTCAAACTCAAAGCATTACTTCATGTTTCATAACTAATAACTAGATGTTGATCTATCTATGAAAAAAATTCAATTGTAATAAAATCATTTCCTTGTCTATGCTACCATATTTTGCATTTACTTGTCATGCATCACCATGAGACCACATTTCTTTGAGGCATTTTTTCAAACATCTCACTGCCATGTCTATTCTACCACATTTTTCATACATGTCTACCAAAGCATTTGATGAAACATGTCTATGCTATTGGATTTTTCATACATGTCTACCAAAGCATTTTATGAAACAAGGCAATGAGCTGTTTGAAAAAAACGCCTCAAAGAAATGTGGTCTCATGGTGATGGATGATGTCCACATTTCTTTGAGGCATTTTTTCAAACAACTCACTACCTTTTCTATGCTACCACATTTTCCATACATGTCTACCAAAGCATTTTATGAAACATGTCTATGCTACCACATTTTTCATACATGTCTACCAAAGCATTTTATGAAACAAGGCAATGAGCTATTTGAAAAAATGCCTCGAAGAAATGTGGTATCATGGTGATGGACATCACCATAAGACCACATTTCTTTGAGGCATTTTTTTCAAATAGCTCACTTCCTTTTCTATGCTACCACATTTTCCATACATGTCTACCAAAGCATTTTATCAAACATGTCTATGCTACCACATTTTTCATACATGTCTACCAAAGCATTTTATAAAACAAGGCAATGAACTGTTTGAAAAAATTCCTCAAAAAAATGTGGTCTCATGGTAATGGACATCACCATGAGACCACATTTCTTTGAGGCATTTTTTCAAATAGCTCACTGCCTTTTCTATGCTACCACATTTTCCATACATGTCTACCAAAGCATTTTATCAAACATGTTTATGCTACCACATTTTTCATACATGTCTACCAAAGCAATTTTCATACATGTTTACCAAAACATTTTTCATACATGTCTACCAAAACATTTTTCATACATGTCTACCAAAGCATTTTATGAAAAACTTAGTGAGTTGTTGAAAAAATGCCTCAAAGAAATGTGGTCTCATGGTGATCGACATCACCATGAGACCACATTTCTTTGAGGCATTTTTTCAAACAGCTCATTGCCTTTTCTATGCTACCACATTTTCCATACATGTTTACCAAAGCATTTTATGAAACATGTCTATGCTATAGCATTTTTCATACATGTCTACCAAAGCATTTTTCATATATGTCTACCAAAGCATTTTTTATACATTTCTACCAAAGTATTTTATGAAACAAGGTAGTGAATTATTTGAAAAAATTCATTTTCTATGCTACCACATTTTCCATACATGCCTACCAAAGCATTTTATCAAATATTTCACTTCCTTGCTGCTATGACTAAAAGCTTAAAATAGGTGCTTTCAAACAATGGATTCTTGGAAAAAATCTATCAAAGCATAATAGTAAGCAATAACATAGACAAGGCAATGAGTTGTTTCAAAAAATGCCTCAAATAAATGTGGTCTCATAGTCTTCATTTTAGTATGCAAAAATTCCACAAAGGAAGGATATCTAGTCAAATCAAATACAAAACAACAGTCAACTCTAAAGGGTAGTCTTTGACAACAAAGTGTTAAGAGAAAATACAAAGTCATTATGGCTATAACTTAGGGAAAAGTTTGGAGTTTGAAAACTTTGACAATCACGATTATAAGGATAATATTCATTGGTTTTAGTTGTGCAAACATAAGAAGGCATAATTGATAGTGACTTTAAGCTATCTCAAAGGATAGTGATTACATTGCATTGCACATCTTTAAAACTCAAAGCATTACTTCACATTGCATAACTAATTTAACTAGATGTTTATAGATGACAAAATTTCAATTACAATCTAATTTTTTTAAAAGTCAACCTATGTGCAACTCTTATGTAATTAATTCACATTGCATAACTAATAACTAGGAGCAGCTACCAATTGCATTTTATTTTCATTGCATTCCATGAGACCACATTGCTTTGAGGCATTTTTTCAAATCTTCTATATAAGTTTACATGAATTCATCTATTATGTCATGTTTTTCATTTTTTATCTTTGAACTCCTAAAAATTAAACTTTTAAATGCAACTTCCATCTAATTCAATGTTGAATTATATGTATAACAATGAAGATTAATAAAATCATCAAATGAATGGTCTATAAAGTCAAAAAAAAAAACTCAATATAAACATCTAGCTAAAATGAAAGAGTGAATTTGAGTAGCCATGATGGAAATGGACTACTATAAGCAATGCAAATGGAATTCATAAGCAAGTTTGTGTTAAGTTGATATCCTCTATATAAGTTTACATGAATTCATTTAAATTATGTCATGCTTTTCATTTTTTTTCTTCAAACTCCTAAAAATTAAAAAAAATTATGCAACTTCCATCTAATTCAATGTTGAATTGTATGTAAAACTATTATGATTAATAAAATTATGAAAGGAATGGTTTATATTGTCAAAACTAAACAAAAAACTAAATATAAACATTTCAATTGTACAATAATATTTTTCCCACTCTGCTCCCACCCTGCTTTTCAAATTTCTCCCATGCCTACAGGTTCAGGGGAGACCTTTGTCTCTCCCTGGCCTGACCCTCTGTCAGGTTCGGACACGATTCCCTCACATGCATTTTCTGGGGTTTCAGCAGTTGTCTTCGGCATCCTTGATGCTCTTGCAAAGGCTCCACCTTGTGGGGACAATGGGGGCTGCCTGGGGGTTGGCGCTCTCGTGACTAGCTGGAAAGATATCCTTTCGGGGTCCAGAAATTATGCTCATGTGTCTGTTGATCCTGAGGTTTCCCTTACTGATGAAGGCACTAAGCTTTGCCTTCCTGATGATGTGATAGAGGAGGTCGTTGGTTCGCTTCACCTGGACTTGGTGGGAAGATTCTTGGCTTTTCTCCCAACGATTGATATGGTTTGTAGACGGGTTAATGGTAAATGGTTGTTGAAGGGCAGTGTATCTGTCTCGGAAATGCCTAGTGGTCTTTTCCTGTTTAAATTCAATGGCAAGGAGGAATTGGTCCTGGTTCTCTCTGGTACTTGGGCCTATGGAAAGCATTTCCTTTCCTTGGCTAAATGGAGACTAGGTTTCGACCCCTCGGCAGATCTTACCCAGTTTGCCCTTGTTTGGGTCTGTTTTCCTGGCCTCCCGCTGGAATTTTGGGATGAAAGGATTTTCTGATGGATTGGGAACTCCTTTGGTAGTTTTGTGGCAGTGGATGCAGTCACTCTAGCGAAATCTAGGTTAGTGTTTTCCCGTTTTTGTGTTAATGTCTTCATTAATAAAGCTCTCCCCAACTTTGTCATTCTTAAATCTAAATGGGGGAAGTGGACTCAAGCTCTTGTCTATGAGAATACCACCCTGTTCTGTCAGAAGTGCGGCAAACAGGGTCATGTTATTTCTGATTGCAAGAAGGTTGTTATGAAGGATGCTCCGCTAAAGGATAAAATCTCGTCCTCTTCATCGGCATCATAGGATAAATTGTTTGACCCAAGCACTAGTGGGGGTGGCGAGCCAGTAAAAGCTGGTGAGATTGACGACTACCTCTTTACATAGGGCTTGAATGAACTTCTGAAATCCCCTGTCTCGAGGGAGAAGACAGAAACGAATCTGAAAATGAGTTGCTCCAGTGGGCTGGAAGAGGGTGAAGTCCCTCCGCTTTTGAGGAAGGATGCTTCTAGGTCCCCCCTAGTGTCTGATAGGTGTCTGGATTCTGCTATGAAGAAGTTGAATGTTGAAGGTGTTGAAAATCTTGGTTGTGAGACCACGGTGGATGTCTCAATCTCTTCCTAGTGTCCTGAGGGTGCTTTATTTTCTACCCCCTCTAAGTTAAGTTTGACTAACTCTTGTACTCCTACTCTTCAACCGATGGTTTCAGAGAGTTGCTTTGTGGAGGTAACTAAATCTGTTATTCTCTCCCCAAGCCCTAAAGTGACAGTGTCGAAGGGTGATGGCTTGGAGGACTGGCAGAACCCAAAAAGGAAAATGAGGAATAAGAAAGTGGATGTTGGAACGAAAAGTAGAGTTGGAAGACCTTCAAAGAGAATGTCAAGGCACAAAGCCACGACCAGGGATATTCCCAGTGGTAGGAAATCTACCCTTGATTCAACTCACAAAGGAAATAAATGAAGTTCCTTTCATGGAACATGAGAGGACTAAACAGTCCTCTAAAACAATATGCCTTAAGGCAATATATTTTTGATATGAGGTTAGATGTCCTGCTACTCCAAGAAGTCAAAATGACCTAACAATTGTTTTCCTCTGCCGCCAATAAAATTTGGCCGAGATCTGTCTTCTTCTATAGTGAGGCGGATGGTGCTTCGGGAGGAGTTGCTACTTTGTGGAATCCTACCAAAGTTGTGGGAGAAGCCTTTGCTTTTTCTCATAATTATCTTGTTGTGACTCAAATATGACAATCTCACCTGGCATTTGTTCAATATCTATGTGCCAAACTCTAGGGGGGAAGAAAGAAGATGTGAGAGGAAGTGTCATCCTTAATAATTAGTAACAACAGAGTGTGGTTTATGGTGGCTGGAGATTTTAATTCCCCCCTTTTTCCTTCGGAGAAATTGGGTGGCTTGACAGACTACAGTGATAGCATGAATGATCTGGCATAATTTATTAACATTACTGATCTGTTTGACCTGGAATTAAATGGAAATCCTTTTACGTGGTCGAACAATAGGAAGGGTATTCAACTCATTCAAGTTCGGCTGGATAGGATCCTTGTTTCAGCTGACTGGGATCTTGGTTGTAAAGCCTCTCTTTCCTCCCTTCCCAGGACTATTTCTGATCATAATCCTATTATCCTTCAGTGGTCTGACAAACCTTTTTTGGGCCCTCACCCTTTCAGATTTGAGATAATGTTGATGTCTCATCACGAGTTTAGAAAACTCATTGAGAATTGGTGGAGCTACCCTATTTGTGGCTCGGATATGTATAAAGTCTCTCAAAAAATGGAACTTATTAGGAAAGAAGCCAAAGGTTGGTCTAAGGCGACTTTCAGTGACTTCTTCAAAACTAAGAAGTTGATCAAGGACAAGCTGGAGGGGTTCCAAAGGATCTTAGCCTCGGGTCATTCCCAACAGCGGGTTCATGTTGAGGAGGAAAACTGGAGGAAAAAGTGGAAGGACATTTTAAGTAAGGAAGAAATATATTGGAAGCAAAGATCAAGAGTTCAATGGCTTAAGGAAGGTGACAAGAACTCCTCCTTCTTCCATAGGACTGCCAGCAGACATAGAAAGAGGAATACCATTAAGTGTTTAATGAATGACTAACCAGGAAGTCATGGAGGCTGATAAAATTGGTGAGGTTGTTGAATAGTACTTTAGACATATCTACTCTGATTCTGGCAATTCCCCTTCTGTTGAGCTTCAGGAAAGGCTCCTAGGTCACCTCCCGCTTGGCATCAATGAGTTTGACAATCACCAACTTTGTGCCCCTGTGACTGAGGAAGAGGTTCAGACTATTGTGTTTGTTATGGGTGCTTATAAGGCCCCAGGACCGGATGGTTTTCCTCCTGCCTTTTTTCAAGAGTATTGGGACATTGTCAGCTATGATATTACTATGGCTGTTAAAGATTTCTTTAGGACTAGCAAATTGTTAAAAAAATTAAACAACAATTTCATTGTGCTTGTTCCTAAAGTGCAGGATCCTATTCACATGACTGAATTTAGACCTATAAGTCTTTGTAACACTATCTACAATTTTTTTTCCAAAGTCCTTGTCAACCGGTTGAAGCCACTATTAGAAAAAATTATCAATAGATGTCAAAATGGGTTTGTGCCAGGCAGACAAATCCTAGATGTTGCTATTATGACTCATGAAATTATTCATTCTATGGAGAAAAGTAAGAACCAAGGTATGGCTTTTAAACTTGACATTTCCAAAGCCTATGATAGAGTCAAATGGAATTTCTTGTATTTTGTCATTGCTAAGTTTGGCTTTAATGATAAAGTGATTGGCATCATTAGGGAGTGTGTGGAATCAGTTCAGTATTCAGTGCTTATCAATGGGATCCCCGGGGGTTCCTTTAAGGCTGGTAAAGGTCTTAGGCAGGGGGATCCCTTCTCTCCCTACCTATTCATCATGGTGGCTGAGCTTTTTGGGAAGGAATTTCCTTTCCTTGCTCAATTCAGGAAAAATTCAGGGGATTAGAGCTACTTCCACCCTTCCTCCCTTCGTTCTCTAACAGTTTGTTGACGACACGTTTCTTTTTGGTAAATCCTCTATGATTGAGGCCAGAGAATGGAAAGGTCTCTTGCAGGATTATGCTTGTGCTTCTGGCCAATGTATAAATTATAACAAAAGCAGTGTCTATTTTTTCAACATGAGAGCTGATGTCCAAGCTAAGATTTTAGCCATCCTGGGTTGCTCTAGTGCTTCTCTCTCGGGTATCTACCTGGGCCTGCCGCTTACTATCATGGAGGTGTCACATAACTTTTGGAATGGTATTCTAGAAAGAATGCAAAAGAAGCTTGTTGGTTGGAAAGGCCAACTTCTTAGTAATGTTGGTAAGCTCCAACTTCTTAAGGCCTCCCTTCAAGGGATTCTGGTCTACTTTCTCTCTCTCTTTAGGATTTCAGGTTCCATGGCTGAAAAATTGGAAAGAATTCAAAAAACCTTTTTCTGGACGGGAATGGATGAAAAGAAAAGACTTGCCCTGGTGAATTGGGACACAGTCTGTCACCCCAAATGTCAAGGTGGATTGGGGATCAGGAAGATTACTAATCTGAACAAAGCCCTTGTTGCCAAGATTGGCTGGTGTTTGGTTCAGGAAAGGGCAAAATGGTGTAATATAATGAAGGCTAAATACCTTAATCAGGGTCATTTTTTTAGAGTGTTGGATCAGACTGATCTCCCCCCGAGCTCTAAGATTTGGAACAATATCCTTAAGAGTATATCCCTCTTGATGGAAGGGGTCAGATGGAAGATTGGTAATGGGAGATCTATTAGGTTTTGGGAGGACAACTGGATTGGGAGTAGACCCCTTGCTGACAGTCACTTCAATATTCTAATGGATCTCGCTAAAGATCTCATTGGTTCTTACATTTCTGACTATACCTCACCCAGAGCTAGATGGAAAACTTTGAAGTTGTCTTTCTTACATTGGCCTAACCTTTTGCCGAAGGTTTTGGAACTTCAAGAGCTTTTGAAAATGGCCAGACTCCCTCTATTCCCTAAGGAGGACATAATTTTTTGGTCAAAGAATCACTTTGGGGAGTTTACTATTAAGTCTACTTATCTGTTGCTTCTAAAGTTTGGTGGTGATGTACAGTGTTGGAGGAAGGTGTGGATTCATCAACTCATCCCTAAAATAAACTTCTTTTGGTGGACCTCCATCCATGGGAAAATCTTAACTATAGATAACCTTGTCAAAAGGGGCTTTCAATTCCCTAATTGGTGTACACTTTGCAGGAGGGAAGAAGAAACCATCCCCCATCTTTTTATCCATTTCCAATTCGCTTCCTTGGTTTGGTAGAATTTTTTACAGAAACTGAACATCTCTTGGGTCTTTAATAGATATATCCATCAATTCATCTTAAATTGGAATTACCCCTCCAATCATCCTTTAATTAAATTGCTCTGGAGACTTATTCCACCCCACATCTACTAGTGCCTGTGGAAAGAAAGGAATAATAGGATTTTTAGAGAAAAGGCTAACAATGTGGAGGGTCTACTAATAGTCCTAAATAAGCTGCTTCTTGAGAATATCTCAACTTGTAAATGGAAGATGTCTACTAATCCCCCGACTGCGTGGGATAGAAACATTGCTACTGCCTGAAATTTACCCAATGAGGTCCTGAGATTTGACAACTCCAAATCTATCATCAGGGAGCATACTAAATGGAGAAACCCTAAACTGCCCTGGGTTAAGCTTAACTTTGATGGGACGGCTAGGGGAGGGATGTCAACTGCTGGAGGTATAATCAGGGATCATTTTGGCAGCCTGGTTGCAGCCTATGCGGGGAGATTGAGCGATCACACTAGTAACCAAGCTAAAGGCATGGCTCTCCTCTGGGGTCTTAAGATTGCACTTTCACTGGGTGTCAGGACTTTGGAGATCGAAGGTGACTCATTGCTAATTGTGGAAGCCACTAAAGGGAAAATGAATGTGGGATGGTCCTTAAGTGGTATTTTGGAGGACATTTTCCCTCTCCTAAGTGTTCTTCAGGACTTTTCTATCCAACATATCTTTAGAGAAGGGAATGTGACTGATGACAGTTTGGTTGTGGTGGGTCTTGATATTGAAGGGCTTAGGTGCTAGCGAAAAGAGGTTTCTTTGCCCCCATTGGCTCTAGTGTGTTTGAAGGAGGACCTCAAGCATTTAAATGATGAGTCCTAATTGGCGCTCTTTGATCTTTGTCGGGCTCCTTCTAACTTTGGTTGGAATTTTTGGCAGGAGCTAGCTTTTGAATTTCTGGCCGTTATGTGAGGTGATAGGTCTTTTATGTTTTCCCGATGGCTTGTACGACCTCTTGTGGGTTGGTGACATGGCAAATCTTTCTATCCTTACTGACCGATGGTGTCATCATTTTTCGACCCCCCTAAATTTTTGTATCCAATTTTTTAAACTAGCAGATCTCATGTGTTTTTTTGGGATGGCTAAGTACTACGCCGATATCATGCCCTTACATGTTGTGGGTGATTCGCACGAGGGAGCTATTTCCCTTGTGTGGGTTTCGAGAAGTATCATTTATTGCCCCTATTCTCAACTTTTCTGGTCACTTTTCGCCGATCGTTTCTCTTCCGATGCTTCTAGAATTGGCTACCAACTCTTCTGCCCTAGTTCCCTTGTTCTGGTCGTTGGCGTCTTTGGTATGGGCTCTATGGGTGGGGACAGAGTGCGTGTTGATTCAGACAGGTGTGATGAATGGAAGGCGGATGCCACGATTTGGCACATATGTAAAGAGGGCGGAATTGTGCAGTATATGGAGGCCATGACTGATCACGACGAGGGCTTGTCCCACAAATTTGTCACTTCATGGAATGAAGGTAGGGTCACCATTGGCAGCATTTCCTTCGAAGTGTCTAAAGAGGTTATCGCTAGAGTCACTAGGCTTATGAATAGTGGCCAAACTTGGAAGAAGACTACAAAAGTTTCGAACCAGGTCAGTTTGAATCAATTTTTTTATGGCGATGAGAAACCTATCAAATTGTGGGGTGGCTTTGACCACGAGATGCTGCCGGAGCCATGGGATAAAGTTTGTCTAGTGATAATGAAATATTTCACATTGGAAGGCAGGTATGGGGTCTGCTATTATTATCACTTTAATTTCCTCAACCACCTTAGGAATCATCTACATATTTCTATTCCTTTCTTCCTATATCATGCTCTTGATAGCACTGTTGCATAGTTTAATGAAGCCTCAAATTTCGAGAAGAATTACACTATCCTTCACCAGGGCCTTATTTCTAGGCTCTATCATTTCCATATGGCTCTTTGCCCTGCTCGGCCTATCATTGTTCAAGAAGTTTCATCCCTCCCTGCTCTTGATGAAACCCCGGCTTCCTCTACTCCCCCCTCTACTAGTATTTTGGACACGCAGAACCCAAGTAAGAAAAAATGCCTCAAAAATCCTACTTTGAAAGCCCACCCTCATGGCACTTCCCCTGGTTCGGACCCGGTGGACATGGGTAGGGAAAGAAAGCGGCTTGCCTCTACCCCGCATCTTAAAGCTAAAGCCTCTAAGAAACCTAAAGTTTGTCATCAAATTGATTCTGATATCGAGATTACTGAAGAAGCTAATACCCCTCGTCGTTCCCATAGACTGGTTCTTAAAAAGGACAAGGTGGGGAGTCTTAAGGAAGCCTTTGATTCGGACAAGGATCTTGAGAGTGACAGTGAAAGTCATGAGGAAATGGCAGTGGGTGGGGAAGACCAATCGGTGTCAGTGAATAGTGAGACCCATGTCTCAAAAAGTTTGATGAAGGGCCCCTCTGGTGACAATGTACTGGAAATTACCCCCTAGTCCTCTAATGCGGTCAAAGGAAAATCCCCCTTACAGGAAGATCACAAGGATAAAATTCAGGTGTGGGAAGAAGTTGGTAAGTTAAAGGGAAGATTAGAGAGGCTAGAAAAGAAGGTCCAGGAGGTGTCTCAATTTTCCTTGAGGATCATGCACAGGTCGGCCACCAGTCTTTGCTTGCTGCAGAAGGACAAGTCCATGGAGGGTGTTGATAATGATGCCGGTTTCAAGGAGCTGCTTGAGTTCCTCACAGCGGATTGGACGACGGTTATGCATGACATGCCTGGCAGGAAGGATAAGAATTAGGCTGCTGGGCCTTTTGCTCTTGTTTTTTTTTTCTATGTTTTTGTTTGTTTTTACTGATGAACTGGTGAACTTACTAGACCCTTGGTGGTCTTTTGTTTGGTCCTTCGGTACTATTTTTTTTTGTGTTTTGGTGATGTGTTGTTAGTGACAACTTTCTCTCTGTCGTCACTGTGTTGCTTGTGCGCTTCCCTTGAATGGCCTTTGGTGCCTTGTTTTATGGGTCAACACCCATGGTTTGCTGCTTTTTAATTCAAAAACATTTCAATTGTACCAAAATGAATATGTCAAACCTAAGATGATGAAAAATGATGTAGAAACTTCAAATTCTCTTCTTCTACGTTGTCTAGCATGCAAATTGGTGCTAAAAAGGTGATGGATCAAGCATAATTTGGTATAAGAAGTCAACTGCATAAAAAGGTGTTTCTAAGTCGGATAAAGCATAGAACCAGACAAATGCAAAGAATTGTGGGCTTGAATCATAGGGTCAACTCCTTTTTTACTGGTTTTGTAAAAGGAACATTTGGTGCTCACCAAATTTGGAGAGCACCAAATTTGGTGAGCGTCAAATGTGATGCAAAATGTGATACATTGTTAGGACTTCAATATCTAGAACAAGCAAAACTAAGAACACACCATTTAACTACACTTGGGTATAAGTAAAGGTGATACATTGTTAGGACTTGAATATTTAGAAGGATTGTAATTACAAATATCTCAACCCTTAAACCCTAATAACTCAACCCTCAAACCTCTACCCTATCAATCAAACCCTCAACCCTAGTTGCTCAATCTTAATCCCTGAATCCTCAAAACTTGACCATAATCCATCAACCCTATACCTTAAACCCCAAACCCTCAACCCTCAACCCTACACATTAAACCCTCAACCTTAATCCCTCAACACTATCCCTGAAACCCTTGACCCTAATTTGTCAACCTTATACCTTAAACCCTAAACTCTCAACCCTCTACCCTCTACCCTCTACCCTACATATTAAACCCTCAACCCTAATCCCTCAACACTATCCCTTAAAACTTAATTCATCAACCCTCAACCCTTAAACCATAATACCTCAACCCTCAACCCTCTACCCCCTACACTATACATTAAACCCTCAACCATAAGTGGGGGAGACCTAAGAGAGAGATGAGAGGGAGAGAAAAATACTAATACCTAGGAGAGGGAGTCAGAGTGTGTGTGTGTGTGTGAGAGAGAGAGAGAGAGACCTGAGAGGGAGAGAGAGAGAGAGGGAGTGTGAGGGAGGAGGTTGGAGTGAGAGAGAGTAGTCTAGGTAGGGTGGGAGAGAGTGAGACCTACGAGAGAGAATTGAGAGGGGGAGAGAGAGCTATCTAGTTAGGGTGGTGGGAGGGACTTAAGAGAGGGAGAGGGGTTGGGGGGATATTTTGAGGGAGAGAGATGAGAGAGGGAGTGGGAGATAATTTAGAGAGACACTTGAGAGAGACCTAAGAGAGAGAGAGAAATATAAAGACTTGAGAGAGAGAGAGAGAGAGAGAGAGAGAGATACTTGAGAGG
>VDFB02281492.1:569415241-569486534 GCA_007258455.2 Sequoia sempervirens | reverse complement strand
AGGGAGACCAAGGGATATGACAAGGGATAATTGGAATCATGGGCACATAGTACTAGTGAATAATAGGAAAGGTGATAACAATAGCCACTTGAGAATAACACATGTTCTTTGACTTATTTACCAACTAGCTATAAGTAGTAAATAATCAATTATAACCTAAACTATTAATATTTTTGGTGAGGCTATAATATGAGAATTTACACCAAAGAGAATATGCATAACACATAGAGAAAATAATATTAGGTTTCTATATGAATGCTGCCAACAAAATATCTTCCAACCTTGAACTATACTTCTTATGAGAGCAATGCCATAATCATTCAAAAGTTATCAAACTATTTAATATAAAATTGAGATGGAAAATAAGACATAATTTCAACTCCAAGCTTTCAATTTCTTAATTGCACAAATTGGTCTCATTCATTCTCCACTTCACATTCCTCCAATGTTTGTGTTTCTCATCAATTTTTTAGATTTGTACATGCAAAATTACCAAAAATAGCTAACATTGTTTTACGACACCATTAATGAATAAAGGCTACTTGAGTGAAAGTTGTGTGAGGATGTGAATAGCGAGGTGTGGAGCTCGAATGTCCACTGAGAAACTATTTGACATCCAAAGCATGTTATGAGACAATCATTCAAATAACTTTCAATTGTTCACATGCAATAATTATTTCTTTAATACTATTTGCATACATGTGGACTTAACGTCAAAAACAAATAAGGGTTTGTAGGAAAGGTGCACGTATCGTGAACACTCTGACCCTAAATTTTCATCATATTGATTCTACTAATTTAGTTATTCTTACATTTAAAAATAGAATTTACTAAACAAAATTAAATGAACTTGTTGAATTTTACTTGAGTATCAATGCTGAATGTTTCATTCAACATATCATATGTCATAACCATTTGCTCTGCAGCTGATGTAGGTTGTGTAGCTGTATCCTGAGAACTCTAATAATCATACATGCAAACAACACCGCAAGAGCGAAAATGGTGGAGTGGAACTCTGGGCCTAGAAGTCTCATGCACATCAAGCTCTACTAGAGGCCTCACACACTATATAATGCTCTAAGTGAGCGAGCTAATCAACTCCAGCATGTCCACCTCGACACTGTCCTTCACAATGGAAGGAACAACAACATGCTCCACCATGGGTTTGGCCAAGGGTATCGGTGCCAACAATGGATTACGTCATGCACCCAGTCTATCATGTGTGGAGCCCCCCACCTCTACCCTAAAAGTCTAAAATGTCAAAATAATTTGACACCTTATTGAGGACAAACTCACAATAGAGTTTCCTCAAAAAATATTGTGGTAACTCATACTTATTGCGTGGAGGTTGGTCAAAAACCATCCACCACCACTCCCAAAACTTATTTTTTATTAATTCATGGTGGCGCAAATGGATGGGGAACTTCTTGCATGCATGTGATAAAGGTGTGTTGGTTCTTGGGTTTGTAAAAAGGGAACACAACTCGACTTTGCTAATTTTTCTTTTTTCACATTTGTATATGAAAGACAACTAGCATTAAATTGTTTTAATTCATCCCTCTTATTCGATCAAAAATTGATTTTCTCACTTCTTACTCCTACATGCGATATAATCACCTTCAATGATTTGGAAATCCCTCTCCTATAAGGGTGGGTTTTGACATGCTTAGTTAATCTTCCAATCAATTGTTCAATCTCTCTTTTGTTGTTTTCAAGTTGATTAAAGATATTTTATTGGGTTATTTGTGGATGCCTACAAAATGATGAAGGGGTTTGAGGTTGTTCTTTTTTAGGAGGCTCTTCATGAGGGGGTGATTGTGAATTGTCGATGTTTGGAGGTGGAGATTGATTTCCTAGAAATTAAAACATTTTTTTTTTAAAACCTATTTAAACCTACATTTTAATTCAAATTTGAAATTAAAACAATAGAAATACATAACTCTTTGATCTCTTTGACCTCTTTGGCATCTTGATGGCATCCTCATGACGAATTGCAAGAAAAATTTGATCTCCTTTTGGCAAGTGTGAGTTGGAAGAGCAGAAAATGGGAGCTAGGGTCATGGGTTGTAGAAAAAAAATGAGGTGAAAACAACCTTTTTTTTAAAGTAATTTTGTATTTGGCAAGCACCAAATTTGGAACTCACCAAATGGTTATGTTGTTTGGTGAGCGCAAAATGGTTAATTTCACATTTTTTCAACAATGTGGCACCTTTTTTGTGTCACAAATTGGTGCACACACCCTAAAGAGAGAGAGGATAGAGGGATAGATAGAGATGACAGAGATAAGTATATAGAGAGGGAGAGAGAGGGAGAGAGAAATATAAAGATAGTGATAGGATGTGATAAACAGTGAGAGGTAGAGAGGGAAAGATATTGAGGTAAAGATAGACGGAGAAAATGAGATAGAAATGGATGGAGAGATGGAAGAAGAAATATGGAGACGCAGAGATAGAAAGGAAAAGAGATAGAGATAGGGAGGGAGGAACAAGGAGGAAGAGGGATGTGGAATAGAGGGAAGGAATGGATAGGGACAAAGAGGAAGATAGGATTACAAAGGAAGATAGAGAAATATATATAACTTGGGAAAGATAGAGGGAGGGAGAGATTGAAGGGGAGAGGAAAAATAGAGATAGAAAGAGGGAGATAATGAAAGAGAGGGAGATGGAGAGAAATATAAAAATATAGGAAGTGATATATAGAGTGTAGAGAGGGATATATATAGAGAGAGGATAAGAGAGATGGAGGGAGAGGTGGAGTGAATAAGAGAGAGATAGAGATAATGATATATAAATAGTGAGGGAGAGGCAAAGATGGGAAGATAGAGATAGAGGGGGCAAGAATGAGAGATAAAGTAGGTGATAGAGACAAGTAATAGAAAGGGAGGGATAGAGAGATAGAGAGAGGGGGAGAGATAGATAGATAGAGATAGAGATAGGGAGGGAGAAAAAGTGTGTATCTAAGAGAGTGAGAGAGAGATATAGAGATAGAGATAGGAAGGGAGAAACAAGGAGTGTGTGTGTGAGTGAGAGAGATACTAGAGATAGAGATAGAGATGAAGAGGGATATATATAAATAGATAGAGAGGGAGGGAGAGAGAAGAAGAGAAATCGAGAGGATAGAGGACAAGTAGAGAGATATAGGGGAGAGAGAGCGAGAGAGAGAGAGAGAGAGAGAGAGAGAGAGAGAGAGAGAGAGAGGTACAAAGATGAGATAGGGGGGAAGGATAGAGAGGAAAGATAGAGATGGAGAGAGAGGGAGAGATAGAGAGAAATAGAGATAGAAAAGAGGGGAGAGAAAAATAGAGTGAAAGAAATGAAAGGGAGAGACGGAGGGATAGAAAATACAGAGTAGGGAAAGAGTATATAGAGAGTGGCATGGAGAGGTGGGGAAGATAAAGAGAGATCTTTATAGCCTTATCCATATCTTTATTCTTTGACCGCTTTACCGGATCTTCCATATCTCTTTACTTTATCCCGATGACTTCACTCCTGACTTCTATTTCTACCAGAGATGACCCCTGATGACTTTATTCTCTGATTTATCTATCTATCTCCTCTCTATTTTCCTTCTTTCTCCCATTATTGCATAATGCCACAACCTTAACTGGTTATCAACTGATTGTTGTTGTCATTGATGTTATGGATACAAGTTATTGGTTGTATATGTCAAGGATATTGAGAAAATTATAATGAAGAAAGGTTGCAAGTATTTAGTGGTTGCTACAGGTTTTGCTCTGGGATTTTCTCCTATGTTCGTATGGTTCAGATATGTTGATCATGGTTATTAGAAGCTGCTATATCTAGATTTTGAGTTTCTAGATCGTTGTGCGGTGCGAGTTATGTTCACCAGTTGTGAACTGTGTTTTTTAGGGTTTCTAGCTAAGGTCTAGGAGAAATGTAGTTGTTCTATATTTCTTCTTGTTCGAGTCTTATGACTTTTGGTTCTAGAGTAAAGTTGTTATGTTCATGTTGAAGATAATTTTTTTGTCTAGAAAGATATGATCATGTTAAGGGTTGTGTGTGCTTACTTGTTTTATGTGTTTTACATTAGTTTGGTCAACTTTGTGTTAAACACTACTTTCAAAGTTCATGAAGCATGTTGGGACTTATTTGGGTCCTCATCAAGCGTGTGCTTGGGTTGCTGTCATTCTAATTCCACCCTAGAATGTTTTGGCGCCAACCTAACTTGAATTTAAATGTGTGTGGTCGACTTTGGATATGTTTCAAAGTTGAAGATGGTATAAATGAAGTATGAGATATTGGTGAAAGTGGCACAAGTGTGATGCAAAGAAATAGAGCAAGATAGATATGAAGAAGATGTGAATTAGTGTGTATGTGATGTGAGTTTGGTAGAGTAGTGTGAAGTCTAATTACTGAGTTTTCAGAAGCAGTGAACTAAAGGTGTACTCTATCATTCATGCATGTATACAAGTGGTTGAGTGAATCATGGTGGAAATATTTGTTGTATTCAGATTGTCTTCTCTATGTAACATATCTCTTCTATCTTCTTTGTATCTATGTGGCAGTGAGCCCTCTGGGTGGTTAACCCCTGTTGGATAGTGAGTCTTGTTTTGGCAGTGAGCCTAATCTGGTAATGAGCCTTTGTAATTGGTTTTGATATTCTCTATATTGTGAGTTAATCCTCATTGTGCTTTTTCCCTTATTGGTTTTTCCACATAAATATGGTGTTATTGTGTTTGTGTGATGCTTTTCAGTTTCTTCCTTTGCATTTAATGTTTAATCATTTAGTAGGATTTGTGGTTGATCTAATTTCTGGTGAAATTTTTAAAGGCTAAATATTGTTACAAATGACTCACCCCCCCCTCTTAGTTGTCTTGTTCAATGATTGGTATCAGAGCTTGGTTCCTTGGAGAAGAGCTTAATCCCTTAAGGAAGGTCCAAGATGGTAGGCAAGATCACTTATGAGTATCCGAATTTTGATGGAACTAATTATGCTATTTGGAAAATATTGATGGAATAATATCTAGAGTATTGTGGATATTATGTCAAGAAAGTTTACAAGACTACTTACACTCCTCCTGGTAATGGTCCGAGTACGGCTAATGAAATCAAGGCGCATGAAGGGAACAATAATGTGAAGTTCATTATGAAGAATAGTCTGTTACATTCTGAGTTGATTAAAGTTTAAAATCTGAAGACTGCTAAGGAATTATGCGATTCTTTAGAAAAGGCAAATGAAGGAGATGAAAGGGTCAAAGAAGAAAAATTGAAAAATTTGGAGATATAGTTTGAGCTCCTACATATGTCCAAAGATGAGAATATTAAATCCTATGTACACAAAGTGGATGAAGTGGTAGGCAATATGTGTGGAATTGGTGCTACAATAGATGAATCCAGAATTGTGAAAAAGATTCTCAGAACTCTCCTTGATGCATACAGTGAAAAGGTATCTGCTTTTGAAGAACATATAGATTACAAGACCTACACTAAAGATCAGTTATTGGGAACTTTGACATCTTATGAGAAGAGAAAGCTGAATTTGAGAAATGGATTTAAATCAAAAACTACTTTTAAGGCTATAAGAGCTAAAGATTCAGATGAAGAAAATCTTGATGAATTAGAAGATAACTTTGTGAGAAGGATGAGGAAAGGTTCTGACAAGTATGAAAGTAAGTTACCCTTTAAATTCTTTAGTTGTGGAGGAATAGATCATTATGCATCAAGAAGTCCAAAAAGAGCTAAGAGGAAAAAACAAAGATTTGACAAAGAAAACAAAGGTATGAAGATCAATAAAGCATATTATGTGAATGATGCTAGTATTTCTAATGAGGAATCTGATTATGGAGATTTTGATGACAATGAATGCTTGTTCTTGGATATAAAAGATGAACCTACTTCTACTAATTCTAAAAGATGGGTGAAAGGATGTCCTCCAGAGAAAGAAAAAGAGAAAGATACTGTAATATCTATCGTACATGCTAAACAGGAAAATAACTATTGGGTTGTTGACAGTGTCTGTTCACATCACATGACCGATGATAAGAGTAAGTTTGTTACACTTGAAAAATATGATGGAGGCTTAGTTATGTTTGGAGATGATATTGGTGCTAAGATTTGTGGGATAGGTTCAGTAAGTTTTGATGGAAAGCATAGTACTGATGATGTCTACTATGTTAAGGGTTTAAGGCATAATCTCTTGAGTGTTGGACATATGTGTAGCAAAGGATATAATCTTGTATTTAAGGATGAGAGATGTGAAGTTAGGAAAGGATTTGAATAGTGATTGCTGCAAGGAAGAAGTTTGAAGGAAATATATATCAACTTAAGGGTGTTGATGGACATTGTTTTATGACTCAGATTAATGACAGTTGGTTGTGACATCAAAGATTGTGTCGCATGAATTTTGATAACCTGGTGAGGATTAGTGTAGTACAAGCCGTGAGAGATTTAGCAAGGATTACAAAGCCTATTAATGCTATATATAGGAATCGCCAGTTTGGAAAGAAAGCAAGAAACAACTTCAAATCAAAGGAACAATCTACTACTGGACTACTGGATTTAATTCATACAAATCTTTGTGGTCCTACAAGAGTGAGAAGTATACAAGGTGAAAGGTACTTTATGCTTTTGATTGATGGTTATTCTAGGTATACATGGGTTACATTTCTTAGAGAGAAGTTTGATGCATTAGATATATTCAAAACATTCAAAGCTATGGTTGAGAATGAAGTGAATTTGAGAATAAAATGCTTAAGGTCTGACGGAGGTGGTGAATTCAGCTCCCATGAGTTTAATATGTTTTGTAAAGTTCATGGAATAAAAAGATAGTTATCTACTTTGAGAACTACTCAACATAATGGAGTTGTTGAAAGAAAGAAGAAAACAATTCAAGAAGCTACTAGATCAATGATTACTGAAGTTGGTCTACTGGAAGTTTACTTGAGAGAAGCTATTCACACTGCTATTTATGTGTTCAATTGAGTTCAAGCAAAAGCAAACAGTACTAAGACCCCCTATGAGCTATGGTGTGGAAGAATTCCTACTATTAAGTAATTCAAGGTATTTGGAAGCAAATGTTATATTAGATGAGATGAAGAAAATTTAGGGAAGTTTGATGCCAAAAGTGATGAAGGTATTTTTCTTGGATATTCTACTAAGAGAAAAGCTTATAGATGTTTCAATAAAATACTGAGGAAGATTGTAGAAATTACAAATGTCAAGGTTGATGAAGTAATGAAGAATTCAATTGAAGTTGATGGATATGTATCTAATGAACCTAATTGTGTAAGGATTGAAGAAGTTGTGGAAGAATAGGAAAAGGATGAGCAAGAGAAGCAAAATGGAGAAGAAGAAGAAGCTCTGCTAGTGTCCCCCAAGACACCTAAACATGCGTAGAAAAATCATTCATATAGTCAGATCATTGAAGATAAGACAAAAGAAGTATTGTGGCAAGAAGCAGAGCTACTGCTGGTGAAATAAATCTGTGTTTACTTTCAAATATTGAACCGAAGACTGTAAGTGAAGCATGCAAAGATGAGCATTGGATGAAAGCTATAAAAGAACTTATGCAAATTGAAAATAATCAAAGCTAGGAATTAGTCCCTAGATTGACAAATAAAAACATTATTGGATCAAAGTGGGTATTCAGAAATAAGTTGAATGAGAATGGAGAGGTGGTCAAAAATAAAGCAAGGCTTGTGTGAAGGGCTACTCACAAGTAGAAGGTATAGATTTTTAGGATACTTTTTCTCTAGTGGCAAGAATGGAAGCTATTAGAATGTTCTTAGCATTTATTACTCATAAAGATTTCAAGGTCTATTAGATGGATGCTAAGTCTGCATTTTTGAATGGTGAGCTAGAAGAAGAGGTCTACATGGAACAATTAGAAGGATTTCAGTTGCCAGATCAACTAGCTATGGTTTGCAGATTGAAGAAAGCTTTATATGGATTGAAGCAAGCTCCCAGAGCTTGGTATACAAGGTTAGATAGGTATTTGATTCAGCAAGGTTTGAACAAAGGTACTGAAGATAGTAATTTGTATTTTAAAATTGAAAATGAAAAATCTTGATTGGGGTTGTATATGTTGATGATATTATCTTTGGAGGAAATGAACCTATGTGCAAAATTTTTGTGGAAGAAATGAAAAATGAATTTGAGATGTCCATGTTTGGTGAGATGAATTTCTTTCTTGGGCTACAAATTAATCAAACAGAGAAAGGGATTTTTATTTCATAGTCAAAGTATGTAAGAGAGATGTTGAAGAAGTTTGGGATGGATGGTTCCAAATTCGTATGCACTCCTATGGTGTTTGGTTGCAAATTGAGTAAGGATGATGATTCAACTAAGTCTGATCAAAGAAAATACAGATCTATGATTTTTGGACTATTGTATTTGACTGCTACTAGACCAGATATTACACATGCATTCTTTCTTGTGGCTAGATTTCAAGAAGATCCTAAAGAAACACATGTTGCTACTATTAAGAGAATATTTAGATACTTGAATGGAACTTTGGATTATGGCTTATGGTATCCTAGGGATAGTGAATTTACACCAAGTGCTTATATAGATGCAGATTGGGCTGGCTGTGTAGATGACATAAAAAGTACAAGTGGTGGTGCATTCTTTCTTGGTTGTAGATTAGTGGCTTGGTTGAGTAAAAAGCAAGATTCAATTTCTTTGTCCACTCTGAAGCTGAGTATTTTGTTGTTGCATCTTGCTATACACAGGTTTTATGGATGAAATAAACATTGAAAGATATTGGAGTAATGTATGATGATCCTATTTCTATCTTCTGTGATAATACAAGTGTAATTAATATTTCAAAGAGTCCAGTGATGCACTCAAGGAAAAAGCATATATCTATTAGGTATCACTTCTTGAGAGAGAAGGTTGTGGAGAATGAAGTAAAGCTTGAGTATGTACCAAGAAGGATCAGATTGCTGATATATTTATGAAGGCTCTTCCTAAAGATACTTTTGAGTATCTCCAGGAAAAACTAGGGATTATTTCCCCTCCCTTTTTGAACTAGATGCATATGGGGATGCATCAATCTGATGGGTCTATGGATCTATCTTTCTTCTAGATTGATGTTTTGGTGGCTACCTCTTAGGGGGAGTAGGTAGTGTCATAGGTTATCATTGAAAGGATATTTTGGTCTTAATGTCAAAGGGGGAATCAATGTAAAGTATCATTTGCCTTTGCCATTGATGTCAAAGGGGGAGATGAGAGAAATGTGAAAAAAAAAGTATCTACTAAGGGGGAGAAACAAAAAGTAAAATCATGAGAAAGTGTGTTTAGAGTTGTTGTGTTGTCTTTGATGGTTTTTCACATCATGTGTTGCCATCAATGACAAAGGGGGAGATTGTTGCAAGTATGAAGAAGTTGATGTGAGAATGAAGGTGTTGTCATTGATGTCAACTAGTTAATTGGTTATCAATTGGTTGTTGTCATTGATGTGATGGATACAAGTTATTGGTTGTATATGTCAAGGATATTGAGAAAATTGTAATGAAGAAAGGCTGCAGGTATTCAGTGGTTGCTCCCAGTTTTTATCTAAGATTTTCTCCTATGTTCATATGTTAAGATATGTTGATCATGGTTATTAGAAGCTGCTATATCCAAATTTTGGGTTTCTAGATCGTTGTGCGGTGCGAGTTATGTTGACCAGTTGTGAATTGTATTTTTCAAGGTTTCTAGTTGAGGTCCGAGAGAAATGCAGTTGCTCTAGATTTCTTCTTGTTCAAGTTTTATGACTTGAGGTTCTAGAGTAAAGTTGTTATGCTCATGTTGAAGATATTTTTTTTTTGGAAATATTGGATTGTGTTAAGCGTTGCATGTGCTTAATTGATTTATGTGTTTTACACTGGTTTGGATGACCTTGTGTTAAACAATACTTTCAAAGTTCATGAAGTGTGTTGGGACTTATTTAGGTCCTCATAAAGTGTGTGGCCGACTTTGGATATGTTTAAAAGTTGAAAATGGTATAAATTCAGGATGAGATATTGGTAAAAGTGGCACAAGTGTGATGCAAAGAAATAGAGCAAGATATATGAGAAGCATATGCGAATTAGTGTGAAGTCTAATTGTTGAGTTTCTGAAAGTAGTGGGCTGAAGGTGTACTCTATCATTCATGCATGTTTGCAAGTGGTTGAGTGAATCGTGGTGGAAATCTCTGTTGCATTCAGATTGTCTTCTTTATGTAACATATCTCTTTTATCTTCTTTGTATCTGTGTGGCAGTGAGCCCTTTGGGTGGTTAACCCTTGTTGAACAGTGGGTCCTGATCTGGATAGCGAGTCTTGTTTTGGTAGTGAGTCTTTGTAATCAATTTTGATATTCTCTATATTGTGAGTTAATCCTCACGTGGTTTTTCCCTTATTGGTTTTTCTATGCAAATATGGTGTTACTATGTTTTTGTGATGCTTTTCAGTTTCTGCCTTTGCACTTAATGTTTAATCATTAGTAGAGTAAAGGATTTGGAGTTGATCTAATTTCTGATGAAAGTTTTAAAGGCTAAAGTTTGTTACAACTGGTTCACTCCCCCCCCTCTCAGTTGTTTTGTTCAACACCTATCTCTAACTATCTTTGTTGAACTCTCTCTCTCTCTCTCTCTCTCTCTATCTATGTATCTATTTTCCTCCTTAAGTACACAATGGCTACATTGAAGAAGTTTTAAAGGTGAATTATCATATCCTTAATCAAATGACATGCTACCTTGAGCATAACTCCCCAAAGACATGTACTATCCTTGGATTGCTGGCACAAAATGACCAATCAAACACTAGCTTCTCTCTCTCTCTCACTCTATAACTTTTAATTTAGATTTTAAGTTTGAAATTCATTTTATTATTTGTCTTTTTATGAAATTACAAATAATAATTAAAAGTTATTAGAATTAATTTAATTTATAATTATATGTCTTATTAGAAATCTAATTACTATGGAATAGTTATATTATTTTTATGAAATTACAAATAATAATTAAAAATTATTAGAATTAATTTAATTTATAATTATTTGTCTTATTAAAAATTTAATTACAATGGAATATTCTATTTTGAAATTTTATTTTAATTTATATAATAAAATAAATTTCAAACTTAAAATCTAAATTAAAATTAAAATAGACTAAACTAAATGCAAAGTCAAAATATATCAAAATAAATTATTGAATAAGTTGAATTTTAAAAATTAAAACCTTACTTCAAATAAAATAATAAAAATAAAAATAAATTATATTAAAATTGTTAAAGCTAAAATTTTAACTTTTATATTAAAAATTACATCAACTTAAAAAATTAAATATAAAATCAACCTGATATGATAAAAAGATAAAAAATCAATTCATAATTTATTGATTTATTTAATTGAACTTATATATGTGAATAATAATTATTACAAGTATTATTATTTGGAAAAATAATTATATTTATTGAAAACTTATAATTATTTATCTATATATATTTTAAAAAGCTAATTAATAATATTATTAAGATTTTCATACAATATATTGTATATATTAAAATCAATCATATATATATACAATTTTTTTTTTTTTTATAGCTAAGAGGGGGTTGCATTAATAATGCAAAAAGTTTACAATGCTAGCCCATGGACATAATATTTTCATAGTTTGCAAACCCAAAACATCCCTATCAAAATGAAACTAAGAGTACCCCAAAATTGACCACGCAGGGTCATATCCCTTTATACTGACATAATCTAATCCTAAGAAAAACAGACGACAGAAAAACTAGTATGACCACTGTTATTGCCAAAGATTCTATTGGGCGAAGATCTTGAATTCATACTTCCATGTAGCAGTTTGCACCACAGAGAGTCAAAACTTTCTGATTATCTTGGCAAAAGATCTACCAGCTAAGATCTGATTATCTTGTGTGTGAATCATTCAAACTTTACCCCTCAAGAACTACAAATTGAAAATAGAGCCTCAAGCACTCGTAGAAGGGACGATGAGCCATTACAATCACCATGAAATCTAACTCTCCACAACTATGTTTGTGGAGAGTCACACACCCAACCGTGGGTACAATATATATACAATTATTAAAATCTTAAAAATAAAAATAATATTTAAAAATTCTATTAAATATATAATTTAATATTTATACATTATATTTATTATTTATATATGTTATAACTAAAAGAAATCTAAAAATCTATACTTACAAAAATTAAAAGAAAAAATAGTTGCATTCTTATCCCATCATTTCCTAGTTTAAAGTTAAGTCTAGTTAAGAATGCAGTTGCTTTTTGTAAGTATATACTATATTTTTTAATATTTTAGAAAATCTAATGATTGAGATCATTTTAACCATTTTTTAACCATTTATTTTCAAAAGCAAGTTATTCAATTCATAAAGGGAACTCCTTCGACATAATAATTATTAAAATAGAAAAAAAGTTAAATTTAATAATTAATATTTAAAAAATGATAGATGAATGACATGGGATAATGAAATCTCTCAAGTTTTTGAGACAAATTCCCAACCCCACACCAAAGGCACCCATTAAAAATCTAAAATCTAAAAATTAAGAATTACTATTTTCCTAAACAATTTCCTAATTTCTCCTATAGCAAAAAAAAATCCTTTTAAAGAACCCCCTAATCCATAAAAAAAGTTCTTGAAATGGGCTCCATGGAACTTCTCCCTAAGGTAGTCACATGGTGTAGTAGGTAAGTGGTCACGAGTATAAGGTGTTAAGTGTCTATTCAAGTTTCCTGATTTTTATTAATTTATAAAAAAGAGTTGAACAATGACTATTTTCATAGTATAAGGAAATAAAATGACTAGTATTAGGTAATCTAATGGCAAATAACTATCAAATACCAACAAGAGTGTGGAAAAATAATCATTTTCATAGTGGAGAGAAATAAAGTATCTTTATAGATGACCTATATATGGAATCTAATGTCAAACTTTACATGAACAAAATAAGACAATTGAATTATGTGAAAATTGAATTTATCTATAATCTTGGGTTGATTCCATGAAAAAATGAGATTTCTCGAATTTTGGCTTAGTTCTAGGAAAACTATAACTATTTGTAGTCATGGGTCGATTTTATGTGTATAGAACTAATCTTTGTGCATAAATAAATGAGGTTGGCCCATAGAAATGAACTTTGATTACAAAAAAAAGGAGTCTATGACCTGTAGACTTTACCTTCTCCTTGTGCAAGCCCCTTGATTTGATTTAATTTTGAATCAAAGTGAGGAAGACAATGTAATGAGTGCATTAGGCATCATCCTAAATGAAGGTGACTCAAAACTTAGAACTTGAAACTTGGAACCGAATATGCAAAAGACCTAGTATGAAAGTAGGATTTTGAAACTTAGTTAACAAAGAGATTATGTGATTAGAATATGTTGAGGTACTATGGAGTTATCCTATGGTGACTCGATTAGATAATGATCCTTTTATCAGCTTGGGTGATGGGTGATAAGTGGCTAGATAATGGATCTAGATGATGAAATATCATAAGGGGTGATGCCCTATCATACTCAACTTAAACACATTTTAAAAAATTGGCACAAGAGTAAACACATAAATCCTAGTTAGAAAAGGGTTACATCTTAGACTCATTATTAAGTTTAAATTTAAAACTTTGAGGTTTGAATCTACAAACTTGCATAAATAAATCAAGCCAAATTTGTAGACACAAAAATGAATACGAGAGAGAAAGTGATAATTTATTATTTGAGAATAGTTTGAGAAGAGGTTAACTTTTGTTTATGATGGTCAATTAGAAATTAGGATTAAAATAGGTGCTAACTCTAGCAACAACACAAAAGGCATTACTATTGGTATAAATAAAGTCTTGTATCTAGTTAATTTATTACTAGGGGACTTATTTACATGCTAAGTTTACTTAGGTCCTAGGAGGGAATATTTCTAGAAGGTGTTAGTCAAGTCATTATACCCTATCTTATCTTTTGAATTTTAACACATGTGTCCTAGGTAGTTATGATATGTTATATGACATAGGATTAAGACACTTGTCATAATCCTATTTAATCATGTGTCTCACCTTGGCTATATAACCAGGTGGTTTCATATGTAAAACATATATTCTTGGATAATCAATTCAATTGAAATCTTGAGCATTGCATATTGATCTCTCTTATGCTTTCATGATGTTCCTAGATCTTGGTTGGATATAATCTTCAACCAAGTCTTTCATGGTGTAGAGTTATTCTATACCGACTCTTACATGGTATCAAAAATTATGGGATTGATTCTTGTTAGTCTTTATTGAGAAATCTTGGTAAATCTTAAAAAGTTGAGCATGTCTTCTCTTACATCGAATGATGATCTGGAGAATTAGAAAAGCTTGAAAGAAATACTAAATTTGGGCGTTTCCTCTTTTTGGCTTTCTATTGCAGGTTTAAATCAGAGCTTTTTGGTACAAATATGAGCTTACCATTGAGTTTAGGATGTTTGAGAAAATCAGTTTGTCTTTTGTTTCTTCCAAATTGAACATAGAAGGCCAGATCTATGAGGGTTTGAAGTTGAAGTGTGGTTGTCAAATCTAGAAGGTAGCTGTAATCTTGGAGAATTTTGGATCAAATTTGACCCTACCATCGTGTTCTGGAGGCCAAAAAACCCCAAGACCGACTATCAAATCACAAAAAATCTGAGTACTTGCCTTGGACCCTTAGAAAAAAATTCACCTCCTTGGGTCATATGACATCATTATTGCAGGGTATAGTTGGAAATAAAAAATAAAAAAATTATTCCCCTTTGTTTAAATTTATGAAAAATTTTAAATCTTTCAAAAATTATTTATTTCTAGAAATTTTTATTCATTTCAAAAGTTTTATTTTAAAATTTTAAAAAAGGAATCTACGGTTTAAAAAGAAGAAGTCATAGGTCATACCCTACTTATGTAGGGTACACCCCCCTATAGAGCTGCCATGCGACAAAATTCCATTTGCTACAAAAATAGTAGTCAATAAGCCTTCATAATTGGTAGGAAATTCAGAATATTCTGGAGAAGAACAAAGATTCCCTTGCTACCGAAAAGAAAAGAATATTTTATCACATCTTAGAAGATTTTATGAATATTCCTAAGCATATTTCATTGATGACTGTCGGGAAGAATATACTGACCAAAGGGAATATTCTATTTTGACGAACAGATGACTATCAAATTTAATCACATGAAATGTTGACATCAACACTACGTCAACAGTGACATTAGTATCTTTTGAGAATTGTGGCCCCCCTCTCCGTTGGAGTTTTTGGTTATGAAAGAAAACTTCAAAGGCCCATATCTCAGTCATACAAGCTCCTTTTTTCAAGATTTTTTTTGATTTGGTGTAGAGTTTCACTCTCTTCATAGTGGTGCTATAAATTTTTTATTTTGGTGCCTAGTTTTTTAGAAATTGTAGATTCTCATAGGTGTGTTGAGTAATTCTCATTTTCAGAACTTCTGGGGCTCTGTTCTTTCTCTTATAGTAACACTTTTGGGTGGATTTTTTTGAAAGTTCACAATTTTTTGTGTACTTTCTAGTGGTGTAATTAGTTTGATCTCATCTATTGTAGACATTTTACTTTGAGCTTGTGGCTAAATTTGGCAATATGTATGCACTAAGATCAAGTCCACTTCATTGTTTCTAGAGAAAATTAGCATGGAATTATCTCATGGAGAAGGGTCTAATAGGTCATCTAAAAGAAACTATTTCTAAACCTACTGATGCTAAAGAATTGGAAATATGGGAGATTGATCATGAGAAAACACTTGGATGCATATGTTCATTAGTCTCATTTGATTTACAATTTCATATTGAATCATACAAAACACCTAAAAAGGCTTAGAAGGATTTTGAAAATTGTATGGAAAAACATATAAGATTAGGGAATATCAGATTGATAATGATTTGATGAATCTTGATCCTAAAATATTTGACAACATCCAAGACTACATCTCCAAGGTTAAGAAATTAAGAACATAGCTGAAAGATTGCAACATTGATAAGGAGGATTTACAATTGATTATGAATGTGTTATGCAAGCTTGGTCCTAAGTATTTAGTGTTTGTTTTTGGCTTTCATACCTATTGAATTTCTATGGGAGCATCATATGTTGATCCTAAATTTGATGAATTTACAAATCCCCTAATCCAAGAGGAAGCTAAGTTAATGAACATGGGTCTAATCAAGTTTTCCAAGTCACAAGCATTATTGGCTAGTGAGTCTAAGGTACAAAAATAATTAGGGAATCTTGATAAGAAGAAAAAGAAGAAAAATAAAAATTCACATAAAGAATCTAAATCCTCTCCCTCAAAAGGGGAATCATCTAAGGAGAAGCCTACATGTGCATATTACAAGAAAACAGGGCATGATGAACACCAATGTTATTCAAAACAAATTGATGAGTTGAAGAGCTTTCTTAAGAAGCATCAAATCAATGTGCCTTCAACAACAAGGGGTTCATCATATTCTTCTTCATCAAAGTCCAATAAACATAAGGGGAAAGCACTTGTTGTAGTTCCAAATTCTAAGTCAGAGAGGTGGATACTTGGTTTAGGAGCCTCACATCTCATGGCTTCATTAGAGAGTATGTTCTCTTCATTTGAGACTTGTTGATCACCAAAAATACTAATGGTGAACAACACATATATGCATTTTTGTGGAAGGGATCCATTGACGTGGATGATGGAGCATTCAATGATGTTCTTTGTGTGCCTTCATTGTCAACCAATATCCTTTCTATCTATCAAATCACACATGGTCGAGTAGGCAAGAGTGTTGAGTTCACACCAAATTCTATCAATGCAAGATTTTCATAACAGAGATTTAGTTGCAGTTGGGGAGGTTGACCACCAATCTCGAGTCTACACCTTCTCACATTTTGCTCTAAATGATTTGACAAATGTTCACATTGAGGCATCTTGTGTGGAAAATTTTGAGGAGATTGAGTATGGTCATTTGAATCTTGGTATTGTTTCATCTATTGAGGATCTAGTGGCATGTGTTGATATTCTATCTCCTTCATCTACTGTTGTACCTAAAGATGCTTATGTTGCCATAGTTTTGGTTCCTTGTGATTTAGTGCAGCAAGTCATTCATCATCTTCCAGAGATGGCTACTTGGGATGAGTACTTGACAGAAATTTCTAGTTCATTTTGTGAGTCCCACATTTTAGATTTTGGAGACATCATTGATAGCATTCATCTTCTCTTTGATGGAGATGATCCTTCTTCATTTGTTGCGAGCAAAAACTCTGACCCTCTTGTTCATTCTTTACATGATCATCCATTGCAATTTGATGTGAGTGTGGATTCTTTTGGACAAAATTTGGAGGAGGCTTCTTTGTCTTCAGAGGAGGTGTCCTTTCCTTTGAATTATGTTCTAAAATCGTTTTTAGGAGATTCTAGATTGTCTTCTTCAATAGTGTGGCCTAGAACGCCAATTTGGAGTGTGACACCTTTCGACATCAACATGGAGACACTTAAGAGTTCTTTAGAGACATCATCCATCATCTTTCTTCCTGCATCTCCCTTTCAGGAATGGGAATACATCCTTCATACCATCTTGGTTTTGTTTCTTCCTAAGGGGAGAAACGTTGTTTGACACTTTTGGATCATCTTCAACATTCAATGTCAAGCTTCTACTATCATTGTAGGAGAATCAACATTGAGGGGGAGCTGCATGGTCTCTATTCTACTTCTCCCTTATGGGGGGATTTAGGGGAATTATTTACATGTTAACTTTACTTAGGTCCTAGGAGGGAATCTTTATAGAAGGTGTTAGTTGTGATTAGATCTTATCTTTTGAATTTTAACACATGTGTCCTAGGTAGTTATGATATGTTGTCACATGACATAGGATCAAGACACTTGTCATAATCCTCTTATTCCTATGTCTTACTTTGGCTATATAACTAGCTGGTCTCATATGTAAAACATATATTCTTGGATAATCAATTCCATTGCAATCTTGAGCATTTCATATTGATCTCTCTTGTTCTTTTATGAAGTTCCTAGATCTTGGTTGGCTATAATATTCAACAAAGTCTTGCATGGTGTAGAGTTATCCTATACCAACTCTTACAATTACCCTAGTGGTAAATAAGAACCTATAAGAGAGCCACCTCAAGTGAAAATCTATTATCATACACTTGCATTTATAGTAAATATTAGAACAAAACATAGGTTTAGTATAAAGAAAAACATAACAATCCCTAAAATAATTGGAAAAAGTAGTAGAATTTCTATCTTTCCATATGCCAAATAAAATCTCCAGTCTAAAAGCATGTTGAATCTAAGTAAATTTGTGAGGGATTTAGGACCAATCACCTAAAGAAACATATGCTATGAAAAAGGCTTTGGTATGAATTTCTTGAAAAGGTCATGTATCTAGATCCAAACATTTTTGTCTTTGAGAAAAAATCAGAAAAGATGTTTGATTCTTTTTTCTTAAAAAAGGGACATTGGGGGTTAAACACTCTCAAATGGGATAATCTAGAGCCAATGGGAAGACCTTGGAAAAAATACACTAGGAAAAGTGGGCCAATTTTGGCTCTAGAACTATCGACCAAATGGTTTGAAATTTGCATTGTCAAATAGAAACTGGTGACTACAAATGTCACCATTGATTCAAGGCGGGAACTATGGGAAAATGAGGAGAATTCCAATGATATCCTTGCCTTGTTTTATATAATAGAAATTAGTGTCTAGACACCACTTGAAATATTTCCACTATGGTTTACAAGAATTAATACCAATTTAATGAATCATATTAGTTGGAATGGCATATGTAACTATTTCAAAAGTTTCATGTGATCTTGATTAGAAAGGTTAAACTTGGCCTTAGCTTCATTCCATGAAAGGAGACTCATGGAGGACCTAGAAAAAATGTCCTGAGTATTTTTTAATTTTTTTTTTTAAAATCTCAAGGCACAAACCCAAACCATCCCCACCAAAGGATAGTCAGTGCCTTGAAAAATAGGGGACCACTAAATATTCTACTGCTTTATGGAAATACCATTATTGAAGCTAGAATAATTCCAAAGGATCCAAGGTTTCGTGGCTTCCAAGGATCTCCAAATTATTTTTATAATAAAATTCCCTTGGATATAAACATAAAATTTTATGATGAGAAGGGTATGAAGCTCAATCCCCTTCCATGTGGGTTGTCCAATAGGATGATCGAAAGAGATACAACGGTGCACTAAAATTTTCTAGGCTTCATTTCCTTTAAGGGCATTAATAATACATTTAGTACATAGAGCCAAAACTTGATGTTGAGTGGATAATAATACCAATCCTCTAGACTCCCAAGGGAGGTAGAAAAATTCCCAATCCACTCGATGAAATACCTTATGGTTTTCTAAAGATTCCTAAATAAAATGATAAAGAATTTTTTCTAGTTTCATGTACGAAGCCTTAGAAGGAACCCAACATGAAGAGTAGTAAAAAGGAGTGGCCGACGCTAGAATCTTAAAACAAGCTTGGAATTTCATTGGAGATAAAGGTTTTGTGACCCAATAAGACAATTTATTTTAATTTTGGAAAGAATAGCTTACCACAAATATCCCTAGGATATCTGGAAAGCAAAGAGAATACCCAAAAAATTGAAAAAAAATGCATGATCAATTTATTTACAACCATAGGAGTTGAGCCAAGAAGGCACAGGGAGGAAGGATTTTCCATAACTCTAATTCTTATGCCACTAAATGGTAGAACTAGAGGCTTTACAAAATTATCTAGGTAATGCACTTGGACTATTTGATATTTTTCTCCTCTTCTATGATTGTGAGGAAAACTTCAGCCAAAAAAAAATCATTAACAAGTGAATTGGGAAGAGAAATACGTTTAACCAACCCTTGAGACACAAAGAGACAAAAGGTAGCCAAACCCTTCAGTAGCAAGCACATATAGAGTTGAGAAAAGACCTTGTCAAATAGACTTGAAAATTTTGAAGGCATTGGATCATTGACCGTTGATAGTGATGTAAGTAGAGGCATATAAAAAAAGCATACTAATTTGAATAAATCGATGCCAAAATTCCATAGCCCGTAACATGGCTAGAATAAAAGGCCATTCAATGCAATCATAGGTCTTAGAAAAAATAATTTTGATGAAAAAATACTTTTAATGTAACCATCAAGCCCATTCTATACCTTACCAAGCTATAATTATAATATCTAAAATATATCTAGACTTGATAAAATCAGTTTTCCTAAGCCTCACAATTTGAGGAAGTAGATGACACAACTTCATATCCAAGGATTTGGTAATGATCTTATAGAAGACATTTAGCAAGGTAATGGGACTCCAATTACATATAATCTCTAGGTCTCTAGATTTAGATATGAATTTAATATTCCCTTTATTCATAAATTTTCCTAAATATTTAGAGTGGAAGGCTTCAAGATATAGTTTATGTAGGTCATCACTGACACAATCCCAAAAGGCCTTATAAAATTCACAAGGGAAGCAACTAAAACTAGGATAATTGTCATTAGCCATGGTATGGACTTCTTTGAGGTCAACAATTTAGATGCATTGATCAAAAAAGGCTTGTTGAGTTGAGGAAATCCAACAAGGAACAACATCATTAAAAGCATAAATATCCATAATGCCAAAGCATGATTCTTGAAATTTAAGAGAATTCCATATCATGTGATTAATGGGGTTAGAATCATGATCAACATGTTGAAGCCACCTAGGAGAGAGAAAGGTGACAACCCCTCCACAACCAAAATTTTGATTGCTACAAAAAATATAGCTAGTTGACCAAATGACATGGTAAGTAGTAGAAAGAAAAATACCCAAAATATTTACTTCATGTAAACATACCATATTTTAGAATAGTGATGCAAGAGCATCAAATTGCTCCTTCAATTTTGGCTTGCATTTTATTTGAAGTTTGGTGTTTTGTCTTGGTTTTCAAATTTTAGCTTGTGTTGGTAATAAAGGCATGGTGGTTTTGAAAGGAAAATTGAACTTTGAAAATGAACAACCATACACCCACGTGGAGAAAGGTAGACATATTGTATATGCTATGGTAAATAAAACCTCATATACCCATTGCTAGAAGAGAGGGGAAAATTACAAAATATATGCTAATCACAAACCTCAAGATAGCCATACAATTAGAAAAAGGATATTTATGCTTTAGTTATGCTTTGAAAAATAACTTGAAGTAGATTGGCATCGAAGAAAAATAGATTGTTGGATGTTTAGTGTGGGAAAAAGAGTTATAATTTTAGCTAAAAGGTAGTTAAAAGAAGAGTAGTGTGGGAGTAAGTGAGAGGATTTTGGCACAAGAAAGAGAAGATAGTTTTGTCATAGAGAGGAAGAGAGTTAGTTGTTGTTTTAGCGTGTAAGAAAAAGGAGGAATAGATGCATATAAGACAATAGCTATACACTGATAAGGATAACTTATTTGGAATTTTTGAGTGCGGATTATAATCTGCTCCAACCAGAGGCATGGTATTTTGGTTTTAGCAATTAATTTTGCTGTGTATTTCTTCTTGCATTGCTGCATAGTCTTTGAACTAGAATTATTGTGTAAATTGCTTCTTTGTTTCAAGCAAGATTGGTGTTGAGAATTTAAATAACAGTTGGCTATGTAATGTTTCCTTTGTTTCTTCTAATAAAGCCATGGAGATGATGATTATACTCAATCTACTATGCCTTTAGTGCTGTGTATTTTTGTCTTGATATCCCCATCTTGTGATGCCTGCATGCTCATAATTTTGAGAACTAAATTAACACAACTCAAAACTAGTCTTTGAAGTGGATTTAAATCACTACTATAAAATTTAGGTATCAGAGTAGCAAGTGATTAGGCAGGTTAAAGTTGGGAAAGATGCCACCAAGAAGAATGGAAAGAGGAGGTGCCAGAGGAGGTTCTTGAAGTGGCATGGATGAAGGGAATCTTGAGATGTTGTAGAATATTATGACAAGAATGGATGTCATGGAGAAATCATAGAGGAAAGGATTACTTGTGGGAGATATAAGTGATAATGAAGAAGAGGAGCAACTGGCTAGAGAAGAGGTGGTTCATGGAGAAGAAGAAGAACTTGATGGGGTTAAAGATTACTGAGAGCAGTCATGGGGGTTGGAGCCAAGCCCGAGATAGAGGTTCCCACCTACTCAGTAAGCCTCAATGGAGAGGAACTCATTGATTGGATCAATGAGCTTGACAAATATTTTAAATATGAAGTGGTAGAGGAGAAATGAGTCAAGTTTGCATGTAAAAGACTTAAAGGCCACACTACTATGTGGTGGGATTATGTTCAGTTAGAAAGAAGAAAGAAAAACAAGGAGAAGATAACTTCTTGGGATAGAATGGTTGCAAAGCTAAAAGTTAAGCTCCTTCCTAGAGACTACCAGACTAACCTGTTTAAAATATTGCAAAACCTCAAGTAGAAAGAGATGAGTGTGAATTAATATATCGATGAGTTCTACAAGCTTGTGATTCAATCCGGTTATAGTGAAGAAGATATGGAGAAGGTAGGTAGGTACCTTAATGGATTGAGATACAATTTTCAAGATGAATTGAGTATTTTTTCACCCAAGATTCTTGAGGAAGCATATCAATTTTCCATCAAAGCAAAGGAGAAGCTTATGGGAAATCAAATCAAGGAAGAGGTAGAGGAAGAGGAGCAAGAGGAAGAGGGAAACACTATAATAGAGGATATCAACACCATCAAGGTGAAGAATACACACTTCCAAAGGGAAAGCTAATCTAGAGAGAGGAAGTTTCCAAAATGAGGAGGAAGACCATTTGGTAGAGGAGGTTACCAAGGAAGAGGAAGAGGATTTCCAAGAAAATGCTATAACTGTAACAAGTTTGGTCACAAAAGTTGGGAGTGTTTTGAATTTACACAAGAAGGCCACACAAGGCCTGATAGGAGTAATCAAATTGTACAAGCTAATAAAGAGAGTGTGGAATCACCTTCTCATCACGTAGAAAAACCTAATACAAAAGAGTCTTTGTTGTTCAAAAGAAAATTGTTGAAGCCACTATAGGAGAGTCAAGAACCTATGCAAAGGATAGCTTTATTAAATACTAATTGCAAGGCTAAAGGTAAGTTCTGCAAACTTATTATCAATAGAAGTAATACAAATAATCTTGTGTCAATTAAAATGGTGAACAAGCTAGGTCTTACTAGAATTAAAAATCCTAATCCCTATCAAGCTTCTTGGCTGCAAAAATGGCATCAGTTATTGGTAGATGAGCAGGACTTTATAGAGTTTCTGATAGGTAGTTATAAGGATATTGTTATGTGTGACATTATGCCCGTGGATGTTTTCCATGTGCTTCTTGGTAGGCCTTGGAAATTTGATAGGAGATCCGTACATGATGTAAGAAACAACACCTATACTCATAAAACTACACAGTTGAATCCTGATAGTTGATGAGTTTGAATTGTAAAACTGCACGGTTGAATCTTGATAGCAATATCATAATTTGACACGCTGTGGAAAATACCTCCTACTTATTAATTGATGAGTTAAAGGGGATCTATAATGAATGGTTCATAAGGAACAACACTTTCTGAAGGTTTTATAAATGGGGTTGCAAGATAAGTGGTTTTAAACTTGGAGAAAAAATCTATGGTCAAGCACGCTTGAGTTGGAGCAGTACTTGGATGGGTGACCTCCTAGGAAGGCTCAGTGCTTCACCTCTATGAGAATCACCTAGATTAAATGAATGCTAAGTGGACCATTCACTATCATGAGAGATGGGCTCTTATGAATCACTACTCATGAAACATGGGTCAATGAGTTTGACTCGTAAAACTACATGGTTGAATCTTGATAGCAATATCATAATTTGACATGTTGTGGAAAATACATCCTACTTATCAATTGATGAGCTAAAGGGGATCTATAATGAATGCTTAATCAGGTACAACACTTGTTGAAGGTTTTACAAATTGGGTTGCAAGCTAAGTGAGTTTAACCTTGGAGAAAAACTCTATGGTTAAGCACACTTGAGCTGGAGTAGTACTGGGATGGGTGACCTCTCTGGAAGGCTTAGTGCTTCACCTCTATGAACATCACCTAGATGCAATGAGTGCTAAGTTGACCATTCACTATCATGAGAGATGGGTTCTTGTGAACCACTACTCATGATACATGGGTCAATGAGTTTGACTTGCAAAACTACATGGTTGAATCTTGATAGCAATATCATAATAACACCTATACTTTTCAAAAGGATGGTAAAAAACATACATTGTTACCTTTGAGAGGAGAAGAATGGGATAATACGAGAAATAGTAGAAGCAAGGTTATGTTGGTGAGTGGAAAATAGTTTTTGCATGATATGAAGAAGGAAGAAGTGTGATATGCATTGGTACTCAGGCCTAAGGTTGCTCTTACCTCTACGAAGTTGGATGACTTACCAAATGAGATATAAGATATTATTGAAAGAGCATATGAATAGTGTGATAGTTGATTTTCCTAATGAGTTACCTCCAATGAGGAGCATTAGTCACCTTATGGATTTGGTTCCAGGGGCTAGCTTACCAAACAAGGTTGCATATAGGTTAAATTCCAAGGAGAATGAGGAGATTAGGAAGCAGGTTGAAGAGTTGGCTAAAAAAGCATTGATAAGGGAGAGTCTTAACCCTTGTGTTGTACTGACAGTTCTAGTACCCAAGAAAGAAGGTGATTAGAGAATTTGTACGACCTCTAGAGCAATCAATAAGATAACCATTCGATATAGGTTTCCTATTCCAAGGATGGATTGTTTAATGGATTTTTTGAGTGGTTCTATGTATTTTTCAAAGATAGAATTGAAGATTGGTTACCATCATATTAGGATTAGACTTGGGGATGAATGGAAGACAATGTTTAAAACTAATGATGGTCTCTATAATGGTTGGCTATACCTTTTGGGCTTACAAATGCACCTAGTACTTTTATGAGGCTTATGAATGAAGTCTTGAAACCATTCTTGGGGAAGTTTCTGATAGTCTATTTGGATGATATATTGGTTTTTAGCATGTCTAAGGAAGAACACCTAGAACACTTAAGGTTGGTTATGACATGGTTGCATGAGAAGTTGTTGATCAACCTTAAGAAGTGTACCTTTATGAAGATTGAATTAGTCTACTTGGGTTTTGTGGTGTCCAGAGAGGGATTGAAGATGGACAAGGAGAAGGTTAAGGCCATTGTTGATTGGCCAACACCTAAGAGCACATATGAAGTATGAATTTTTATGGACTTTCTTGATTTTATAGAAATTTTATCAAAAAATTTAGTATCATAGTTGCTCCTATACTTGACACTAGAAAAGGACATAAAAAGTAGTTTGAATGTACTCAAGAGGCTGAAAATTGTTCTAGAATTTTGAAAAAGAAAGTGACTAACCACCTATACATGTGTTACCTGATTTTAACTAAGTATTTCAAGTGGATTGTGATTATAGTGGCTTAGCAATAGGGGTTATCCTAAGTCAAGAAGGTAAACCATTTTCTTATTTCAGTGAAAAATTAAATGATGCTAAGAAGATATATTTAGCTTATGACCTTGAGTTTTAGGCACTACTTGCTTCCCAAAGATTTTTTTATTTATACAAATAACCATGCACTCTAGTTTATAAACAACCAACACATGTTAAATCAAAGGAATGAAAAGTGGGTGGAGTACCTTCATAGTTTTAATTTTATGTTGAAACATAAGATTTGTTAAACAAACAAAGTTGTTGATGCATTGAGTAGAAGAAGTATATTGTTACACGAAACTTAGGCAAACAGTTTTGGGTTTGATAGCTTGAAGGAGTTGTATGAAAATGATTTATATTTTAGAGATGCATATGAAGCTCACAATAGTCCTATCAACAAAGATAGAGGACCATTGACCGATTTTATGTTGTAAGGGGGTTTATTGTTTAGAGGTAATTAGTTGTGCATTCCTAGAGGGTCAATGAGAGAGAATATTTTGAAGGAGAAGCATTGTGGAAGCTTAGTAGGACATTTTGGGAAAGATAAAACTTACCTACAACCGAGTACACACTATTATTGGTCACAAATACATGCAAATGTGATGAGGTATGTGGAGAGATGTAGAGTATGCCAACATGCAAAGGGAAATAGTCAAAACACTAGTTTGTACCAACCACTACCTGTGCCACATAGACCTTGGGATTTTGTAAGTATGGATTTTATTGTAGGATTACCTAGTGTTGGTGTAAATAAAGTCTTGTACCTAGTCAATTCATTACTAGGGGAAATAGGGGACTTATTTACATGTTAAGTTTACTTAGGTCCTAAGAATCTTTCTAGAAGGTGTTAGTTGTCATTAATTGTTATCTTATCTTTTGATTTGTAACACATGTAACCTAGGTAGTTGTGATAAGTTGTCTCATGTCATATGATTAAGACACTTGTCATAATCTTATGATATCTTATGTCTCATCTTCGCTATATAATGAAAGGGTCTCTCATACATTGTACACATCACATTAAATCATATTTGTATAATTGATAATAATACAGTTTATTCTTGTCATATTTATCTTCTCTCTTTGTGATTTTCATTTGGTCTCATCATATTTTTCTGATGTCGATGCCACTTCAGCATTTTTTTTAAAAAACGCCCCCTTCACCATTGGTAAGTTTGATTTTGTAGTCAATTTTCAAATGCTCATATCTTGGTTATTTTGACTTCTTTTTTCAAGCAATTTATTTTTTTTGATTTGGGGTAGAATTTCACTCTTTAAAGAAGTGCAAAAATATTTTGGTTTTGGTGTCTGGATTTTCCAGAAATTTCAGATTATCATAGGTGTTCATCCTCATTTTGGGAACTTCAGAAGCTCATATCTTGCTCCTATGGTAACATTTTTGCATGCAGTTTTTTTTGAAAGTGCATAATTTTTTGTGTACTTTTCAATGGTATGATTAGATTGATATCATTTTATACCAAAAATTATACCTAATTCTATGGCCAAATTTTTCATTTCCATGCACTAAGATCAAGTCCACTTGATTTTTTTTGGCAAGTGGTGCTTGTAATCGCACTAAGAATAAAGTGCCACAAATCAGATATTACTTGGGGGGTTCTTTGAATGAGTGAATTTGTGGGGTAATCTTGTGGTTGATTCATTTTTTTTTATCATTTGAGGAGGTAACATGGGATTTTATATTCATCCTTTTGTGGTAATTTTGAATAAGGATAACATGAGTCTTGGAAGAAAGGTATCTTAACACATCTTAGGTGGCTTAAGTTTTTTCCATACCTCTATGGGCTCATACTTGAACCAAACACACCTTGGAAACAATAAATTTGGGGTAATAATAATGATCACATTGTAAGATTAATTGGTACATATATTGGTGTTGATATCCCTGTGGAGATCTTAGATATCGAGTGCCCACACACACTTTGGACCAAGATTTGGGAGATTTTTGGAGAGCATCATATCTCTCCATTCCTAGATGATCCTATTGTAGATTGTTTACTTCCCCTTAATGATGTTGATAATATACCCTATGATGATGATACTTTAGAGGGGCTTGAGTACAATAAATTTCTTGAATGGCCAATTGAAAAAGAGACTTCTCTTCTTGCTTCTCCTGCTCCTATTAAGATGACATCCTCATCTACTATTGCATTTGATGATGATTGTGTTGCTATAGATACATATTCTTGTAATTCAGTGTAGTAGGATATTCATTGTCTTTTAGATTTGGCTACTTTGGATGGCTTCTTGATAGGTATTTCAAATTTTTTTGTGGAGTCTCATATTGCAGATTTGGGAGACATCATTGATGACATTCATCTTCTCTTTGATGGAGAAGATCCTTCTTTAGTTGTTGTGAGGGAACACTTTAACCCTCTTGTTCATTCTCTACATGATCATCCTTTGTAGGTTGACATGATTGTAGATCCTTTTGGATAGCATTTAGAGGAGGCTTCTTTGTCTTTAGAGGGGATAACATTGTCTTTGGATCATGTTCTACATTCATCTCTACTAGATTCTGGATTGCCCTCTTCAATAGTGTGGCCTATAATGCCTGTTTGGAGTGTGTCAGCTTACGACATTGACATGGAGACACTTGAGCATGCTTCAGATACATCATCCATCATTCATCTTCCTGAAATCGTGCATAAATTATTGGTTTTATTTTTTCCTAAGGGGAGGAACATTGTTTAGCAAGATTGGATCATCTTCAACATTCAATGTAGAGCTTCTACCATCATTGCAAGAGACTCACCATTGAGGGGGGGTTGCATTGTCTCTCTTCTTCTTCTCTCTTATGGTGGGTATTTTTCCTTACACGGGGTTTTGGCCTTCTCATGCATCATTAAGAGTATTTAATTTTTGTATTTCATCTCTCTTTTGGGGAGGATTTTTGTCCCACCAGTTTTTCTCCTTTTTTCCATTTGTGAGAGATTTCTTTTGCATTTGTACATGGGTACCTAACATATCCTCATAGTTGGGACCCATCTTTGTGTCATTTGCATAATAATTAGCTACTCCCTAAGTTCCACTTAAGGGGGGTGTTGGTGTAAATAAAGTCTTGTACCTATTTAATTCATTACTAGGGGACATAGGGGACCTATTTACATGTTAAGTTTACTTAGTCCCTAGGAAAATAATATAGGTGTTAGTTGTCATTAGTTGATATCTTATCTTTGAATTGTAACACATGTGACCTAGGTAGTTGTGATAAGTTGTCTCATGTCATATGATTAAGACACTTCTCATAATCTTATGGCATCTTACATCTCACCTTGGGTATATAACCAAGGGGCCTCTCATACATGTTGTACACATAACATTGAATCATATTTGCATAACTAATAAGAATACAATTTATTCTTGTCATATTTATCTTCTTTGTGCTTTCCATTTGGACTCTAGATCTTGTTAGGCTATCTCCATAGCCAATTATAACATCTAGAACTCAAAGATGCTATGATTCTATTTTTGTAGTTGTGGATAGGTTTTTTTAATGGTTCATTTCATTCCTTTCAAGAAGACTAGTGATGCAATAGATATAGCCAACTTTTTTTTCAAATAAGTTGTGAGATTACATGGTATACCCAAAAGTATAATATATGATAGAGACACAAATTTGTGGGTCACTTTTGGAGAATGCTTTGGAAGAAGTTGGGCACCCATCTCAGTTTAGCTCAGCTTACCATCCCCAAAAAAATGATCAAATAGAAGTAGTTAATAATTTTTTTGGTAATTTGTTGAGGTGTCTTGTTGGAGACATACTTGGTAATTGGGATAAAGATTTAGCATAGGCTAAGTTTGCATATAATGATTATCCAAATAGGAGTACCAATTTGAGCCTATTTTATATTATCTATGGTATGCATCCAAGGGTTGTATTTGAACTCATAGATCTTCGTAATTTAGAGAGGAGAAGTGCAAATGGTAAGGATTTTTCCAAAGGTATTCATTACCTTCATGAAGAGGTCAAATTTTAGATTTATGGGAGAAACCATCAATAAAAAACTGAAAATGAAGAAGATAGGTCCTTGCAAGATTCTTAGATTTTTTTTTGCTAATGCTTACAAGATAGCTCTTCCTTTTGATATGGGCATCTCACCCATTTTCAATGTGTCTAATCTCTATCCCTACAAATGTGAGGAAAAAATGGAACAATAGAAACAAAAATAATTCTAAGATGGGAACAAGTGACCAAATTGGATCTGATCGACATTGAGTGCATCTTGGAGAAGTAGTTGTTGAAGAAGACCCGAGGTAAGGAGTATTTCTGGTACTTGGTTAAATGGAAAGACCATCCTTTGGAGGATGCCACTTAGCTAATAGTTGTTGAGATATCCATATATGATCATAGTGTTGATGATCTCATGAGCAGGAGCTCATGATTTTGTTTTGTTTTTGACGGAACCTGATGCAGGAGCATTGACCCACTCCAATTTTTGCTTGCATTTTATTTGAAGTTTAGTGTTTTGTCTGGGTTTTTGAATTTTGTCTTGTGTTGGTAATAAAGGCGTGGTGGTTTTGAAAGGAAAATTGAACTTTGTAAATGAACAACCATACACCCATGTGGAGAAAGGTAGGAATATTGTATATGCTATGGTAAATAAAGCCTCATATACCTGTGGCTAGAAGAGAGGGATAAATTACAAAATATATACTAATAAAAACCTCAAGATAGCCACACAATTAAGAAAATGACAGCTATGTTTAATTTATGCATTACAAAATAACTTGAAGTAGATTGGCATCAAGGAAAAATAGATTGTTGGTTGTTTAGCGTGGGAAAAAAGAGAGACAATTATAATTTCAATTAAAAGGCATTTAAAAGAAGAGAAGCATTGGAGTAAGTGAGAGGAGGTTGGCACAAGAAAGAGAATAGAGTTTTGGCATAGAGAGGAAGAGAGTTAGTTGTTTTGGCGTGGAAGAAAAAAGGAGGAATAGAGGCATAGAAGACAACAACTATACACTGATAAGGATAACTTCTTTGGAATTTCTGAGTGTGGATTATAATTTTCTCCAACCAGAGGCATGGTATTTTGGTTTCAACAATTAATTTTGCTATGTATTTCTTCTTGCATTGCTTCATAGTCTTTTAATTGGAATTGTTGTGTAAATTTCTTCTTTGTTTCAAGAAATATTGGTGTTGATAATTAATATAATAGTTGGCTATGTAGTGTTTCCTTTGTTTCTTCCAATAAAGCCATGGAGTTGATGATTATACTTAATCTACTGTGCCTTTAATGTTGTGTATTTTTTCCTTGATATCCCCATCTTGTGATGCTTGCATGCTCATAGTTTTGAGGACTAAATTAACACAACTCAAAACTAGTCTTTGGAGTGGTGTTTAATCGCTGTATCAAATAGCCTCAACATGGCTAGCCTAAAAAAAGTGGAAAATAAAGAAATCTTTGGTAAGGTTCTTGAATAGAATCAAGATAGACACCATGAGTGGACCAATGCTTGTTAACCTATTCATGAAGCATAAATTCTAGGGAATTTATCCAAAAAAATCTATCAAATTTTTTTTTATCTAACCATTTGTATGCATTATCAAATTTAGGGATGACTAAATCCATGTCCGTTGGAGGATCAAAGAGCTTACCTCATGAAAAACCTTTGAGAAAAATTTCTAGCAATGCATGTTCGATGATGCCATTTCCTAGATCCATCAAACCATCAACACCATGGATTTTTGGGTTGAAGTAGTTTAAGGCCATAAAAAGGACTAGAAAAAACCCACAATAAATTTGAAAGAGTAAAGGCTTTCCTACACCAAAGACACAAAGTGACATAATAAGGATGGTGATAGATAGAAGAAAAGACACAAACCATTAAAATGTTCTTTATTTTTAACTTTAATGTATATACTAGTTGTATATTTTAATTCAATTTTTATATAATATTTTTTTGTTAGCCTGCATGGGTTGTGTAGTTGGCTTGAGCCTTGGGTTTTCTCCCCAAGGTCTTGCTTTCAACTACGAGGCCTAAACTCACCCAATGCAAGTGGCTTGTGGTCGACTGCTCTCATCCTTAGAGGACTAGTATCACCTTAGCTTGCCACTTCCTGAACCCCAACTTGGCATAAAAGTAAGCCCGAGGTAGGTGGGCTAGGCGCAAGGTTGGGTTATGGGGATACCTTTGAGTTATTAAAAAAAAGAATTGTTTATTTATTTTTATTTCAGGTCTCCTACAACTAGTTTGAGAATTATAGTGATAAGGACTATGATTCAATGTATAATTTTATGAGTGAAGAGTGTGAAAATTATGTAGTTGTATTGTGTACAAGTGAGTTTATCCCTTTACAATAGATTGTAATGTGTTTGAGGATTTGAAATTTAATATGCTAAGAGATCTTTTGGAGGCTAGATTTTTTCCCTTATTGAGGGTTTTTCTAGGTTATATATTATATAATTTTGTTGTGATTGTTCTATTTATGTGTTTATTTATCTATTTGATTATAATGGACATCTAATTGTAACTCTCTTACTTCTAGAATCTTATAATGATATTATTAAATATTTCACAAGTGGATGTGCTATCTTAATGATGCAATTGAACTCATTTATCTTTCTATGTATGTCTAAATTATACATGTTCTTATATAAATGAATTTTTAATGTGAGTAGATTTTTTTATTTGTTCATATATATTTATTTAGTTTTGATCACTTTATAAAGGTCTACCTTGATATGTATAAATATATTATTTCATCTTGTGTTATAAATATTTGATAATCACCTTTATATTTATTATTTTTAATAACTATGTGATAGAAAACCATTAGAATTACTATCTCTAGACTTAAATACTTATCTTTATTTTTAATAGCTTATAGCTAAAATGTTGAATGCACAAGACAACTAAGAGGGGTGGGGTGAATCAATTGTACCTTAAAATTTTAGAACCCTCACAAACATTTAGATCCACATTATTCCAATTAACCCTTAATCTATTATGATGATTTAGCATGAAATGAAAATAACAAAAGCTAAAACAAATTAACATAATGCACAAGAGAACACCAGATTTAAGTGGAAAACCCAAGATGGGAAAAACCACGATGAGGATTAGCTCACAATATAAAGTAATATCAACACTGAGTACAATGGGCTCACTACCCAAAGAAAGAAAGGCTCATTGCAAGAATATAAAAGAAGATAGAGAAGAATGTTACATAGAGAAATATATCTCAATGCAACAGATAAATCTACCATAATGTCTCCAACACCTTCACATCCTCTCTCAATAATTGTAGATACCTTCTACTCACTACATCTAGTAAACTAACACATGAAAGCTCACACTAAACTTCTCAAGTTCGCACCTTAAAACTCTATACTTCACATTATTCACATCTATCTTGTCTATCTCATCATCCTTCAACACTTTAAATCTTATTTATACCATCTTCAACCTTAAAACCATTCTCCAAGGTTAGCTATGCACCTCAAATGTGCAAATTCAAATTAGGTCGATGCCAAAACACTTCCGTGGTGGGTATAGGTGAAAGCGAACCACATCACACCTTATCTAGGACCCAAAACTATAAAATCGTGCTTCAACATGCTTCTACAAACAATAACCATCCACTGCAATTAGTGTAAACACCAAGATCGACCGTTACTCATGTAAACACCATTAAAATTTTAACTACATGCTCCCTTTTATCAACAACAACTCGCAGAAAAAAAAATGTCACTTGAACACAATCTAGACATTCCACAAACACCTTCAAATCCAACAAACTCCTTTGCAACAAATTTCACCTAAAGAATGTACACACCCATTACACTTTGACAATTTTTTCGTACATTATTACTTAAGAAACCATCTTCAAAAGAACGAAACCTTGAACCTCTTAAATTGAATAAAGATACAAACAACATCAACATGCGTTTAGATCTATAAGACCTGAAATCAAACAGTGAAGAAACGTAGAGCAACAAAATTTCTCCTAGACACCTCTGCAATGTACACAGTTCACACACTGGTGAACACAACTTATTGTACACAACCTTACAACACACCAAAGTTTGAATACCACACATCTAAACACCTTTGATCAATATATCCAAAACACATAGATAGATCTTCAACCTAGAAGAAATGTGAAGCAAAACTAGAACACACTGCAACTCATTGTTTCCTCTTTTTATCAATTTTTCTCAAAAGCACTTGGAAAAAAAGCACCAAAAACACATCCCATCATCTACATCACTTCATAGATAAAATATTATAAAAGAAACAATAGAGGTTGACACTAGTAGCTTACTAATGAGAACATAACACAACTATTCAAAGCATTACTAGCATCACCAACTAGCAATTGACACCAATGAAAACACCAACTTCTCATACTTGCAACATAAAAGTCTAACAAAACTTCATCTAAATTATAGAAAACAAAAATGACGGTGAACTAGTTTTTAAGGTTTGTTATGGATTCATTTTCCTATGGTCAATCTTCTATGACCATGTTATCATACCACTCCTTTATTGAGGACTTTCTAGGAAACTTAACATCTAAATCCCACATTTTATCCTTCTCCCTAGGAAAAATTAATTTAAATAAGGCCCTTACCCATCATAATATAATATTTCTTACTAAAGCCACCAAGAATTAGACCAAAGTGAGCACAATTGTTTGCCTTGAAAGTCTATAATGAGATAATGATTATGAAAATATCAAACTTTATTTGTAAATATGAGCTTTGATTATGATGTTGTAGGTTATTTTTATAAACATTATAAGCATTATATTTTAATTAATCATTATGTCAATTATATCCCCATTTATCAATACCTGACTACTTGGATCAAGTACAATGTGAGTTATAAAGAACAAATTTGAAGAATTTTTGAAACTCTTATTTTATTTTTTCTAAATACCAACATGTGCAAACATTATTAGCTAAGTTAAGTTATTGGTTTTGTGGCACATATTAGTTATTGTGGTAATCCTAGTACTTTCTCTTTTAGAGAAGGTATATATTAATGTGTTAGTCTAGGTTGAGTTCCTCAATCTACTTGTCCCACTTTGAGATATTTTTACCAAATTGACAATTCCTTAGGGATTCTTATTTATCAATGGCCGAACACTTTATTCATATTAACTCTATATGCATGAAGTATCATGCAATGTTGGTTAATTCAAACACCTAAATCAATCAAACACAAAAAATAAACAAACACTCAGATTAGGCATTATGAAATCCAATAAACATAAAAGCATTTAAACAATTCATGTTAGATAACCTAGTTTCATGAAAATGGTTGTGCCCTTTGATTAATTTGATGTTTCCTCTTCAATTTTGTCGAATAATTTATTGCATTCTAAAGTGTGATGATATTGCATTGGTTAAGGATGAATTTATAGATTTTTGATGAGGGAGATCAACTGTGAGGATTGAGTGGAGAAATCAAAGGCTATGATTGAATGTGATCTCTCAAGCCATGAAATTGTGCTAAGTGGCACAAGTGGCGGCTTGAGAAGACATTGGTACTTGTGAGGATATCTTGGAGTATGGAAAGATATTGCCATAAAGGAAAGGTTTGTCTCACACTCCAAAGGGGAGAGGGATGAGAAGAATAAAGGAAATTTAATTCCTTTAGTGGATTGGGGTGTACTTTTGGGACAAGGACCCATGTGGTGTTCCTTCCCAAAAGAGGAAATCCTTTAAGCCTAGGGTGCAAGGAGGTGAGTAATAAATGGAAAGGGGTGTACCCCTTTCCTAATCATGGATTAGTAATGTGTACATGTTTAGGTGTAAGATTAAGATTAGAATTAGAGGGAAAGTGAGAGAGTTGGAGGAGATGACATGTGAGGGTAAAATTAATTAAATAAAATTTATTTATTTAATTTATGAGAAGGGGTAAGGTAGGATAGGTAAATAAAAAATAATTATTTATCGTAGGTTAGGACTTAGGGAGATAGATGAAACATAAGGAATATTAATTAGATAAAAATATTATTTAATTAATATATAAGATGGGATTTAGATGAAAAAAGAATAAATAGAAATATTAATTAATAAATATGACTTTATGTAATTAACATGTGTATCGAGAATAGACAGATTAGGGATAAATTGATCGAATGTAATGGTCAATTTTAGGTGTCTACATTTTTCCCCTCCTTGAAATGATGTTAAAATAACATTATTTTAAAGAAATAATAAAATATAGGTGACATAATGAAGGACTAGGTAAAACTTGCCCCAATATGGAGAGAATATAAGGAGATAATTATAGGTGATGCTCCCTTGAGAGGGTAGGTGGGAAAGAGGGGCCTAGATAGCCTATTGAAAGAAAAATGGTAAGAAGGAAAAAAATAGATGAAATAGAGGGATGAGAGAATAAGAAATGAGGAAAAATAGGGTTAAGATGAAGAAAATATGGGAAAAAGATGGCTTAGAGGTAAATAAATAGGCCATGAAGGGAAAATTTCTTCATTTTTTAGCATTTTCAAGAGTTAAAGTGAGAGATTGGGAGTGATAAAATGACATAATTTCTACATGAGAAGCATCATGCGAAGTAGATGAGGGCCTACTTGCAGCCAGATGGGGGAGGTCCACACGTAAGTCGCTTCTAACCCTATCCTTGTACTTGTTTTTAAGTTTTTGGGGATAAGAAATGAGGTAGAAACAGGGCCACCCAAGAGGGAAAACCATGTTTAGGAAGCCTTGTATACAAGGGCGACCTCATAAGAAACAAGGTGGCCTCATAGGGTTTTTTGGTGGCCTCATCAAATGAGGTGGCTTGGTAAGGGGTTGGGATGACCTCATGAGAAACGAGGCAGCTTGGTAGGAAATCAAGGTAACCTCGTTAGATGGAGTGGCCTAGTATGGGGGTGGGGTGGTCTTGTGAGAAATTGGGTGGCCTAGTAGGGGTGTGGAGCGATCTGGTAGGAGGATGGATGACCTCATTGAAAATTGGGTAGCCTGGTTAGTGAATGAGTTAGGGAGATAAATTAGAAGCTAGGTAGATGAGGGAGGGGGACGAAAGGGTGTGGGAATGGTAACAAGAGGATTTGGGAGGGTGATGAGAGGTTGTGGGAGGGTGACAAGAGGGATTAGGGATGTGATGAGAGGGATTAAGGATATGGAAAGAGGGTTTAGGGATGTGACGAGAGGGGTTAGGGATGTGATGAGAGGGTTTAAGGATGTGACAAGAGGGTTTAGGGATGTGATGAGAGTGTTTAGGGATGTGACAAGAGGGTTTAGGGATGTGATGAGAGGGATTAGGGATGTGACAAGAGGGTTTAGGGATGCCATGAGAGTGTTTAGGGATGTGACGAGATTGTTTGGGGATGTGTGATAGATGAGTAGGATAAAAAAATGTAAAAGGGGTAACTAGGTTCTTAGGTAAAACTAATTAGGTGGATGGTATTGTTGGCCTCCTACAATGATCTAAAAATTAAGCCCTTATAGATGTGATTTAGAGATTGGAAATTTGATCTAAATAGCTATTTCAATCATCATGAAGGTGCATTTAACTTGTCAACCCAGGGACGTGAACTTGAAATGTGCCAGCACAGTATGTGCACTAAGGAACCAAAGTAGCCATATTCACCCTACAGCTAAGAAAGACACAATGTTGAAAGTAAATTTATTGGAAAGAAATAACAAAAGTGTTGAGCATCAATCAATAATTATACTAAGCTGAAATGCATGACAAAAATTAAAATCTGAGCAAACAAATAGGAAACTACTATGTCTGCTTTGGCTGCAGGAATAATTAATGATAGATTCTTAACTAATCACTGAACAAAAAGTAATGACTAAGCTAAAGGAAAAAATTCTCAGCAAGTGGGCCCCATTGGATGCGTATTCCTTAAGACAAATGTAATCTTAGATGCACAAACTTATAACTTCATTTTATTCACTGAAAAAAAATAGTACAATGGAGCATCATAACTGTATTGCTCGAAAAACTAAGAATGTGAGTACATCATCAAATTAAGCAACCTCTTTTGAAGGAGCATCCGAGTCTTATTTATAGGAAAAAAAAACTACTAACTAATCACCTAGCAAGGCGGTCAACTCCAACAAATTAGGAGGATGCCACTTTAGGGAAAGCATGAAAAGTGGAGAGGTGGTTACACATGCACGAAATCTAGCCAGACATGCTTTCCTTAACACATATTTAGCACAATAGTAATGCCTATATTTTCTCAATAGACAATTAAGACCATTTACAAGGTGGTTAAAACTTCAATTTGAATGAGGAATCTCCCATCGTCGAGAGTATTTCCTTCGTTGACCTTTGAATGACCACCTTGTTGACCGTTATGGCGAATGACCACCTGGAAAAATCTCCTTTAATTGTGTACGCGGCTAGTTATATCTACAAAACAATATTAGTATGCACAAAAAATGCATATTTGTAACTAACTTAAAGTAGCATTCATTAATCCACATGTAAAATCAACATAGATAGTTCATATAGCATGCCAATGTCAGTAAAGATTGTAAAAATAAGCTTATGCCCAATGTCTATGGTTTTGAGGAAATATCATAAAAAGATCAACATCCAAGCATCGAAGTCTATGACAACTAAAACAAATAGACAATAAACTTCTATCAAAATTGAGTCATAAACTGGACTCATCACTCCCCCCAACCTAAGACTTTGTTGGTCCTTCAGTAGAAGAAGGAGGGTTGTTCCTTTGCTTTGTTAATGCCTTGAAGTTTGCAACTTCCAGCTGTCCTACATCAGTTACTGTAGTTTTTGAATTATGGTCCCAATAGAACCCTTGTTTGTCCAATCTACTCCATCTCTGTCTCTCTGTAGCTATATCATATTGGTAAAATCTAAAATTTGGCACACGCCATAATAGGATAGGTGGCTGAAAAGTTAGTGGGAGCCAAAATTGTTTCTTTTCCCTTCCAAACTATATATATCTATCAACTCTCTTAAGTTTTGCAACATAGTTCTGCATAGAGTGAGGCTCAACTTGTTTTAACTCATTAGTTAGGTTGTTCCACCTTTGTGACAGGTATCCCATCATAGATTCTCCTTTGGTTTTTTGCTACCTCCTCATATTATTTATAAACTTCCTCTCTCAGATAGAATCCTATAGCCATAGCTTGGTCTATAAATAATTTTGTGCCAATCCATGAAAATGCTCCCTGGATTTCTAGATTCAGCCCTGATGGACAGGGGAGTGTTGGATTCAACTTGCTTATAAGTCCTGAATTATTTTCCCCAACTAATCTAATTTTGTATCCAAGACATGAATGCCCTTAATTGGGCATCCCCAACATACAACAGTGGATTCCAATCATGGTCTTGGGTCATAACATAATTATGCAAATAGAATTCACACAACAAATTCTTCATTTCATGAGGATCAATCCTATAAGCATTGAAAAATTCAAGAGGGGTCTTAATAGAAGGATTCAAACTTGAAACAATCCTTGCTAGTTTAAAAGAAAGATACTTCTCCTTTAGCTACAGGGCATAGATCCTTGGAGGAGTCCTGCATTCTAATATCTGAGGTACCAAGGCTGTCATATTATCCACCTTCTCCTTTAAAGTAGCAATTTCTACATCCTTGTCTTCAATCTCCTTATCTCTCTTTTGAATTTCTTTCTTCACCCTGCATTTGTCCTCCTTCCATTCTTCTTCCCTTCTTTGCATCTCTTTCCATAAATTCATAGCTACCATGTGCATTGAGAAATCAAAGGGCCTATGTATTCCTACTAGAATTTTTCCTGGCACCAATGCTTGTTCTTCCTGTAGTACTGGTTGTAGGAATTTTGAATGTTCAATCAATTCTGGCTACAGGGGTGCTGACTATTCTCCCAGTTCTAGTTGCAAGGCCTCTTGTTCTGGCTCTTTCTCTTGCTACAGGAACTCTTGCTTCTACTGTTGCTATAGGAGCTCCTGATTTTTCTCAAACTCTTGACTTTCAACTTGTTCAACGATGGCAACAAGGTCTTCCAATGCTACATTTGTTGCTTCCTCAAATATGTCCTTTTCCTCAACATTTACTTGCCCCATTGGGGCCTCTGTTTCCTCTTGTTATCTTTCTCTAGTCCTAGGGCCTCCTTGCAGAGACACATGAAAGGTTGGTCTAGCTGGTCTTGATTTCCTAGGAGGGCTCTCATGTTCTTATTTGGCCACAGTTTTTGAATTTAGCCTGCAAAGGTGCATCCTACAATAATGCATCATGAACCATGGGTTCATTCCTGATTAAACCACCTCCCATTGTTCAGTTTCCTATAATCAAACAATCACTTTGCAAAGTTTCTCTTCCTACAATCTTCGTCTGAAAACTAAACTTCTCCTTCCTGCAATGCTGCTAAATTTCAAATGTCGGTGTTGTCTGAATTTTACCTTTTTTCTAGCTTAAGATTATGATGGGAGTAATAAAGGAAATGAAGGCTTATGATCAAGAAAAATGGCGACAGTTGATATCACCTCACACATGTGAGCCATCATCTCACTCAAAATTCGAATCGACTCAATTTAAACTTGCTGACATGAGCCAACATGGATAGACACGTGGACATAGCATTCACACTTTCCCCCCAACCTAAATTTGAGCATGTTTCCTCACATGCGCGAGAGTTATGACAATGTGACAGGGCAAGGAATAATGACATGCTATGGAGAACATATATATTAATTTACAACAATTAAATGAATGTACTAAAAGAAAATTAAAAGATAACAACTTGATGTGCACGTACCTGGATTCTTGGAAGATTTGTTACAAAGATTATGGAGAAAGTACCAGCCACCTTTTGAGAGGTTAGTTGAGCAAACAATGAAAGTGGAGTGGAATGGAGTGAAGTGATGATGGAATGAAGTGAAATGATGGAGGCGTGATGAAAGAGAGAGAAAGGTGGAGATGGATGGGCAGATGGGTGAAGAAGTGGACCCCCACAAGAGTGGAAGTCTTTATTATGACAAGTTACGTATCTTAATTAGCCAGAAGGAGGGACATTAGGTCCACTTCCTTTGGCTGCAAGAAGTACGAGTGTTGCATGTTGAGTGAATTGCTACAAGAATTCCTCCTTGGAAGTTGGCTTGTGATACAATGTGAGGCAATGACCATTGACAAGCAGCTTAAATCTGACTGGTTCAATAGTAGTGATCTGAACAGCACCATTGGGGAATACTTCAACAACCTCATATGGTCCTAGCCACCTTGTTTGCAATTTTCCTACATTATCCAAATTCCTTGAGTCATAGAGTAGGGCCCAATCTCCTTGTTGGAATTTCTTGTCCTTAATGAATTTGTCATGCCACTTGATTCTCTGATTCTGCACTACCTCTGTATGATGCAAGATTTCCTTCCTCATTTCATCCAATGCATTGAGCTACATGATTCTATCTCTTTGTGCTTCAAATATGTCCATCCCCAAGTCCATTGCAGTCCTAAGAGTTTTATGCTCAAATTCAATGGGAATCATAGCTGTCTTTCCATACAACAACTCAAATGGTGTGAAGCTTGTAGTTATTTTCCAGGTTATCCTATAGGCCTAGATGGCTTCTGGCAGCCTATTTTCCCAATCCTTTTTATGAATAGCCACCATTTTGGTCAAAATGGCTTCAATTTCCTTGTTAGTCACCTCAACTTGGCCATTGGCCTGGGGATGATAAGGAGTAGACTTCTTGTGCCTTATGTTGTAATTATTGACCAGTGCTGCAACAAGGGTTGATGTAAATTGAGCCCCTTGGTCAGTCACTATCTCTCTTGAAACTCCATACCTTGTGAAAATCTCTTCATAAAGAAATTCAACAACCTTATTATCTCTTGCATGGTTCATAGCCTTAACTTCCACCCACTTAGTTACATAATCAATGCATACTAAGATATAAGACTTACCATTGGATGGAGGATCAATGGGTCCTACAAAATCTAATCCCCACTTGTCAAGTGGAGTGATTACTACCTGAGAGTAAAGGGGCATCTCATCAGATTTGGTTGTCCTACCCATCATTTGGCATCGATCACACTTTCTTGTATATCTCCTTGCATCCTTGTGGAGTGTTGGCCAGTAATATCCTATATTTAGATTTTTTATTGCTATCCTCTTGGCTGCAAAATTTCCTCTACATAGTTTGTTGTGGCATGCATGCAAAATATCATATTTCTCATCTTCCCCCACACATCTCCTCATAACATGGTCTGGCCCAGTGTAAAACAAACATCCTACAATCCATGAAAAAAGAAATGACTTTTCAATGAGCGCCCTTCTCTCTTTTGGAGAGAAGTGGGGAGCAACTCTCCCTATGACTAGATAGTTAGCTATGTTAGCATACCAGGGTGTTTGCACACTGATGGAAAATAAGTGCTCATCAGGGAAAGAGTCATCTATGACCTGATTATCCTTTGATATAGTCAGCCATGAAAGAAAGTCTGCAACAACATTGGCCTTTCTTGGTTTATCTACAATGGTTATATCAAACTCTTGCATCAACAACAACCATATTGCCAACCTACCTGAGATCAGGGGTTTATTCATGAGATACCTAATGGTTGCATGATCTATGTGCACAAAGATTTGATAGCCTATTATGTAGTGCTTGAATTTTTTGAGGGCATAGATCACTGCCAACATTTCCTTTTCTGTCACTATATAATTGAATTCAGCTCCTTGCAAGTTTTTGCTGACAAAATAAATAGCATTTTCAATAGCTCCTTTTTTCCCCAAGACTCCTCTTATGGAATAGTCTGATGCATCTATATGGATGTGGAAAGGAAGCTCCCAAATAGGACCTTTGAGTATAGGACATGAGTCAAAGTTTCCTTCAAATCAGAAAATGCCTTATCACAATCTTTAGTCCACTAAAACTCAACATCTTTAGTGAGAAGAGTATATAATTGTGCTACTATTTTTTTGAAATCCTTGATGAAACACCTATAGTAGCTTGCATGGCCCAAAAAACTCCTAACATCTTTTTTTTTTGCAGGTGTGGGTAGATTTGTGATCACCTCAATCTTTGCAGGATCTACTTGAATTCCTTTGAAAGAGATGTAGTGGCTAAGGACTACACCTTCCTACATCATCATGAAGCACTTTTCACTATTTAGAGATAGATTATGGTCTTCACATCTCTATAGGAATCTCCTAAGATTCTCCAATGCTTAATTGAAATCAACACCATAGGTGGTAAAATCATCCATATAAATTTCCATGCAATCATGAGAAATATCTAAAAATATGCTAATGAATGCCCTTTGAAAAGTTGTAGGTGCATTGCATAAGCCAAATGGAAGTGCTGGGTAGGAATAGGTTCCCCATGGATAGGTAAATGTGGTCTTCTCCTAGTCCTTTGGTGCAATTTGGATCTAGTTTATACCCATTGAATCCATCTAGAAAAGAAGAGTTACTTTCCTACAAGTGAATCTAGAACTATCTATGAAAGGTAAGGGAAAATGGTATTTTTTGGTGGCAACATTGAATTCTCTATAATCAACACAAAATCACCACTTCCCTCCCTTTTTGGGCACAATCACCAATGGAGACACCCACTGGCTATTTGAGATGGGGTAGATAAATCCTACATCTAGCAATTTTTGTAGTTCTCCTTTTACAATTTCTCTTAGTACAGGGTTAATTCTTCTTTACGGCTACATCACTAGTGTACAATCATCTCTGATGTAAATTCTATGAGTGAAAAGCTTAGGGTCCAATCCATTCATATCATGATAGTCCCATGCAAATGCATGTTGGTGGGTTCTCAGTAAGTTGGTCAATGACAACTACTATTCTTCACTCAATTTATTGTTGATGTGCAGATATTTTCCTTCTGTCACTTGCACTTGTGTGGTTATCTCTACCATAGCTATTTATCTAATGCTTTGTACCTTAAGTTCATGTGGAAACAATGTATAAGACATACCCATTGCTGCAGGAAGTTTTGTTATAGGAAGAGTGGCTATAGGAAGAGTAGACAAAAGTGTCTTGACTAGAGCAGCAAAATGAGAGGATGAAACTTCTTGCACTTCACAATTATTTTGAATTATGTTAGACAATACTTCATCTTCATCTTGAAGCTGCATGAAAGAGCTTATATCTAACATCATAAGCTATGCCATAGAATTAACTTACTCGACCTCTTCACCAACATGTGGCCATATAGAATTATCCGGATCATGGGATGGTTAAGTAGGAGGGTAAAGAACAAGCTTCTTGGTGCTCTTTCCATCATAAATGGTCATGTATCCTATCCTACATACAATATATGCATTTGTTGTTGCTAACCATGGTCTTCCTAGAATGATAGGGTACCCGTCGAGTGTGGTTTTAGGAGAAAGAATCATGAAATCTGTTGGGTACTCCCATGAGTCCAAAGTTACCACAAGGTCCTCTACTACACCATTAGGTTTAACAATTGAACTATCAAAAAGTTGCAGGACAGTAGAAGTAGGTCTCATGCTTGCAACATTCAATTATTGTAGGATGTCCTTGGTCATTACATTTATTGTTGCTCCTAAGTTAATCATAGCATTCTTTATCTTGATCCCATTTATGACAACTCCTACGATAGGACTCCCTAGATCATTATACTTGGGAATAGTCACTCTCCCAAGCATGGTGTCAGCTAGCTGTCCCGCCGCATGAACCGTAGTGGGGTCTTTCTTCTTCCTGCTTGGCTTCTTAAGGCATGCTTCCTTAATTTCCTTGCCATAGATTGGAACATATTTTATGGCTTGAAATAGAGGTATTTGGACACATATATGGTTCAATTGATCTAAAACGTCAAAGATTGTGTCATCCTTTTCTTCCTTTTCTTTCACATTTTCCAACCTTTGAGGAAATGGGGGTGTTTGTGTAGTTTGCTTGATTGGGATTGGTTCAGGATTCTTATGTGCATTGGGCTGAATCAGGGTATTCAGAGGCTCCTCTTCTTCCACAGGAAGCTCAGTGATAATGGGTGTGGAAGGAGCTAGCAAGGTAGTTCTTGAACATAGGTGGATGTCACTTACACTCACATCATATGTAGGGAATTGATTTGGATCAATAGAGTATGCTGGTTGCTACTATGGTTTGTTATTTGGATTGGGTGTGGGTTGAGTTGGTAGCTAAGTAGGTTTAGGTGCAATTGAACTTGAGATAGCAGGAGGAGGAATTATAGTAGGTTGTTGGTGTTGAGAAGGTGGTTGCATGAATCTATTTGTCTAGTTTGGCCATTGCTATCCTCCCCTCCATTAATTTATTTACTGCCAATTTCCTTGAAACTGTTGTGAATTCCCCTAAGGTTGCTACCACTGGGGTGGAGAGTTTTGGTGATTAGGCTAGGTATTTAAAGGGTTAATCCAAGGTTGTGGTGGATATCCTCCATAATTGGATGGATATGGAGGCTGCCATTAGTTACCAAATGAATAGGAATTGAAATATGGCCCAACAAAAGAGAGTGGATTTGGTGGAATACCTTGTCTTGGAGCCCATGGCCTCCTTTGTGCAACATAGTAGACTTGATCTTCTTCAACCTAGATTGGCTTGAACTTAGGTGGAATCTGCTTACTTTCAATGTTACTTATCATCTTGCATTTGTAGTCCTTTTTTCTGCAATGAGGGCAATACTCTACCAATGTTTCCTCTGCCTCTTGTTTCTTCTTGGCCCGAAGTGTATCCGGCTGAGTAGCTAGGTTATTTATAATTTCTTGCTTGAAGTCTACCAGCAAGTGAGTATTCTCCATTCTTGAAACTCCACTGGTAGATGACTTACCCATAGAGGATTGATAAGCTCTCCCTTTCTTTGAAGCTACCCTAGAGTAATTCTGACATATTTTCTTGATATCCTCCCAAGGAACTTGGGAGATATCTCCTCCTCCCATCAGGTCTAAGGCATCAATGCAACTGTCACTAATTCCTCTCAGGAAAATAATTTTTTTGTGATTCTTCATTGAGTGTATGGTGTGGAGATTTCTACAAATAGAATAGAAACTTTGCAATATAATCCTCCAAGCTCTCATCTTCCTTTTACTACATCCTGAAAATGTCATCTCCTCTCATGTCACTGCCCCTACAATATTCCTTGTATTTCTCAAGGAACTTTGTCTTCATGTCCTCCCAAGTCTCCATAGTATTTCTTCCTAGGCTCATGAACCATCTTAATGCAACTTCTTTTAGGGTGGTAGGAAATAGCTTAAGCCTATGGGCATCAGTGGTATAGTCATAACTCCTGCAAAGTATGTCAAACTCGAATAATAAAGTATTCAGATCTTCTGTGACAAGTCCATAAAACTTAGGAAGGAATGAAGCAGGGATATTTTTGAGGTTATCAACTTCATTCTGATGGGAAATGGGGAAAGGAATAGCTGGTTGGTTAGGTATGTTTCTATTTGCATCACCCATGCCTACCTGATGTAGTTCCAAAGCAAAGGGATTCTCAAGCAGATTTTGATCTTTAGAGGAAATTTTAGAATTGGTCAGATCAGGGAATGCATCAACAAAGGGGTGCACTTCTTCTTCATCTCTTGGAAGATTCAAATGCTCATCTAGCTAGAATGGATCAGGGTTATTAGGAAGGAATCTCCCATGAGCATCTCTCCTCCTTCCTCTATACATACAATATCAACTTACTATCAACCAACTCACACAAAGAATTGGTAAAAGAATGGTGGATCATTACTTTCCTACATGAAGGGGATATACTAAGAACAAACTTTCAGAAATACTACTACAAGAAAACTATCAATGACTCCAAAGATCTCCCTAGTTTGACACCGTTCCTGACAATAGCACCAAAAGTGTTGGCCTCCTACAATGATCTAACAACTAAGCCCTTATAGCTATGATTCAAAGATTGGACATCTAATATGAATAGCTATTTCAATCATCACGAAGGTGCATTTAACTTGTCAACCCAGGGACATGAACTTGAAATGGGTCAACATAGTATGTGCACTAAGGAACCAAAGTAGCCATATTCACTCTACAACTAAGAAAGACACAATGCTCAAAGTAAATTACTTGGAAAAAAATAACATAAGTGTTGAGCATCAATCAAAAACTATACTAAGCTGAAATGCATGACATAAATAAAAATTTGAGCAAACAGACATGAAACTACTCTATCTGCTTTGGCTGCAAGAACAGTCACATAATGGAATTCTAGTGGCTGCAGGAATAGTCAGTGCCAGATTCTTAACTAATTACTGAACAAAAAGTAATGACTAAGCTAAAGGACGGGATGCTCACCAAGTGGCCCCCCTTGGATGAGTATTCCTTAAGACAAATGTAAACTCAAATGCACAAACTTATAACTTCATTTTATTCATTGAAAAACAATAATACAATGGAGCATCATAACTGTATTGCTTGAAAAACTAAGAATGTGAGTACATCATTAGATTAAGCAACCTCTTTTGAAGGAGCATCAAAGTCTTATTTATAGGGAAAAAAAGCTACTAACTAATCACCTAGCAAGGTGATCAACTCCAATAGATTAGGAGAATGCCACTTTAGGGAAAGCATGAAAAGTAGAGAGGTGATTACACATACACAGAATTTGGTTAGACATGCTTTCCTTAACACAAATTTAACACAACAGTAACACCTATATTTTCTCAACACACAATTAAGACCATTTACAAGGTTGTTACAACTTTGATTTGAATGTGGAATCTCCCACCGTCGAGAGTCTTTCCTTCGTTGACCTTTGAATGACCATCTTGTTGAACGTTATGGTGAATGACCAGCTAGTAGAATCTCCTTTAATTGTGTAGGTGACTAATTATATCTGCAAAATGATATTAGTATGCACAAAAATTACATATATGTAACTATCTTAAAGTAGCATTCATTAATCCACATGTAAAATCAACACAAATAGTTCATATAGCATGTCAATGTCATTAAAGATTGTAAAAATAAGCTTATGCCAAATGTCTATGGTTTTGAGGAAATATCATAAAAAGATCAACATCCAAGCATCAAAGTCTATGACAACTACGATAAATAGACAATAAAATTCTATCAAAATTGAGTCATAAATTGGACTCATCAGGTATGATGTGTAAGAGGATTTAGAGGTGTTGGAGACCTAGAAGCAACAATCAAGGGTGCTAAGACTAATGGATTGATTGACCAAGGTAGAGAGGGTAATTTTTCAGGCTACCCAATTAGAGTATATGGCATGGATGCCATCAATCTATGCACATAAGATGACGTTGATGACACTAACTTAGAGAAATGGTTGTGACCTTGGAGGATGCATGGTGGATTGTGTGGGTGTCAATTAGCACCCGATTGGTGTATATATCTACGACAACACTAGAGGTAGCATTGCATAAGATTTTTGGGAGTAGTGACCTACTAAGGAGGGGGATGATGCCACTCCTAGACAATTGCAGAGGGATGGTTCTGAAATTTCCCTTATTGATGGCAACTATTGTTAGCAAAATTTTATTATCAAACAAGAGTGGGTGGACTTTCCATATTGATTTAACAGTGTGTGGGAGATATGGTGGAGAGAGGTTAGCGGTTTTCATGGGGAGCTTTTATATTAGCCCACCTATACAAGGACTTGCATATAGTGGCATTCAGGGGTGGACAAAGTCTAGGGCATATCACTCTTCTATAGGTATGGGAATGGGAGTACATTTTTGTGCTCTAACCAATTGGAGATAGAGTAGAGATTGATTGCAAAGTGTTGGTATGTGTAGCCTGATCATGCTCCAAGTTAAATTCTGGTCACTTTTCCCAACACAGTTCCCCCCTAAATTAATTAACAAGGGAGTGTTGGGGGCAGAGCCCATGATTGGGTCTAGGGGCTTGGGGGTAGTGCTCCTGAAGTAAAAATTTCCTAATTTTGTTAAGGGAAATTTGTTAATAAATTATGTTACGAAATTGTTTGTAATTTCCTGAAAGAACAAGTTTTATTTGTGGTATATTGATACACCAAAAGTCATGAAATATGAAGTTGATTGCATGCAACAAGTCTCACATGAATGAAGATAAAAGGTCACAGTTTTGTTTTAGGCACATGCAATAGTGCGTGAGGGAATTTTGAGCACAATTTTGAGCTTACACATTGCAACATATTAATGCATGTTAATGTAATTTCATTTCTCGGAAGTTTAATAAAAACTAGAATATCTATTGCTTGTGGACATATCCCAAAGGGTGAAACACACAAAAAAAAATTCTTGCACCTCTATGAATCTATTTCTCTATTCTATCATTTAAATTTGCATTATATTTATTTAATTTGTTCATTTTATTATTCTAATATTTCCTTCTAGAAAATCCTAACATGAAGATCCCTATGCATTTGGTTGGGAGAGGGAAATGCAATATATATAGATGGGAAACATGGAGCATTGATGATGGGTTTTGGATGAGTTAGCAGAGGAAGACATTGTGTGGAGATCCTATCAGGAGGAAGAGGCATGGTAGGATGGCCAACATTATTTGAGGCATGTGTTTTCATAATGTTACTTGATAGGGCGGTATCACTATATTGTTGAGAGATATCATCTGGACAAGGTATTACAATAATTTGGTCTAAAGCAAGGAGTGCCAAAGGGACCTCATTACTTTTCAAGATAGGAATGAGAGGAAATAGAGTGGGGACTGCAAGTTAGCAGAGATGATGCCTTGAATAGTTGGGTATATATGGCTAGGGTGGAGTGGGATGATTAGGATAATGTAGTGGATGTAGGTACTAAATTTGTGCATAGGATATGGTGGGAACACAGGTGCCACAAAGACTGACACCGCTAGGGAAAATGAGTGTGTGAGAGAGATTGAGGGAGGCTATGAAGGAGGTGATAAGATGAGGGAAATCATGAGTGGAAGGCATGGTGAGGGGGATGAGGAGGAAAATCTTGTGAGGTGGGGAAAATAAAGGCAATGTATTGAGAGAGGAGGCGAAGGAGGAGTGATCTGAGTATGTGGAGATGGAGATATTTGACAAAGATGAGGAGGAGAGAGGGGGAGGTGATAGGAGAGAAGAGGGGGAAACTATGGAGAATAGTAGCGAGCACAATGATAGTGACTTGGGTTTGATATCAATGAGTGGAGAGGATGAGGGACAAGATTCACCAAAGTTGGAGATGCAATATTCATCGCATGTGGAGATACACAGATCACTATTGGAAGAGGTACATGGATCATCCTAGATTGAAATACAAGGATCACCGTAGGTAGATGCATAGAAGGGTGATGATGGGTAGGAGTACTTGGATGTGCGACTAGCATAAACATTGAGTGAGTGAGATGTGATTTAGAGGATAATAGAGGAGGTAGAGTCTAAGTGGGATGTACTTAGGAGTAAGTGAGATGGATTTTGGAGATATTTTTAAGGAGACAAGGCATAGATCACTTAGTTGAGAGACCTCCTAGGGCCATAGAGGATGGATTAGGAATTTGCAAAGGTATCACAAGATTTACAAGAGGTGGGATATTGGAAATCATTATATGAGCAAGTAGTTCCAATAGATCAGAAAGCTCTAAAATATGCAGAGCATTTGAGGATTGGGGTATCTGGGTGAGTCATACCAAGGAGGTCAAGGAGGTCAATTACCATGGGGCCACCACAAGGATCATACCAAGGCCATCACTAGGAGACAGGGCTAGCCATAACTATCATGTGATGGGGATGGAGTAGATATATGCCTTAAGGAATATTTTTGATTATGCTCTATGGATTCAATGTGTTATGATGAGACCATGAGGTCTATTTTGATTTATTATGAAATTTATGTGATGGGAATTATTATTTTATGACATATAGTAATGTGATGGCTAGTGTATATGCATGTATGCTTTATGATGCTTTTATGAGGATTATTATGCATAATTTTTTGAGTTATGTTTATGATATCTAGATGTTAATATGATGTTGTAGGATTTTTATGATTTATGTGTATGGATTTTGGATGATAATATAGATATGTATGTTGTTTATATGATGTATATGGATAAATAAATCTAGAATTTACCTAATGAGGCATGAATTATTTATAATAAATGTATGTTTTATGAGAATAACAACTAAATGAATGTTGTGATGATGAAAATATGCTTAGAATAATAAATCTAATTGTAAAAATGAATCTAATGATGATGAAAAGATGCTTAGAATAAAAAATATAACACCTTAAATGAATGTAATGGTGATGAAAAGATAGTTATAATAAAAAATATAAACACCTAAAATTAATGCAATGATGATGACAAGATGCTTAGAATAAAAAATATAAACACCTAAAATGAATACAATGATGCAAAACTAGATTAGTTTAAAAATCCCAAAAAAACACATCTTAAACCAAAGGAAATCAAGCTTTGATACCACTTGTAAGGAAGCTAAGGTAGTGAAAAAAATTCCTACACTAATCTTGAGATGATTGTTATGCAAAAAAAAAAAGATCTTTATAATAGTTATAGAAACTAAATAAAACTAAACATAAATTCCATTCACTACCACAACACAATGATTTGCATGGGGAAAACCCTTTCAAGAGAAAAAACCCACACTCCAAAAGTTGTCCAATCAATTATTAAAAAATAATCAAGATTACAATATACTTGTAGAGAAATATTTCTATAGGAGTATCATCAACCAAAGATCAAGAGGCAACACAACATCTACAAGACTCTCATACATAACCTCCATCTCAAGCACCTGATATATAAGAGATACAATGCATGAAACCCTCAAACGATATTTACAAAATCATGAACTAAAACCACTCCAAAGTGGTGGAAAAATTATCTCCAATAAAAAATTCCCTATGATGTGTCAAAACACACACCAACACATGTAATTCCATTTTATATCACTTTTATGTGTCCAACACTTTTTCACATTTTCTAATTTGGTTCAAAGGCCATAACTTTTGATTTGAGAGTCTAATTGACAAAATGTTTGAACTGTTGGAAAGCTCTTGAAGTGCTCTATCAATATATAACCTTATTTTCTAGTTATTACCGCTTTTAGTCCTAAAAGGTTCCTTAAACTACACTTTAAACTTTTAGAATTGAAAATTTTAATATCTTCAAATTCACACATGATATTGGGTTGAAACTTTACTAGCATAATTATTTTACTATTTCGTAACTTTGGAAAAAAATTGGTCCCATCCATACTCAATTATAAACTTACTATAAATAGTAACCTTTTGTAATTACAAGGTTGAGACACCATTCTTATAACATAAAATATCTAACCAATTTTACATACAAATTTACAATTGGACCTGTTGTCAACCAAGTATGCATCTTGGCTAAGTTGCACAACTTAGCCTACTAGTGAAATATGGGATGATCTACCTGAGTGTGGGCTTAGATATTGGAGATCAACCTCTAGAGAGGGTTGGTTCCCTTGATACCTCACCTAAAATAACTAAACTATTGCTTGCCAAGGAAAAGAGTAATGACTACCTTGAAAATGAACCTACTTCTTTCTAAGGTGATGCACCAAATGATTTTTTCAAAGCCTATACTACTGTTTGGACTCAAAATGATCAACAATATAAACCCAACACATACACAACTCATTATTTTGTACGTCTTTGTAAAAGTGTTTCATAAAAAGGTTTGGTATGTTAAAGATAGCGTTTAGAAGGAGCTATGCATGTTATCACAACATAAAATCTAATCTTAGCAAGTTAACACAAGTTATGACCTACAAAAATACATAATTTTTGCTCAAAGGAAAGGAAAATAGGAGATAAATCAAGGGGAAAATATATTACCACAAGATTATTTATCAACTATCTAAAATATTTACACAATAAACATCAAACAAGAAGGTAAAAATATCTCATTTTATTGATAAAAAAGTGTTACATACTGTTGTACAGGATTAAAAGTGGAGTTACAAAGCTGCTCTAGCTTGAAAGAACCATGAAAACTAGTTACAATGCAAAACTAGAGAGTAAGAACCAGATAAAAACTGCCCTTAGGCTACCTTTTATACTGCTCAATAGCTTACAAGAGATTAGCAACATGTGTTGAGAAGATGAAGATAAGTCTTCACTTGAGTTGGTTGATTCAAATTCCTTTGGCGTCCAAAACAGTTTCTCCTACTTTGCAACCCCTTAAACTACTCTAAAAAGGTGTTTGAGTGATGAAAAATTCTTTCCTTGACCTTTTCCACCAACTAAGTACCTTAAACAACTCCTAAATGTTGGTAAATGCTCCAAAACTAAGTCAAAATTTCCCTAGATTCTCTCCATCAGTTTTGTAGCTCCTCAAGATACCCTTAGATATTTTTCCATAGTTGCACAACTCACCAAACTACCCCCTAGATACCTTCCAACTAATCATGACCAGCCACTTGTTAGGGTTTAAGAAAAATGGAGCAATAAACATTAAAAATTATATGCAAATTAAATAACCTAGAAATAATAATGAAGAATAACATAAAAGAGATCAACACAAAATTTAACGTGGTTCACCCAATATGGGCTACATCCACAAAACTTAGCTATCTAATGATTTTATTATCCAGTGCAAAATAGATTGCAATCTCATGAGCACCATGCCACAACATACATCTCAACCACTTATAACAAGATTTTTGGAACCTACTAGAATTAGGGTCTTACAAGGTCTTTTTAATTTGATGTGTTAATGGGAAAACCTTGATGTTTCAATGGGAAAAAACCTTGACATGTCAGTGGGAAAACCTTGACGTGTTAACAATTTTTTTTTCAGGACGATGCCTTGAACCCCATTTCTTATTGAGTGTACAATATTTGCATGATTAGTCACCACATACCAACTATCTCCCACTTAGAGACTGATTATGCTCCACACCAAACAATCTCCCACTTGGAGACTGATCCTGGACAACATTGATGAACTTGCAGCTCCCACTAGATTACAGGTCTGACTAGTTTCTTATGTCCACCATTATCATTCATGAAGGACAATGGAAACTAATGAGGAAATCAATTTCTCCCGTGTAACTACCTTTGCCAACATATCTACAGGATTCTCACTTGTGTGAATTTTCTCCAACTTCAATTGTCCATCCTCCAAAAATGATTGGATGAAGTGGTATCTGAGATGTATGTGCTTAGTTTTTGAATGCAGAGCTAGGTTGTTAGCAAGATGAATGACACTCTATCTATCAGTGTACAAAGAGCTATCTTCTTGTCATTGTCCCAATTCCTCTAGAAAACATTATAACCAAATCATCTCCTTGCTAGCTTCCATAGAAACAACATACTCAACTTCAATGATTGAAAGTGCAACAGCCTTTTGTAGCCTTGAAATCAAATTGACTACAGTACCTCCTCTAGTAAAATCATACCCTATAGTACTCTTCCTATCAATATCACCCACTAGATTAGAGTCAACATATCCTTTTATAGTAGAATTTTTTCCTCCAAAACATAGTTTCTTTGAAGTAGTACCTCTTAAATATCGAAGAACACTTTTTACCGCATTCCAATGTTCCATTCTTGGATTGCTCATATACCTGCTCACAACTCCCATTGTATGTGCAATATTTGGCCTTGTGCATACCATTGCGTACATCAAGCTTCCAACTAATGATGCATATGTTATCTTAGACATTTTTTATTCCTCCTCTTGTGTCTTTGGACACATCTCCTTAGTCAACTTGAAATGACTAGGAAAAGGTGTACTAACTGCTTTTGCATTCTACATGTTAAACCTTTTCAACACCTTCTCTACATACGCACTTTGGGACAAAAATAATTTTCTATTTCTCCAGTCTCGTGTGATCCTCATACTAAGGATTTGTTTTGTTGCACCCAAATCCTTCATAGCAAATGAATTTTCTAATTTCTGCTTAAGTTTATTAATATGTTGCATGTTAGACCCAACACCAAGCTAGTCATCAACATAAAGCAACAAGATAATATAGTTGCCATTACCTAATTTCTTAAAATAAACACAATAATCATAATGACATCTTTTGTAACCCTATTCAGCCATAAAACTATCACATTTCAAATACCATTGTTGAGGTGCTTTTTTCAAGCTATACAAACTCTTCTTTAATCTACACACAAATTTCTCCTTACCCTTGACCTCATATCTCTGTGGTTACTACATGTATATTTCCTCTTCCAAATCCCCATGGAGAAATGTTATTTTCACATCCAGCTATTCAAGATGCAAGTCTTATGTAGCCACAAGACTTAGAATGGTTCTAATAGAAGTCATCTTTACAACCAGAGAAAATATTTCATCAAAATCTATACCTTTTTTTGTGCAAAACCTTTTACCACGAGCCTGGCCTTATATATTTTCTTTCCTCCATCTTCTTCCTTCAACCTGCAAACCCATTTATTTGGAAATGCCCTTTTACTTGCAAGCAATTGGACTAAGTCTTAAGTTTGATTTTGCAGCAAGGAATCCATTTCCTCTTTCATGCCTAGCTCCCACTGCTTTTTGGTATCTACCTACATTGCTTCTTCATAACCTTCAGGTTCACTAGAATCAGTTAATAATATAGAATATAATGATGGAGAAAATATTTTTGGATGTCTAGTTATCCTTGTAGCATGTCTAACATTTGTAGGAGTCTATGGGATAACTTGTTGTTGCTGAGCATCAGGTGCCACTGGAATTTTATTTTTTGGAATCTCATTCACCACCGCATATTGCTTTTTGGCCTATTCATTCTTCTTTTTCTATATTTGATCCTTATACATGATCTTATCATTGAATATAACATCTCTTCTCCTAATGATTTTATGATTTCATAATCCCATAACCGATAACCAAATTCATATACTGCATATCCAATGAAGGTAATTTTTTTAGACTTAGCCTCAAGATTGGTTCTATTTTCAATATCAACATGGAAAAAAGCTTCACAACCAAAGGTTTTTAGAAATGAATAGTTTACCTTTTTACCCGTCCATGCCTCCTCTGGAATGCAACCATTCAAAGGTTTCTTCTTTATATTGAGCAAGTATGTGGATTTTATCCTAGCTTTTCTTAAAGCTTTACAATAATCATCAATCCAATGTTGAGTGTACATCAAAACTTGCTCAAAAATCTCCTCAATATTTACTATTTATTTCTTTTCATAGTCAAGGTTTGGGATAGGTTCATCATAAGTTTTATCTGAATTATAAATTGGATTCAACATCTCTCCATCATTTGTATCCAACTACTATAGAATATCATGGAGTTTTTGAATCTTCATCGATTGTAATGACAACCTTTGATATGATCACTTGCTTACTTGGTGCTTGTCATCACAATTAAGCTAGAAATCTTCTAGATTATGGACATGAGTGTACTTGCTAGCTATTTTTTTGGTAAGATTCCCCTCTAGATCATAATTCTTTCTTTGGAGTGTAAAGAACTCCAAATTATACATCTTCAATTCTTCTTCACACATATTGGCCTGTTTAGCTGCATTGCACTTGTAATTCCTAATCGTGATGGGGAATTTGACAAAACATTTCTTGCATGTTGCCTTAAAAAGAGCATGGGAAGGCTTCATTTGTCTCACCAATTCTAATAATAACATTTTGTCCATTAGGTACCTGGGTAACATGAAGGGGTATCCTTCGAATCCTTCCACCCTAATGTAGGTGAAAATGGGAAATTAAATGTACCAACCCCCAACCTACTGAACAATACCCTATGCTTCCAGAGATGACCTTTTAGCTTTGTTACCTTCCATGATCCTTACCAACTTCATGGAAAACACATCATTAACCCTTTAGTAATGCTCTCGGTATTTGTGGATGGTAATCTGGTGTAAATGAGCATATATCAAATTATTCCCTAGCTCTCTGCCCATAGTACCAACTTTGTTCAATCCTTGAATATTTTCCCTTAGGGCGCATGAATAAATCACATAGGAGGACATAGGAAACCATAAGGACAGTGGGAAAATCATTATCTTTTCATGCAACTTATTAGTGATAAATCTTCCCCAATGAATTTGCACATGATCTTCTTGTTGTGCCTATAACACACATGCCTCGTTCAAAACAGGGACCCCCTCTTTTCTCCACCTTCGCCTTCACCTCATTCTATGTGCTCCTAATTTTGAGCTTCAAGTGGTCAGGAGCCCTAAATTCATCATCCTCCAGTTGACCAGGTTCACCACCCTAAATTTTTCAAGTCTTTTTCCCTTGTGGAGGTTCCCATGTGAACTTCCCCCATTCCTTTTCTTTGGTGTCCTCCAAGTCCTACGGGTATGTAGTGGCGAGCTTCCTCTTGTGTGACGTCGTCATCTACTCATTGTTCAAACTGTGGTTGACCTAGGACATCCGCCTGCATGGCAGGTCCCATAGTCACCTCCATCGTTATCTCCTAGCCACTACCTAGTGGCGAAGCCTTGGGGTCTGTTCGCATTGTGGGATCTACGCTTCCCACCACTGATTCACCGAATTTCATGCCCAACTACTTCACTAGCTGCTATACCTAAATTTATTGCGGGTCATTAATGATTTTTTTCCTATAAATAGGCACTCTGACCTATCATTTTCACCAACCAAGTTTGAAATTTATTAGAGAGAGAAACGACGATCATAGCTCCTGCACCCGCACAAGTTGCCAGTCGATCATAATTGCCACCTTCATTAGATTTTGATGGTTTTTTAGGTATGTCGGCCCGCATAACCTCAAATTTAGTCCTTTTTCCTAGTTAAGGGTTGGATATTGACAAGTTAATCTCAAAAGAACCTTTTTAAAACATTCGATGACTGTTCTTAATAGCCCACATCACATAAAATCATTCAAAAATTCCTTAAGAATCATTCAAATGAATTCCCTCAAAGCATGCAAAACCAGGCCTACTTGTCACTATTCTTCGTAGGGCGAAGATCCTTCTGCAGCTTGCAACACCCTCATTGTCACCATAGTTTAAACCCAAATGTCAAAATTTTCAATAAAAGTCTAAGTTTCAAACCCTTGCGGGCGGTCATTGTCTCGCCGCTACTAGCAAATGCCCAACCCTTGCTTGCTTCCCACATCGCGGGTCCCACCTGAGCCACCTCCATTGAATGCTAAAACAACTAAATTTTCCCCATGGATCATCCCTTGTGGGCCGCCTCCTACAGCTCGCCACCCCATGGATGTCCTTCTTTAACGGCTAGGCCATCGCTCCCACCCGCATGGTAGGCTCCACTACTTTGTTAGCCATTTTTAGTTTTTATGTGCTGGAACTAAGTTAAAATCTTCCCTGTGGGCTGCCTCTTGTGGCTCACTACCCCATGGATGTCATTCTTTAATGGCTAGGCCATCGCTCCCACCCGCATGGCAGGCTCTGTTACTTTGTTAGTCATTTTCAGTTTTTATAAGCAGGCACTAAGCTAAAATCTTCCTTACAGGCTATTCCTTGTGGACCTCTGTCCAATCTTCATTGTTGCCTTAACACCACTCACCAATGGTGAAATATATCCATCCACCTGCATCGCGGACTCCACAGCCCTCTTCGCCGTTCCCGAGTCATGAACAAAAATTCCAAGTTAAACCCTCTATTGCGGGTTTCTCCTTGCGGACCACCATGTCTCCTTCATCTCTTCAAATGTCTAGCCTGCCCCTTTCGCTCGCACTGTGGACTCCGCCTTGATCAATTCTCTTTGAGACTTCATCAAAATCCTAAGTTCAGAAATGACAGTGCCCTCCCTTCCGCCCGTGGCGTCGATTCCGCGTTCACTGCCACCATCCGAGCTCCTCCAAACAAAGTGGCCAAGTTTAAGCATCTTACAGGCTCGTCATTATAGACCGTAGTATGCAGACCTCTGTTTCTACATCGTCGTTCCTAAACGGAAATCACACGATGGCTCTTTGTTGGTCCTGCCTCACATGCCTCAAGGTGACCAAAACGAAGGAAGTTGACTTATGCCATCCTAACCACCTATGGGTCCCACACTGCAGAACTCTTCATGTGGGTTTCCATGCCCTGTTCGCCGCTGCTTAATAGTAGAGTCCAAAATGTCCATCCAGCCTCTAGCTTTCACATGCCTTGAGCTTGCATTGGCAAGATGATCAATCAAATGACTCCAAAGACCTAATAGTTGAATTTCCACACATGCCAAATTCCCTCTTGAAGATTTCAACTGCCAAACCCTTATTACAGAAATATGAATGTGAGCAAATGTCTGCGGGTCATTGTGATCCCAATGTTGTCATGCTTCTGATCACTCCTGATGGCTTCCAGCCTAGGGAAAATCGCATCCTTAAGCTTGCATTCCTGTATTTGATCCAAATAAGCCTCAAATGACATATGTTAATGGATTTCATGATCTCCTAGTGATGAATTACTAGATCTAACCCTCATGTTGCAATATTTAACTAATGCTTCCCTAATTTATATGTGAATGCACTTACTACATCTTTGTATGCAAAATTTATGGAACCTACTCGGGACCATCAGGGAATTCTACAGAGAAAGAGAAAGGAAAAAGGCCTACAAAAGCACCGAGATGGAAAGAAAAGAAATATCAGATGAAGTACCAATTTCATTGGGTGGAGTGCACCTCCAAAATCACTTCCACATGGGATTCAGTATCAGACATAAACCTTGGGCATGTAGACATTAATGAATTCAAACAAAGAGTAATGATCAACCCTAGAACCGAGAATGCCTGAAAGATAAGATCAAGTGGCCTCGCTAAAGCAGTTGGTTTTCCTCCTGCCTTAATAGCTCCAGAACTGGTCATGATGTGTTGGGAGGCATATCACAATAACATGAAAATTATTGACCATGAGGGAAGGGTTTTAGCAGAGGTCTATTGGCAAGAATTTCCACATCCCTATGTTTGATGTCATGGATGAAATAGAAAAGGGATATGCAGATGTATTGGGGTGCAAACAATTAATCAACCAACATTGGTTGAAAGAGAAGAGAGGCAGTGCTACTAAAGTACCCAATGAGATATTCAAAAGTGACTTTCATGAGGAGTATCATGACTTGGTGAATATATTGAGCAAAGTAATGGGCCTCCCTACTACTGCCTTCTTTGAGGAATGGATGTTCTACTTCATTGAGGAGATCATCCAAGGCAAGACAAAGTTCCATTGGGCCAAAATCATTAGTGGCAACATGCAAAATTAGCTCATGGTTGTGAAGAAGACCTCTAAGTTTTACATAACTTCATACCTCGTATACCTCCTAGCAAAGAAGTTCCCCTACAAAGTACTCTTCGTCACCAACAACCCATAAGTAAGAGGAGGGGACCTTAAGGTGTACAATCACTACCCTCAATTTTAGTATAGGAATTTCAAGAGGGAATACATTAGAATCAATGATGCCTTCATTAGGCATAATATCAGGCTGCTTGGAGGAGGTTTCGAGAGAAGAGTGTCTCATAGTGCTAAGGCCTTCATCCTATGCTTTGGGTACTTGTTTATACAGTTCCCAAAATTTACCTATATTAGAACCAAAGTATTTGTGGGGAGATCATACAAGATTCCACGCTACCCCAATGATCGCATGATCTTGCTTGAGGTCACCCAACAACTGCAGAATGCTCACACCCTATTGAGAGTGAAACATAGAGTGGGGATGCCATATCCCCTAACCTTTGGTCAAGGAATGTATGCCCGTCGGCGTAGTGCAAGAAATATTCAAAGGAGATTGTAGAAAACCACTTGGACCTCCACACCCATCGAGGAAGAATGGACCCTTATGGGAAATTAAAGAAGTGGGATGGAAAACAATACACTCACCAACCTCAAGTCAAGGACTTTTGGGATAACTGTGTGGATGATAAGGAAGTTTCAATGAGGCATTACATGAGGATGACAACATAGTTCATAAAATTGGTAAATTTGTTCCCCATGCCGGATCAGATAGTAGAGGAGGACGATAGTGTGGTTGATGATAGATTTAATGTTGTAGCTGATTTTCCACTCCCACTCATAGACTAGAGTGAAGAAGAGGTCACTGACCTCGATATCCTGACACAACCAATCGAAAACAGGACAAAGCAGTGGATAGATGGAAAAATCGCCAAGTTCAAGATATAGGGAATAGAGCTAACATATGGTGTGCTCAAGGATGAGCTCAAGAGTGAGACATATTATGGAACAGTTGTTGCCACATTAGAAGAGGCACCCAAGTCCCTACCAACAACAAGATCTAAGAAGAGAAATATCCACACACCAACACAGAAGGCCACAAAGGGAGAATCCTCTAAGAAAGCAAAGATAATAGGGGGATTTGTAAGTCAGATGTCTACTATTGAAGAGGACCCCCAGCATGAAGGGGAAGAAAAAACTAAGTAGCCGCGTTCACCACACACCATCTCTACTCCCACTTCTATTGCTACCATTGCCACTCCACCACCTTCCACCTTTCATGCATTTCCCATCTCATCCTCACCCACTGTGGACATCTCGGTCCACCTCGACTCCACTTCACCCATGGATCCAATAATAACACTAGATTCCTCCTCTTCCTCACTCCCTCCTCCATTTCTAACTCTCTCTTCCCCAATGCCTACAGTTTCTACGGTTACTATGCCACCTCTCACTCTACTAGACACCTTTGCAAAGTACATGCAAGGTATACTGGCTAAAATTTTTGGGGTGATCATGAACCCCATGGTCTAGGCCTTGATGGACCATATTACCACTGGCCTGCCTCTTCCTCTGCCACCTACAGAGCCACCAAAGATGGAGGCAACTATGCAGATATCCAAAGAGATAGAGAAATGCGAAAGGGAGGCCGTGAAAGGTATAGTTGAAGAGCCTAAGGACCCTTTAAAAAATGAATACTTTGAACACTCAGAGGGAAGGCTGGGCATAAACTTGGATAAAATGGAATCTAACGAGGAAAGATCACACTCCTTGGAAGAAGACACTAAGGCTCTCAACGAAAAGTATATAATAGAAACCTCATATCAAGAGTTGGAAGAGGAGCTGTCCCATTAGCTCAAGGATGTATATGAAGAAGCTAGTCTAGAAAGGAAACTCTTTGAAGAAAAGGTTGATATTGATGTAAATGTGGAGATACTCCAAGATCCTCCACTAATTGGCCAAGACAAGGGCCCCATCTAAGAAGAGGAAATGCCTCCTAAAAAGGAAGAAGAAGAAAAAGATAAAGGAGAAGACGTACCAAGGAAGAGTTTCAAGCCTGAGCACCATGCTAAGCTTGAGCAAGAAGAAAAGAAAGTACCCTAGAGGGAAGAGGTCACAGAGGAAAACATAACCTCTGCTGAGTCAGACAAGGAAAAGGCTATACAAATTGAGGAATTAGATGAAGAAGAAAGAATAGATTAAGAAGCTTTGGGCCACGAAGAGAAACTACCTCAACATGAAAAAAGAGAGAAAGGTGATCATGAATCACCCAAAGGGGAAGCTCAGGTGCCCAATTTGCTAGAGAAGCAATTGCAAAAGAAGGCCCCTGTAGTCGTAGATCCAAAGACCAAACTCTAGGCTATACTAGCCAGGGCACAAACAAAGATGAGAAAAGAGAAGAATCCTAGGGTCTGCTCGCACATCACAGTAGATGCCTTTGGAGCAAGGACAATATAGATTGCTACCCCTATAATGGACAAGGAGGCTGGATCTAGCTATAGCATCTTGAACATTAACCTAGGCCTGACTACTAGGGAGCAAAATATTGATGGATTCCAAGGGTCAGTGGCAACGATCATGCAACAAATGAACAAGGATTAGTCTTCCAAGGAGGAGCTAAAGGAACAAGTGGTGGATATTACCACTTACATCCAACAATGGACATCCTTAGAGGAAGAAGCCCCAACAATGTCATTTGTGCCACCTCTTCTCTCCCAAGAAGAGCTCAACAAAATGGAGAAAATGAAGAATTGGACCAAGGCCACAATGGATTGGTTCCAATGGGTGATCTATAATGGTGATACGGGCATTCGCCACGCTACCGGAATGTTCAAAAAATTCTAGGATTTGCAAAAGCAGCTAGAAGCCATAGAGAAAACATGCCATAGGTTCACTGAGATATATAGGACCACATATCCTAAGCTCAAGCCCATTCTTAAGATGCCTGAAAAGACATGGGAAGAGGAATTAGTGCTCATAAAAGATGATCATTGGTTGGTGGAGACTTGGAAAATGGGATTGGATCATAGAAGGGAAGTCCTGGAAAGGGTATTGCATGAAGTTGAGCTTGACCTCAAATGGGTTACGTAACACCAGACTAATAGTGAAGATTACTTAAAAATGATGAAAAAATTATGAGATGGCTACCCTTGAAATAGATCCAAAGAAAATCAAGCCATTCTTCCATAAGAAGATAGAGCAAGGGTTGTAGATGCACTAACATCAGATTTCATGGAATTCATTATAAGAGCATTTACACAGTCTGAGCTGGTAATCAAGGCCATGCCTAGATGCACCAAACACTGGGAACAAATCATTGAGAGAATCAAGAAGCTTACCTTTTAGAATCTCAAATCTAAAATCGTGGAGTCGGATAAGCTTCAGGATCTAATTGGAAATTTTTTGGAATATGCCACCCTTCAGAAGAATGTAGGAAAGCCAGTGATTGATGATGATTTTTTGACAATATAGCTAGAAAAAGAAGGTAGTCACTAGAAGACAAAATTGCTATAGTGTCAGAGCCACTAGAGGACAAAATAGGGATAAGACAAAAATGTATTTTATATTGTTATATTTTGGGGGTAGGTGAAACCCTAATGTAAAATGAATCTTAGCCACACAATGAAAGTAAATCATGGCCATTCATTTCACTTTTGGAAAACTATAAATAGGGATCTCCTCTCATTTTCAAAGAGAGAGTTGAGTTTTTGTGTAAAGACATGCTGCATAAATTTAATGAGAATTGCATTATTTTGGTGGATTCTTGTGTTTCTTCACATGTGTGCATGATTCTTCTCCTCAAAATTAGATTTTAGATCTGTTGTTCCAAGTTTTAAGTTACTCTTAGTTGTTGGTTTTATGTTATTCATTGATTGTGAAGAATGTGATTATGTTGATGCCTTCCATGTTCCTGCTTTTTGTTGTTTGTTGATGATTAGCAATAGTATAGCCAGTGATTGATGATGAGTTTTTGACAGTATAGCTGGAAAAAGAAGGCAGTCACTAGAAGACAAAACTGCTACAGTGTCACAACCACTAAAGGATAATATAGGGAGAAGACAAAAATGTATTTTATATTGTTATAATTTGGGGGTAGGTGAAACCCTAATGTAAAATGAATCTTGGCCACACAATGAAACCAATCCTGGCCATTCATTTCACTTTTGGAAAACTATAAATAGGGGTCTCCTCTCATTTCAAAGAGAGAGTTGAGTTGATGTGTAAAGACATGTTGGAGAAATTTAATGAGAATTGCATTGTTTTTGTGGATTCTTGTGTTTCTTCACATGTGTGCATGATTCTTCTCATTAAAATTAGATTTTAGCTCTGTTGTTCCAAGTTTTAAGCTACTCTTAGTTGTTGGTTTTATGTTGTTCATTGATGGTGAAGAATGTTATTGTGTTGATGCCTTCCATGTTCATGCTTTTTGTTGTTTGTTGATGATGAACAATAGTGTAAAGCTAGTCTAAACATTAATTTGTTGTTGCACCTAAAATTCATCTATTGTTCATGCTTCATAGTGAATGGGTAGCTGAAAATCTACAAACCTTAGAAGATAGCACTAGTTTCATGAGATTGTTAGCCAATTTGATTAAGTGGAACTTAGTTTTAGGAAGGTTGTCCACTATAGCATCCTCCATTATCATTGTTCATTATTAGTTGCTGGTTTAGGAACCCTTCTATCCCTTTCACTTTTGACCTTTCTTTGAAGTAGAAGTTAAGGAAAAGTTCTAGCATCATTGTAAAGCCAAATCTAATGTTAAACATGAAGTTTTAGAATGTTGTTTTGAACTTGCAGCAATTGCACTTCAGTCCCAAAATTTCAAAAAACTCCATTTTGAAGATCCAATTCCTTCCAAAATTAGTCAACCATAAATTCCCTTTGTGATTACCTGAAAATCACATAAATCAAATGAGTTGTTTTTGCAAGTCATGACTTGACACCCGAGAGACCTTGGGGTAGTAATTTGGAACTTGTTTGCATATTTCTACCTTTCAAGAGAGGCAATGCACTTGTGTACTGCCTATGTTGAGAAAGTGCAAAAACACCCATCAACACTTCCATTAATTTTTCTATAAGTGTGAACATCCAAGGTTCAAATTTACTGGCGTCTCTAAGTCCAACTATCCTGCTTAATAGGGCTATGATTCCCTGAACATCCTAGTTAAACACATACCTTAGAATCAGTTTCATTTTTTAGTAATCTCTTCTTGGCACCACTTTAAACTCATAGATCTTCTATTATGTTCCTCTACGCTCAGGTAGGTTTTGGCCAGTGTTTTCATATCCAACAGATACACCTGGGGAGATGTAGGGATCCCAAATGTATATACAATCCATTTTACAGAGAGGTCCACATAGACCCTCCCTTCCTTTTCAACGACCCTCTTGTTTGGGTCATAAAAATTTAGACATTCCATTACCAAATTAGGGGATTCCATTGCTAGCAGAAACCCTCCTACCAAATACAACCCACTTGCAACAACATTCTTCGAGCACTGAGAAGAATTTACTTGTTGAACCCGTGTGATGAATTCAATACCAAAAAACCACCCTAGATGAGTGTGAGTGACTATCCCACCAACTAGTACTACTTGCAAAGCAAAATATTCAAATTCCTCATTTGGTTTCCTTTTGTAAGTGCTCATATTTTCTAAATTTCCCGCATTATTCGCAAATGTGTGCCTTGTGTGCGAGTTAGGGTTAAATTCAACTAGTCATTTTCAAAAATTCATAAAACTTTCAATCTACAATGCAGTTAAATTTACTTCAAAATAATCAACATTTTAATTATCAAGGGAAACACCATTTATCTTTAGACATGCATGCATAGAAAGACTAATAGAATTTCAGTTATTTGAAACATACCTAGTTTTGTTGGTGATATGTTTTATTTCAAAATGAAACTTCAAAAACCTTGGTAGATGTGTTCTTTGGTTTCTCAAGGTTTACATTTCTTTGCACACCACAATCTTGATATTTATTCTTCTATGTCCTTACAAATTAGTAGTATAGCGCAAGGTAGATTGTTATGAAAAAAACTGCATGATCGAGGTGGTGCCAAGTATGTGTGTTGTTTGCCACCTTCATTAATCTCCTATTATAATGCATTAATTTCCTTGAATAAAAGTGCAATCATGGTGGGTTACGGTTCAAATCATGAACGCCTTGGTTTCAGTGCAAGGCCCACAATTAGAGAAAAAGGCGCAGAAGGATTACATGGCACACTTACATGTCACATCAATTTTTAGGAGGCAAAGGCTTTATGAGAAAAGCCACCTTGGATACTTAACAATTAAAGATCAAAAGAGGTTTGGATCCTCTGGCATTGGACCTTGAAAAGGTTACCGAGAACCCAAACTTGACACACCAAGTTCATGAGAAGTGGGTGCAAAGAGAAGACCCAGAACTAGGTTCAAATAGGACCAAATTGATTAAAAAAATATTCACAATAGAAACTCTAGTTTTTGGTCTTTGGTTAAAAATAAAAGCAAAAGCCACCACTAGGCTAACCAACAAAGAAAAGGGAACACATGCACCAGGATGATTTACCCTAGTGACGTCTCATCGGGCTTGGCTTACTGATCAGGCAAAAAACTAAAACTTTCCAAAGATACAATAGCCTTAGCACAACCACATTGACTCTAAGACTTAGGGGTTCAGTAAATAAATAAGACTAGGGAGAAGAGCTTGCAACGCTTTGAAATATGGTAAAGACAAGGACTTAGGCAGGGACCAGGAAAGCTAACACACAAACTTCCATTTTACCATTTCCTCCAAAAGCAGCACACCCAAGTGAGAAAGAAAGGGAAAGAAGCAAAAAAAGGGGTCCAAATTTTTCCAAGGAGTAGAATGGGACATGTTGTGAAACCACACAATAGTTATAAGCAATGAGATGCTTTTTTTCAAGGAGCTCTAACTGACTAAGACATGCAACCTGATATTCTTCATCACTGATTAGGCTCTTCAAAGAGATGTGAAGTGATGGGAGTTCAACCTCAATTGATAATATCGCATCGACATCATACACAAGGGAGTATGGGGTAGCACCAATAGGGGTGCAGATGGAAGTGTGGTAGGCCCAAAGCGTAGGATTGATATGGAGGTTCCAATCTTGAACAATATTGTTGACAACCTTCTTCTACATTTTGATTAAGGTTTTATTGGTCGCTTTAGCCTAACCATTACCTTGGGGGTAATAGGATGTAGACCAAATATGTTGGATGTGAAAAGTTTTGTATAGTTATCGAACGTGCTGGTTTTTGAATGGCTTTCCATTATCAGTAATGATGGTGGAGGGGATACCATATCTGTAGAGAATATGGTAGAGGATGAATTTGGAAATTTAGGTGCCTGTGATGAGGGAGAGTGGAATTGATTCCACCCATTTGGTGAAGTATTTAGTGGCAGTGATTATGAAGGTATGACCATTAGAGGATGGAGGCTATATCTTGTCAATTAGGTCTAAACCCCATTATGAAAATGGCCACGATGCTATAATCAGTTGCAAATATTGTGTGGGAGTGTGAATCAAATTTTCATGTTGTTGGCATGATACACACTTCTTTATAAACTCACAGGCATCATGCTCCATTGTCAACCAGTAATACCCAATGTGTAGCTTCTTGGCCAAGGCCATTCCATTTGTATGGGCCCCACATACACCACTATGTACCTCATTTAATGCAACTCTAGATTATGATTCATTTAGACACCAAAGTAGAGTCCCATCATATCCCTTATGATAAAGGGTATCTCCTAAGATAGTATAATAGGAAGTGTGATGGATGAAGGTTTTGCATTGGTTTCGATTTAGGTCGAGTGGAAGGATATTATCATGTAGATAGGCGTAAATGTCATGATACCAAGGAGATTGAGGAACCATGATTTCACACACCATTTCTATATCTAGAATGTCATAGGAGGGGATTAATAACTGTTCCACTAGGAATTCCCAATCTATGTGATCTTGAGGCATATTTATAAGTGAGCCAATTATCACCATTATATTTGTAGCTTTATTTTGTAGTCTAGGAACCTGCTCAAATTGGATGTGACTAAAATACTTCTTGAAATCATCCACCATGTGCTTTTAGGGAAGAAGCTTGTCATCTTTGGTCTGAAACTCATTAGTGACTTTTTTGATGATAAGTTGTGAGTCTCCAAAAACATGAAGATGACCGATGTTCCATTGGACTACTTTGTGAAAACCAGTGATTAAATCGTCATATTTGACAATATTGTTTGTACATGGGAAAGCTAGCTTGAATAATTTAGGAATGTAGTTACGTTGTGGAGTAACAAAAAGGATGCCCACATCTACCCCATTCTGCATATATGATCCATCAAATTATAGTTTCCATACATATTGCTCTGAAATTGTGAATATTGATTCATCTAGAAACTCAACCACTAAAGGATGGGCATCAACTAGAGGAGCATCTTCCAACTGATCAGCTATAACTTGTTCTTTAATTTCTTTATAGTCCAAATACTCAATATCAAACTCTCTCAATAGCATGACCCACTTAGCCATACAAACGATCAATGAAGTTCTGGATAACAAATACTTGAGTGGATCAACTTTGGATATCAGTTTGATTGGGTGACTGAGCATATGATGTCAAAGCTTTTGTGAGCTGAAGATGACCACAAGACAAGCCTTTTCCATAGGAGAATAATTAAGTTTATATCCAACTAGTGTTCGACTGATATAATATATGGCCCTTTCTTTTGCGGACTCATCATGTTGTGCCAATAATGCCCCCAGTGCAACTGACATAGCTGAAATGTATAACAACAATGGTTTTCCTAGTATGGGAGGCATCAAGATAGGCAGATTAGCAAGGTACTCCTTAATTTTTTTGAAGCCCTATTGGCATTTTGGATCCCCATTTGAAGACTATATCTTTGTGTAGAATATGAGTGAAGGGTTGAAACTTATCTACAAGTTGGGCTATGAAATGCCTGATGGATTGCAATTTCCCTTGTAGAATCTTTAATTGCTTTAAACTCCTAGGAGGGGGAATTTCCATAATGGCCTTAACCTTAGCAAGATCAACTTCAATGCCCCTCAAAGAGATAATGAAGCCTAGCAATTTACCTGATGTGACTCCAAAGACACATTTCTTGGGATTCAACCATAACTTATATTGCTCCAATCTGTCAAAAATATGTCTCAAAACCCTAGGATGATCCTTTCTAGTCTTTGATTTTCCCAATAGACCATCAACATAATCCTCCATTATAATGTGAATAAGATCATTAAAGATGTCAGTCATAGCTTACTGGTATGTTTCCCCCGCATTTTTGAGACCATAGGGCATGAAATTATAGAAAAACGTACCCTAGGGAGTAGTGAAAGCAGTCTTATGTCAATTTTTGGGTGCAATCCTGATTTGATTATATCCTAAAAATCCATCCATGAGGGATAGCATAGTGTTTCTTGTTGTTAGATCAACTAACATATCAATGTTGGGTAATGGAAAATCATCCTTTGGACGGGCTTTATTTAGATCCCATAAATATGTACAGACTTTGATGCCCCAGTGGGCTTGGCTATAGGTACAATGTTAGATATCCAATCTGAATAGTCAATCGTTCTAATGAACCTGAAAAACAACAACTTTTCTAGATCAACTTTGACAAGAAAATCCACCTATGGATGCATTTTACAAAGCTTTTGTTTAACATGCATAACATTGGGATACACATCAAGATGGTGTACTACCAAGGCAAGATCTATCCTAAGCATATTTGAATAGGACCATGCAAAATTGGTGATTCCCTCTTGTAACCTGGATTAGCAATTACTAGATATTCTTCTTCAGAAAAAGATTTATCCACATAGGTGATCTTTGGTTCTTCTTTGATTCCTAGATTTATTTCTTTTGTTTCCTCAATTAAGATTGAAGACCTTTTAGAAAAGTGAGTTCCCACAAGAGGAAGATGAACATCCCCATCCTCTAACGCCTTAGGGAGGTTTTCATCAGAGGATACACCCTTTGTTTTTACTTTTGATGAGTTAGGAAGTGCCTCAGAGAGGTTTTCACTAGAAGACTCTTTTTTAGGTTGTTTCTTTCTATTTTGCAGTTGAGGTGTTCATCTTCCCCAAAGTGAACTCCATAGTCTAATCCCATAAGCCATATGTATGCCTCCTTAGAAGGAATTACATCAATAGATTTTCTTCCTCGTAGGTCCCAAATGACGAGGTCAGGGTGACGAAGTGAAAGGCTAATGGAGAAGATGGATGTGGATTCTAATAAGGTAGATACATCTAAATTATCATTGTAGGAGAGTATAATGGCTTCCTCTTCAGAGATGTCTTCAAGGAAATCAATTTCCTCATTAATGTTATTCAACACACTAGAGAACACAATGGACCCTTTCTGTTTCTTGTGATAACCAAGGCTCAAATGTTTTGGATGTGTGGGTGTTTCAATAGGTTGGTGCATTTCATGCTCATCAACCCCCTATCCTCCTTCCTAATAGTTATATTTTTGTACCAATTTAGAAGTTTGTAGATAAACTTCTTGGAAATACTCAATGAGAGGAGGTGAGGGTTCAAGTTCTTCTTTGAAGACCCATTGACTAATATCCTCATCAAGCTGATCTTGCAAGGTACTTGGAGACTGAAATGTTGTAGAACCCACATTTTTATAATTGATTGTCTTGGTTATTGGCTCTTCTTTCTATGAAGATTTAGATGGTTGTCCATAAGTGTGTGGAGAAGCATGCATGGTACCTACATTGAGTACGGTACACATTTCATATTCCCCACAACCTTTGTCAATGATCTTGACCTTGGTGATGGTGGAGTTAGAAGTGGAAGATGGAGTGGAAGATGAAGTGGATGACAGGGTGGATGAAGATGGGTGAGATGAAGGTTGAGAAGTTCCCACGTTGATTCCCAGATAATGGTGAGAATGCATAAATGATGCCTCAAGAGCACAACAATACTCAAAAGGTTGTGAATCAACATGTACAGTAACTTCAATTCCATTTTGTGGGAACTTTAGACATTGGTGATAGGTGGATGGGACAACTTGCATGGCATGAAGCCATGGTTGGCCGAGGAGAAGGTTATATGGTAGATCAAGATCAAGAACATGACAAGTATTGTATTGCACGGCTGGGCTAACCTAAATAGGGAGACAAATGATGCCATTTGAATCCCTCTTTGCATTATCATAAGCCTTAATAGTGATCACCTTATTTTCCAAGTCAGCATGAGTGTACCCCACTTGTTTTATGAATTTCAATGTACATAAGTTAAGGGTAGAGTCATTGTCTACTAGCACCCACTTAACGTTGTGATTGGTGACAAGGACCTCTATATGAAGGGCATGATTGTGGGTAGGATCAATAGGTGGCATATCATTTTAACTAAATCCCAACTAGTAGGTGGATGATAAGTGTCCTATGGGAGCTTGGAATTGAGTAGGATCTATGTCATTTGGTACTTGGGTATCCTATAAAGGCTTTGTAAGGATTTATTGATGGATAGAAGACTTTAGAAAATCTAAAATAGATATATGTGTGGGGGTCTTTCCTAGATGATCAAGGATGTTGTAACATGAATTTACATGAGGCTATTGGGATGAAGTGGATGGTCTAGGAACCAATATGTGTGTATGATGTGTGGTGACAAAACATTGAGGGTCCTTTCCCTTGGCACAGATCATGAAGACTCATTGATCTACTTGTGTAATGCACCTAACTATATTGTCATACTTAAATGTCACTTTATTATAATTGGTATTATTAGTGCTATTGTTTTGATTGTTATTGTTGTTGGATCCACTATTTGCATTGGAAGAGCTAGGACCTTGGTAATGGATGAGGAAATTTTTTTGGTTATCTATAATTGAGCAATAAATGGCATAGATTGATTTCCTTCAACCATAATTTCTCCTCGATCAATAAGATCTTGG
>VDFB02281492.1:569263033-569415141 GCA_007258455.2 Sequoia sempervirens | reverse complement strand
TCAAAGGAACAATCTACTACTGAACTACTGGATTTAATTCATACAAATCTTTGTGGTCCTACAAGAGTGAGAAGTATACAAGGTGAAAGGTACTTTATGATTTTGATTGATGGTTACTCTAGGTATACATGGGTTACATTTCTTAGAGAGAAGTTTGATGCATTAGATATATTCAAAACATTCAAAGCTATGGTTGAGAATGAAGTGAATTTGAGAATAAAATGCTTAAGGTCTGACGGAGGTGGTGAATTCAACTCCCATGAGTTTAATATGTTTTGTAAAGTTCATGGAATAAAAAGATAGTTATCTACTTTGAGAACTCCTCAACATAATGGAGTTGTTGAAAGAAAGAACAAAACAGTTCAAGAAGCTACTAGATCAATGATTACTGAAGTTGGTCTACTGGAAGTTTGCTTAAGAGAAGCTATTCACACTGCTATTTATGTGTTCAATTGAGTTCATGAAAAAGCAAACAGTACTAAGACCCCCGATGAGCTACGGTGTGGAAGAATTCCTACTATTAAGTAATTCAAGGTATTTGGAAGCAAATGTTATATTAGATGAGATGAAGAAAATTTAGGGAAGTTTGATGCCAAAAGTGATGAAGGTATTTTTCTTGGATATTCTACTAAGAGAAAAGCTTATAGATGTTTCAATAAAATACTAAGGAAGATTGTAGAAAGTACAAATGTCAAGGTTGATGAAGTAATGAAGAATTCAATTGAAGTTGATGGATATGTATCTAATGAACCTAATTGTGTAAGGATTGAAGAAGTTGTGGAAGAATAGGAAAAGGATGAGCAAGAGAAGCAAAATGGAGAAGAAGAAGAAGCTCTGCTAGTGTCCCCCAAGACACCTAAATATGCATAGAAAAATCATTCATATAGTCAGATCATTGAAGATAAGACAAAAGAAGTATTGTGGCAAGAAGTAGAGCTACTGCTGGTGAAATAAATCTGTGTTTACTTTCAAATATTGAACCAAAGACTGTAAGTGAAGCATGCAAAGATGAGCATTGAATGAAAGCTATAAAAGAAGAACTTATGCCAATTGAAAATAATCAAAGCTGGGAATTAGTCCCTAGACCGACAAATAAAAACATTATTGGATCAAAGTGGGTATTCAGAAATAAGTTGAATGAGAACGGAGAGGTGGTCAAAAATAAAGCAAGGCTTGTGTGTGAGGGCTACTCACAAGTAGAAGGTATAGATTTTTAGGATACTTTTTCTCTAGTGGCAAGAATGGAAGCTATCAGAATGTTCTTAGAATTTATTACTCATAAAGATTTCAAGGTCTATTAGATGGATGTTAAGTCTACATTTTTGAATGGTGAGCTAGAAGAAGAGGTTTACATGGAAAAATTAGAAGGATTTCAGTAGCCAGATCGACTAGCTATGGTTTGCAGATTGAATAAAGCTTTATATGGATTGAAGCAAGCTCCCAGAGCTTGGTATACAAGGTTAGATAGGTATTTGATTCAGCAAGGTTTGAAAAAAGGTACTAAAGATAGTAATTTGTATTTTAAAATTGAAAATGAAAAAATCTTGATTGGGGTTGTATATGTTGATGATATTATCTTTGGAGGAAATGAACCTATGTGCAAAATTTTTGTGGAAGAAATCAAAAATGAATTTGAGATGTCCATGTTTAGTGAGATGAATTTCTTTCTTGGGCTACAAATTAATCAAATAGAGAAAGGGATTTTTATTTCATAGTCAAAGTATGTAAGAGAGATGTTGAAGAAGTTTGGGATGGATGGTTCCAACTTCGTATGCACTCCTATGGTGATTGGTTGCAAATTGAGTAAGGATGATGATTCAACTAAGTTTGATAAGAGAAAATACAGATCTATGATTTCTGGACTATTGTATTTGACTGCTACTAGACTAGATATTACACATGCATTCTTTCTTGTGGCTAGATTTCAAGAAGATCCTAAAGAAACACATGTTGCTACTATTAAGAGAATATTTAGATACTTGAATGGAACTCTGGATTATGGCTTATGGTATCCTAGGGATAGTGAATTTACACCAAGTGCTTATATAGATGCAGATTGGGCTGGCTGTTTAGATGACATAAAAAGTACAAGTGGTGGTGCATTCTTTCTTGGTTGTAGATTAGTGGCTTGGTTGAGTAAAAAGCAAGATTCAATTTCTTTGTCCACTATGAAGCTGAGTATTTTGTTGTTGCATCTTGCTATACACAGGTTTTATGGATGAAATAGACATTGAAAGATATTGGAGTAATGTATGATGATCCTATTTCTATCTTCTGTGATAATACAAGTGTAATTAATATTTCAAAGAATCCAGTGATGCACTCAAGGAAAAAGCATATATCTATTAGGTATCACTTCTTGAGAGAGAAGGTTGTGGAGAATGAAGTAAATCTTGAGTATGTACCTAGAAGGATCAGATTGCTGATATATTTATGAAGGCTCTTCCTAAAGATACTTTTGAGTATCTCCAGGAAAAACTAGGGATTATTTCCCCTCCCTTTTTGAACTAGATGCATATGGAGATGCATCAATGTGATGGGTCTATGGATCTATCTTTCTTCTAGATTGATGTTTTGGTGGCTACCTCTTAGGCGGAGTAGGTAGTGTCATAGGTTATCATTGAAAGGATATTTTGGTCTTAATGTCAAAGGGGAAATCAATGTAAAGTATCCTTTGCCTTTGCCATTGATGTCAAAGGGGGAGATGAGATAAATGTGAAAAAAAAAGCATCTACTAAGGGGGAGAAACAAAAAGTAAAATCATGAGAAAGTGTGTTTAGAGCTGTTGTGTTGTCTTTGATGGTTTTTCACATCATGTGTTGCCATCAATGACAAAGGGGGAGATTGTTGCAAGTATGAAGAAGTTGATGCAAGAATGAAGGTGTTGTCATTGATGTCAACTAGTTAATTGGTTATCAACTGGTTGTTGTCATTGATGTGATGGATACAAGTTATTGGTTGTATATGTCAAGGATATTGAGAAAATTGTAATGAAAAAAGGCTGCAGGTATTCAGTGGTTGCTCCCAGTTTTTATCTAAGATTTTCTCCTATGTTCATATGATTAAGATATGTTGATCATGGTTATTAGAAGCTGCTATATCCAAATTTTGGGTTTCTAGATCATTGTGCGGTGCGAGTTATGTTGACCAGTTGTGAATTGTGTTTTTCAGGGTTTCTAGTTGAGGTCCAGGAGAAATGTAGTTGCTTTAGATTTCTTCTTGTTCAAGTCTTATGACTTGAGGTTCTAGAGTAAAGTTGTTATGTTCATGTTGAAGATAATTTTTTTTTGGAAAGATTGGATTGTGTTAAGCGTTGCATGTGCTTAATTGTTTTATGTGTTTTACACTGATTTGGATGACCTTGTGTTAAAAAATACTTTCAAAGTTCATGAAGCATGTTGGGATTTATTTGGGTCCTCATAAAGTGTGTGCTTGGGTCGCCCTCATTCTAATTCCACCCTAGAATGTTTTGGTTCCGACCTAACTTGAATTTAAATGTGTGTGGCCGACTTTGGATATGTTTAAAAGTTGAAAATGGTATAAATTCAGGATGAGATATTGGTGAAAGTGGCACAAGTGTGATGCAAAGAAATAGAGCAAGATAGATGAGAAGCATATGTGAATCAGTGTGAAGTCTAATTGTTGAGTTTCTGAAAGCAGTGAGCTGAAGGTGTACTCTATCATTCATGCATGTTTGCAAGTGGTTGAGTGAATCGTGGTGGAAATCTCTGTTGCATTCAGATTGTCTTCTTTATGTAACATATCTCTTTTATCTTCTTTGTATCTATGTGGCAGTGAGCCCTTTGGGTGGTTAACCCTTGTTGAATAGTGGGTCTTGATTTGGATAGCGAGTCTTGTTTTGGTAGTGAGTCTTTATAATCGATTTTGATATTCTCTATATTGTGAGTTAATCCTCACCGTGGTTTTTCCCTTATTGGTTTTTCTATGCAAATCTGGTGTTACTATGTTTTTGTGATGCTTTTTAGTTTCTGCCTTTGCACTTAATGTTTAATCATTAGTAGAGTAAAGGATTTGGGGTTGATCTAATTTCTGATGAAAGTTTTAAAGGCTAAAGTTTGTTACAATTGGATCACTCCCCTCCTCTCAGTTGTCTTGTTCAAAACTTATCTCTAACTATCTTTGTTGAACTCTCTCTCTCTCTCTCTATCTATGTATCTATTTTCCTCCTTAAGTACACAATGGCTAGATTGAAGAAGTTTTAAAGGTGAATTATCATATCCTTAATCAAATGACATGCTACCTTAAGCATAACTCCCCAAAGACATGTACTATCCTTGAATTGCTGGCACAAAATGACCAATCAAACACTAGCTTCTCTCTCTCTCTCTCACTCTATAACTTTTAATTTAGATTGTAAGTTTGAAATTCATTTTTTTTTTTTTTTTTTTATGAAATTACAAATAATAATTAAAATTTATTAGAATTAATTTAATTTATAATTATATGTCTTATTAGAAATTTAATTACTATGGAATAGTTATATTATTTTTATTAAATTACAAATAATAATTAAAAATTATTAGAATTAATTTAATTTATAATTATTTGTCTTATTAAAAATTTAATTACAATGGAATATTTTATTTTGAATTTTTATTTTAATTTATATAATAAAATGAATTTCAAACATAAAATCTAAATTAAAATTAAAATAGACTAAACTAAATGCAAAGTCAAAATATATCAAAATAAATTATTAAATAAGTTGAATTTTAAAAATTAAAACCTTACTTCAAATAAAATAATAAAAATAAAAATAAATTATATTAAAATTGTTAAAGCTAAAATTTTAACTTTTATATTAAAAATTACATCAACTTAAAAAGTTAAAAATAAAATCAACCTATTAAAAAGATAAAAAATCAATTCATAATTTATTGATTTATTTAATTGAACTTATATATGTGAATAATAATTATTACAAGTATTATTATTTGAAAAAATAATTATATTTATTGAAAACTTATAATTATTTATCTATATATATTTAAAAAATTTAATTAATAATATTATTAAGATTTTCATACAATATATTGTATATATTAAAATCAATCATATATATATACAATTTTATTTTTTTATAGCTAAGAGGGGGTTGCATTAATAATGCAAAAAGTTTATAATGCTAGCCCATGGACATACAGGCACAATATTTTCATAGTTTGCAAACCCAAAACATCCCTATCAAAATGAAACTAAGAGTACCCCAAAATTGACCACGCAGGGTCATATCCCTTTATACTGACATAATCTAATCCTAAATAAAACAGACGACAGAAAAACTAGTATGACCACCATTATTGCCAAAGATTCTATTGGGCGAAGATCTTGAATTCATACTTCCATGTAGCAGTTTGCACCACGGAGAGTCAAAACTTTCTGATTATCTTGGCAAAAGATCTACCAGCTAAGATCTGATTATCTTGTGTGTGAATCATTCAAACTTTACCCCTCAAGAACTACAAATTGAAAATAGAGCCTCAAGCACTCGTAGAAGGGACGATGAGCCATTACAATCACCATGAAATCTAACTCTCCACAACTATGTATGTGGACAGTCACACACCCAACCATGGGCACAATATATATACAATTATTAAAATCTTAAAAATAAAAATAATATTTAAAAAGTTCTATTAAATATATAATTTAATATTTATACATTATATTTATTATTTATATATGTTTTGACTAAAAGAAATCTAAAAATCTATACTTACAAAAATTAAAAGAAAAAATAGTTGCATTCTAATCCCATCATTTCCTAGTTTAAAGCTAAGTCTGGTTAAGAATGCAGTTGCTTTTTGTAAGTATATATTATATTTTTTAATATTTTAGAAAATATGATGATTGAGATCATTTTAACCATTGATTTTCAAAAGCAAGTTATTCAATTCATAAAGGGAACTCCTTCGACATAATAATTATTAAAATAGAAAAAAAGTTAAATTTAATAATTAAAATTTAAAAATGATAGATGAATGACATTGGATAATGAAATCTCTCAAGTTTTTGAGACAAATTCCCAACCCCACACCAAAGGCACCTGTTAAAAATCTAAAATCTAAAAATTGAGAATTACTATTTGCCTAAACAATTTCCTAATTTCTCTTATAGCAAAAAAAAAATCCTTTTAAAGAACCCCCTAATCTATAAAAAAAGTTCTTGAAATGGGCTCCATGGAACTTCTCCCTAAGGTAGTCACATGGTGTAGTAGATAAGTGGTCACGAGTATAAGGTATTAAGTGTCTATTTAAGTTTCCCAATTTTTATTAATTTATAAAAAAGAGTTGAACAATGACTATTTTCATAGTATAAGGAAATAAAATGACTAGTATAGGTAATCTAATGGCAAATAACTATCAAATACCAACAAGAGTGTGGAAAAATAATCATTTTCATAGTAGAGAGAAATAAAGTATCTTTATAGATGACCTATACATGGAATCTAATGTCAAACTTTACATGAACAAAATAAGACAATTGAATTATGTGAAAATTGAAATTATCTATAATCTTGGGTTGATTCCATGAAAAAATGAGATTTATCGAATTTTGGCTTAGCTCTAGGAAAACTATAACTATTTGTAGTCATGGGTCGATTTTATGTGTATAGAACTGATCTTTGTGCATAAATAAATGAGGTTGGTCCATATAAATGAACTTTGATTACAAAAAAAGGAGTCTATGACCTGTAGACTTTACCTTCTCCTTGTGCAAGCCCCTTGATTTGATTTAATTTTGAATCAAAGTGAGGAAGACAATGTACTGAGTGCATTAGGAATCATCCTAAATGAAGTTGACTCAAAACTTAGAACTTGGAACTTGGAACCGAATATGCAAAAGACCTAGTATGAAAGTAGGATTTTGAAACTTAGTTAACAAAGAGATTATGCGATTAGAATATGTTGAGGTGTTGTGGAGTTATCCTATGGTGACTCGATTAGATAATGATCCTTTTATCAACTTGGGTGATGGGTGATAAGTGGCTAGATAATGGATCTAGATGATGAAATATCATAAGGGGTGATTCCCTATCATACTCAACTTAAACACATTTAAAAAAATTGGCACAAGAGTAAACACATAAATCCTAGTTAGAAAAGGGTTACATCTTAGGCTCATTATTAAGTTTAAATTTAAAACTTTGAGGTTTGAATCTACAAACTTGCATAAATAAATCAAGCCAAATTCGTAGGCACAAAAATGAATACGAGAAAGTGATAATTTATTATTTGAGAATAGTTTGAGAAGAGGTTAAATTTTGTTTATGATGGTCAATTAGAAATTAGGATTAAAATGGGTGCTAACTCTAGCAACAACACAAAAGGCATTACTGTTGGTATAAATAAAGTCTCGTATCTAGTTAATTCATTACTAGGGGACTATTTTATATGCAAAGTTTACTTAGGTCCTAGGAGGGAATCTTTCTAGAAGGTGTTAGTCAAGTTGTTATATCTTATCTTATCTTTTGAATTTTAACACGTGTCCTAGGTAGTTATGATATGTTACATGACATATGATTAAGACACTTGTCATAATCCTATTTAATCATGTGTCTCACCTTGGCTATATAACTAGGTGGTTTCATATGTAAAAAATATATTCTTGGATAATCAATTCCATTGAAATCTTGAGCATTGCATATTGATCTCTCTTATGCTTTCACAAAGTTCCTAGATCTTGGGTGGATATAATCTTCAACCAAGTCTTTCATGGTGTAGAGTTATTCTATACCGACTCTTACATGGTATCAAAACTTATGGGATTGATTCTTGTTAGTCTTTTTGAGAAATCTTGGTAAATATTGAAAAGTTGAGCATGCTCTTCTCTTGCATTGAATGATGATCTGGAGAATCAGAAAAGCTTGAAAGAAATACTAAATTTGGGCATTTCCTCCTTTTGGATTTCTATTGCAGGTTTAAATCAGAGCTTTTTGGTACAAATATGAGCTTACCATTGAGTTTAGGATGTTTGAGAAAGTCAGTTTGTCTTTTGTTTCTTCCAAATCGAACATACAAGGCCAGATCTATGAGGGTTTGAAGTTGAAGTGTGGTTGTCAAATCTAGAAGGTAGCTGTAATCTTGGAGAATTTTGGGTCAAATCTGACCCTACCATCATGTTTTGGAGGCCAAAAAACCCCAAGATCGACTATCAAATTGCAAAAAATTTAAGTACTTTCCTTGGGCCCTTAGAAAAAAATTCCCCTCCTTGGGTCATATGACATCATTATTGTAGGGTACAATTGGAAATAAAAAAAATAAAAATTATTCCCCTTTGTTTAAATTTATGAAATTTTTTAAATCTTTCAAAAATTATTTGTTTCTAGAAATTTTTATTCATTTCAAAAGTTTTATTTTAAAATTAAAAAAAGGGAATCTACAGTTTTTTTTTTTAAAAGTCATAGGTCATACCCTACTTGTGTAGGGTACACCCACCTACAGAGCTGCCATGTGACAAAATTCCATTTGCTGCAAAAATAGTAGTCAATAGGCCTTCATAATCGGTAGGAAATTCAAAATATTCTGGCGAATAACAAAGATTCCCTTGCTACATAAAATAAGAGAATATTTTATCACATCTTAGAAGATTCGCCGAATATTCCTAAGCATATTTCGTCGATGACTGTCGGGAAGAATATACCGACCAAAGGGAATATTCTATTTTGACAAGCTAATGACTATCAAATTTAATCACATGAAATGCTAACATCAACACTACGTCAACAATGACATTAGTATCTTTTGAGAATTGTGGCCCCCCTCTCCATTGGAGTTTTTGGTTATGAAGGAAAACTTCGAAGGCCCATATCTCAGTCATACAAGCTCCTTTTTTTGAGATTTTTTTTTTATTTGGGGTAGAATTTCACTCTCTTCATAGTGGTGCTATAAAATTTTTATTTTTGTGCCTGGTTTTTTAGAAATTGTAGATTCTCATAGGTGTGTTGAGTTATTCTCATTTTGAAAACTTCTGGGGCTCTGTTCTTGCTCTTCTAGTAACACTTTTGGGTGGAATTTTTTGAAAGTTCATAATTTTTTGTGTACTTTCTAGTGGTGTAATTAGTTTGATCTCATATGTTGTATACATTTTACTTTGAGCTTGTGGCTAAATTTGGCAATATGTATGCACTAAGATCAAGTCCACTTTGTTGTTTCTAGAGAAAATTAGTATGGAATTATCTCATGGAGAAGGGTCTAATAGGTCATCTAAAAGAAACTATTTCTAAACCTACTGATGCTAAAGAATTGGAAATATGGGAGATTGATTCTGAGAAAACACTTGGATGCATATGTTCATTAGTCTCATTTGATTTAAAATTTCATATTGAATCATACAAAACAGCTAAAGAGGCTTAGAAGGATTTTGAAAATTGTATGGAAAAACATATAAGATTAGGGAATATCAGATTGATAATGATTTGATGTATCTTGATCCTAAAATATTTGACAACATCCAAGACTACATCTCCAAGGTTAAGAAAATAAGAACATAGCTGAAAGATTGCAACATTGATAAGAAGGATTTACAATTGATTCTGAATGTGTTATGCAAGTTTGGTCCTGAGTATTTAGTGTTTGTTTTTGGCTTTCATATCTATTGAGTTTCTATGGGAGCATCATATGTTGATCCTAATTTTGATGAATTTATAAATCTCCTAATCCAAGAGGAATCTAAGTTAATGAACATGGGTCTAATCAAGTCTTCCAAGTCACAAGCATTATTGGCTAGTGAGTCTAAGGTACAAAGAATTAGGGAATCTTGATAAGAAGCAAAAGAAGAAAAAGAAAAATCCACATAAAGAATCTAAATCCTCTCCCTCAAAAGGGGAATCATCTAAGGAGAAGCCTACATGTGCATATTACAATAAAATAGGGCATGATGAACACAAATGTTATTCAAAACAAATTGATGAGTTGAAGAACCTTCTTAAGAAGCATCAAATCAATGTGTCTTCAAAATCAAGGGGTTCATCATATTCTTCTTCATCAAAGTCCGATAAACATAAGGGGAAAGCACTTGTTGCAGTTCCAGATTCTAAGTCAAAGAGGTGGATACTTGGTTCAGGAGCCTCACATCACATGGCTTCATTAGGGAGTATGTTCTCTTCATTTGAGATTTGTTGATCACCACAAATGCTAATGGTGAACAACACATATATGCATTTTTGTGGAAGGGATCCATTGACATGGACAATGGAGCATTCAATGATGTTCTTTGTGTTCCTTCATTGTCAACCAATATCCTTTCTATCTATCAAATCACACATGGTTGAGTAGGAAAGAGTGTTGAGTTCACACCAAATTCTATCAATGCAAGATTTGCATAGCAGAGATTTAGTTGCAGTTGGGGAGGTTGACCACCAATCTCGAGTCTACACCTTCTCACATTTTTCTCTAAATGATTCAACAAACGTTTTCATTGAGGCATCTTGTGTGGACAATTTTGAGGAGATTGAGTATGGTCATTTGAATATTGTTATTGTTTCATCTATTGAGGATCTAGTGACATGTGTTGATATTCTATCTCCTTCATCTCCTATTGTACCTAAAGATGCTTGTGTTGCCATAGTTTTGGTTCCTTGTGATTTAGTGCAACAAGTCCTTCATCATCTTCCAGAGATGGCTACTTGGGATGAGTACTTGATAGAAATTTCCGGTTCATTTTGTGAGTCCCACATTTTAGATTTTAGAGACATCATTGATAGCATTCATCTTCTCTTTGATGGAGATGATCCTTATTCATTTTTTGTGAGGGAACACTTTGACCCTCTTGTTCATTCTCTACATGATCATCCATTGCAGTTTGATGTGAGTGTGGATTATTTTGGACAACATTTGGAGGAGGCTTCTTTGTCTTCAGAGGAGGTATCCTTTCCTTTGAATTATGTTCTAAAATCATTTTTAGGAGATTCTAGATTGTCTTCTTCAATAGTGTGGCCTAGAACGCCAGTTTGGAGTGTGACATATTTCAACATCAACATGGAGACACTTAAGAATTCTTTAGAGACATCATTCATCATCTTTCTCCCCACATTTCCCTTTTAGGAATGGGAATACATCCTTCATACCATCTTGGTTTTGTTTCTTCCTAAGGGGGGAAATGTTGTTTGACACTTTTGGATCATCTTCAACAGTCAATGTGAAGCTTCTACTATCATTGTAGGAGAATCAACATAGAGGGGGAGCTGCATGGTCTCTATTCTACTTCTCCCTTATGGGGGGATTTAGGGGAATTATTTACATGTTAAGTTTACTTAGGTCCTAGGAGGGAATATTTATAGAAGGTATTAGTTGTCATTAGATTTTATCTTTTGAATTTTAACACATGTGTCCTAGGTAGTTATGATATGTTGTCACATGACATAGGATTAAGACACTTGTCATAATCCTCTTATTCCTATGTCTCACTTTGGCTATATAACTAGTTGGTCTCATATGCAAAACATATATTCTTGGATAATCAATTCCATTCCAATCTTGAGTATTGCATATTGATCTCTCTTGTTCTTTCATGAAGTTCCTAGATCTTGGTTGGCTATAATCTTCAGCAAAGTCTTGCATGGTGTAGAGTTATCCTATACAAACTCTTACAATTACCCTAGTGGTCAATAAGAACCTATAAGAGAGTCACCTCAAGTGCAAATCTATTATCATAAACTTGCATTTATAGTAAATATTAGAACAAAACATAGGTTTAGTATAAAGAAAAACATGACAATCCCTAAAATAATTGGAAAAAGTAGTAGAATTTCTATCTTTCCATATGCTAAATAAAATTTCCAATCTAAAATCATGTTGAATCTAAGTAAATTTGTGAGGGACCAATCACCTAAAGAAACATATGCTATGAAAAAGGCTTTGGTATGAATTTCTTGAAAAGGTCATGTATCCAGATCCAAACATTTTCGTCTTTGAGAAAAAATTAGAAAAGATGTTTGACTCTTTTTGCCTAAAAAAGGGACATTCGGGGTTAAAGACTCTCAAATGGGATAATCTAGAGCCAATGGGAAGACCTTGGAAAAAATACACTAGGAAAAGTGGGCCAATTTTGGCTCTAGAACTATTGACCAAATCGTTTGAAATTTGCATTGTCAAATAGAAACTGGTGACTACAAATGTCACCATTGATTCAAGGTGGGAACTATGGGAAAATGAGGAGAATGCCAATGACATCCTTGCCTTGTTTTATTTAATAGAAATTAATGTCTAGACACCACTTGAAATCTTTCCACTATGGTTTACAAGAATTAATACCAGTTTAATGAATCATATTAGTTGGAATGGCATATGTAACTATTTCAAAAGTTTCATATGATCTTGATTAGAAAGGTTAAACTTGGCCTTAGCTTCATTCCATGAAAGGAGACTCATGGAGGACCTAGAAAAAATGTCTCGAGTATTTTTAATTCTTTTTTTAAAATCTCAAGGCACAAACCCAAACCATCCCCACCAAAGGATAGTCGGTGCCTTGAAAAATAGGGGACCACTAAATATTCTATTGCTTTATGGAAATACCATTATTAAAGCTAGAATAATTCCAAAGGAGCCAAGGTTTCATGGCTTCCAAGGATCTCCAAATTCTTTTTATAATAAAATTCCCTTGGATATAAACATAAAATATTATGATGAGAAGGGTATGAAGCTCAATCCCCTTCCATGTGGGTTGTCCAATAGGATGATCAAAAGAGATACAACGTTGCACGAAAATTTTCTAGGCTTCATTTCCTTGAAGGGCATTAATAATACATTTAGTACATAGAGCCAAAACTTGATGTTGAGTGGATAATAATACCAATCCTCTAGACTCCCAAGGGAGGTGGAAAAACTCCCAAGCCACTCGATGAAATACCTTATGGTTTTCTAAAGATTCATAAATAAAATGATAAAGAATCTTTTCTAGTTTCATGTAAGAAGCCTTAGAAGGAACCCAACATGAAGAGTAGTAAAAAGGAGTGGTCGACGCTAGAATCTTAAAACAAACTTGGAATTTCATTGGAGATAAAGGTTGTGTGACCCAATAAGACAATTTATTTTAATTTTGGAAAGAATAGCTTACCAAAAATATCCCTAGGATATATGGAAAGCAAAGAGAATACCTAAAACATTGAAATTTTTTGCATGATCAATTCATTTCCAACCATAGGAGTTGAGCCAAGAAGGCACAGGGAGGAAGGATTTTCTATAGCACTAATTCTTATGCCAGTAAATGGTAGAACTAGAGGCTTTAAAAAATTATCTAGGTAATGCACTTGGACTATTTGATATTTTTATCCTCTTCTATGATTATGAGGAAAACTTCATCCAAAAAAAATTCATTAACAAGTTGAGCTAAAAAATTGGGAAGAGAAATACATTTAACCAACCCTTGAGACACAAAGAGCCATAAGGTAGCCAAACCCTTCAGTAGCAAGCACATATAGAGTTGAGAAAAGACCTTTTCAAATAGACTTGAAAAGTTTGAAGGCATTGGATCATTGACCATTGATAGTGATGTAAGTAGAGGCATATAAAAATAGCATACTAATTTGAATGAATCAATGCCCAAATCCCATAGCCCGTAACATGGCCAGAATAAAAGGCCATTCAATGCAATCGTAGGTCTTAGAAAAAATAATTTTGATGAAAAAATCCTTTTAATGCAACCATCGAGCCCATTCCATACCTTACCAAGCTATAATTATATTATCTAAAATATATCTAGACTTGATAAAACCAATTTTCCTAGGCCTCACAATTTGAGGAAGTAGATGGCACAACTTCATATCCAAGGCTTTGGTAATGATCTTATAGAAGACATTTAGCAAGGTAATGGGCCTCCAATTACATATATTCTCTATGTCTCTAGATTTATATATTAATTTAATATTCCCTTTATTCATAAATTTTCCTAAATATTTAGAGTGGAAGGCTTCAAGATATAGTTTATGTAGGTCATCACTGACACAATCCCAAAAGGCCTTATAAAATTCACAAGGGAAGCCATTAAAACTAGGAGAATTGTCATTAGCCATGGTATGGACAACTTCTTTGAGGTCAATAATTTAGATACATTGATCAAAAAAGGCTTGTTGAGTCGAGGAAATCCAACGAGGAACAACATCATTAAAAGCATAAATATACATAATACCAAAGCACAATTCTTGAAATTTAAGAGAATCCATATCACGTGATTAATGGGGTTAGAATCATGATCAACATGTTGAAGCCACCTAGGAGAGAGAAAGGTGACAACCCCTCCACAACCAACATTTTGATTTCTACAAAAAATATAGCTAGTTGACCAAATGACATGGTAAGTAGTGGAAAGCAAAAAACCCAAAATATTTACTTCATGTAAACATACCATATTTTAGAATAGTGATGCAAGAGCATCAACTTGCTCCTTCAATTTTGGCTTGCATTTTATTTCAAGTTTGGTGTTTTGTCTTGGTTTTCAAGTTTTAGCTTGTGTTGGTAATAAAGGCATGGCGATTTTGAAAGGAAATTTGAACTTTGCAAATGAACAACCATACACCCACATGGAGAAAGGTAGACATATTGTATATGCTATGGTAAATAAAACCTCATATACCCACTGCTAGAAGAGAGGGGAAAATTACAAAATATATGCTAATCACAAACCTCAAGATAGCCATATAGTTAGAAAAAGGATAGTTATGCTTTTGTTATGCATTGAAAAATAACCTGAAGTAGATTGGCATTGAGGAAAAATAGATTGTTGGATGTTTAGTGTGGGAAAAAGAGAGATATAATGCTAAAAGGTAGTTAAAAGAAGAGTAGTGTGGGAGTAAGTGAGAGGAGGTTGGCACAGGAAAGAGAAGAGAGTTTTGTCATAGAGAGGAAGAGAGTTAGTTGTTGTTTTAGCATGGAAGAAAAAGGAGGAATAGATGCATAGAAGACAACAACTATACACTGATAAGGATAATTTCTTTGGAATTTTTGAGTGTGGATTATAATCTTCTCCAACTAGAGGCATGGTATTTTGGTTTTAGCAATTAATTTTGTTGTGTATTTCTTCTTGCATTGCTCCATAGTCTTTGAACTAGAATTATTGTGTAAATTGCTTCTTTGTTTCAAGCAAGATTGGTGTTGAGAATTTAAATAACAGTTGGCTATGTAATGTTTCCTTTGTTTCTTCTAATAAATCCATGGAGTTGATGATTATACTCAATCTACTATGCCTTTGGTGTTGTGTATTTTTGTCTTGATATCCCCATCTTGTGATGTCTGCATGCTCATAGTTTCAAGGTCTAAATTAACACAACTCAAAACTAGTCTTTGAAGTGGATTTAAATCACTACTATCAAATTTAGGTATCAGAGTAGCAAGTGATTAGGCAGGGTAAAGTTGGGAAAGATTCCACCAAGAAGAATGGAAAGAGGAGGTGCCAGAGGAGGTTATTGAAGTGGCATGGATGAAGGGATTCTTGAGATGTTGTAGAATCTTATGACAAGAATGGATGTCATGGAGCAATCATAGAGGAAAGGATTACTTGTGGGAGATATAAGTGATAATGAAGAAGAGGAGCAACTGGCTAGAGAAGAGGTGGTTCATGGAGAAGAAGAACTTGATGGGGTTGAAGATTACTAAGAGCAGTCATGGAGGTTGGAGCCAAGCCCGAGATAGAGGTTCCCACCTACTCAGTAAGTATCGATGGAGAGGAATTCATTGATTGGATCAATGAGCTTGATAAATATTTTAAATATGAAGAAGTGGTAGAGGAGAAATGAGTCAAGTTTGCATGTAAAAGACTCAAAGGCCACACTGCTATGTGGTGGGATTATGTTCAATTAGAAAGAAGAAAGAAAAACTTGGAGAAGATAACTTCTTGGGATAGAATGGTTGCAAAGCTAAAAGTTAAGCTCCTTCCTAGAGACTACTAGACTAACCTATTTAAAATATTGCAAAACCTCAAGTAGAAAGAGATGAGTGTGAAAAAATATGTTGATGAGTTCTACAAGCTTGTGATTCAATTAGGTTATAGTGAAGAAGATATGGAGAAGGTAGGTAGGTACCTCAATGGATTGAGATACAATTTTCAAGATGAATTGAGTATTTTTTCACCCAAGATTCTTGAGGAAGCATATCAATTTTCCATCAAAGCAGAGGAGAAGCTTATGGGAAATCAAAATCATCAAGGAAGAGGTAGAGGAAGAGGAGCAAGAGGAAGAGGGAAACACTATAATAGAGGATATCAACACCATCAAGGTGAAGATTACGCACTTCCAGAGGACAAGCTAATCTAGAGAGAGGAGGTTTCCAAAATGAGGAAGACCATTTGGTAGAGGAGGTTACCAAGGAAGAGGAAGAGGATTTCCAAGAAAATGCTATAAGTGTAACAAGTTTGGTCACAAAAGTTGGGAGTGTTTTGAATTTACACAAGAAGGCCACACAAGGCCTGATAGGAGTAATCAAATTATACAAGCTAATCAAGAGAGTGTGGGATCACCTTCTCATCACTTAGAAAAACCTAAGACAAAAGAGTCTTTGTTGTTCAAAATAAGATTGTTCAAGCCACTAAAGGAGAGTCAAGAACCTATGCAAAGGATAGCTTTATTAAATATTAATTGCAAGGCTAAAGGTAAATTCTGCAAACTTATTATTAATAGTAGTAATACATATATTCTTGTGTCAATTGAAATGGTGAAAAAGATAGGTCTTACTAGAATTAAACATCCTATTCCCCATAAAGCTTCTTGGCTACAAAAATGGCATCAGGTATTGGTAGATGAGCAGGCCTCTATAGAGTTTCTGATAGGTAGTTATAAGGACACTGTTATGTTTGACATTATGCCCATGGAAGTTTTCCATGTGTTTCTTGGCAGGCCTTGGAAATTTAATAGGAGATCCATACATGATGTAAGAAACAACACCTATACTCATAAAACTACCCGGTTGAATCCTGATAGTCGATGAGTTTGACTTGGAAAATTGCACGGTTGAATCTTGATAGCAATATCATAATTTGACACGCTGTGGAAAATACGTCCTACTTATCAATTGATGGGTTAAAGGGGATCTATAATGAATGGTTCATAAGGCACAACACTTGCTGAAGGTTTTACAAATGGAGTTGCAAGCTAAGTGGGTTTAAACTTTGAGAAAAACTCTGTGGTCAAGCATGCTTGAATTGGAGCAGTACTTGGATGGGTGACCTCCTGGGAAGGCTCAGTGCTTCACTTCTATGAGAATCACCTAGATGCAATGAATGATAAGTAGACCATTCACTATCATGAGAGATGGGTTCTTTTGAATCACTACTCATGAAACATGGGTCAATGAGTTTGACTCGTAAAACTACATGGTTGAATCTTGATAGCAATATCATAATTTGACACGTGAAAAATACATTGTATTTATCAATTGATGAGCTAAAGGGGCTCTATAATGAATGGTTAATAAGGCACAAAACTTGTTGAAGGTTTTCAAAATGGGGTTGCAAGCTAAGTGAGTTTAACCTTGGAGAAAAACTCTATGGTTAAGCACGCTTGAGCTAGAGTAGTACTGGGATGGGTGACCTCCCGGGAAGGCTTAGTGCTTCACTTATGTGAACATCACCTAGATGCAATGAGTGCTAAGTTGACCATTCACTTTCATGAGAGATGGGTTCTCGTGAACCACTACTCATGATACATGGGTCAATGAGTTTGACTTGCAAAACTACACAGTTGAATCTTGATAACAATATCATAATAACACCTATACTTTTCAAAAGGATGGTCAAAAACATACATTGTTACCTTTGAGAGGAGAAGAAGGGGATAATAAGAGAAATAGTAGAAGCAAGGTTATGTTGGTGAGTGGAAAATAATTTTTGCATGATATGAAGAAGGAAGAAGTGGGATATGCATTGGTACTCAGGCCTAAGGTTGCTCTTACCTCCATGAAGTTAGATGACTTACCAAATGAGATATAAGATATATTGAAAGAGCATATGAATAGTGCGATAGTTGATTTTCCTAATGAGTTACCTCCAATGAGGAGCATTAGTCACCATATGGATTTGGTTCCAAGGGATATCCTACCAAACAAGGCTGCATATACGTTAAATTCCAAGGAGAATGAGGAGATTAGGAAGCACGTTGAAGAGTTGGCTGAAAAAGGATTGATAAGGGAGAGTCTTAACCCTTGTGCTGTACTAACAGTTCTAGTACCCAAGAAATAAGGTGATTAGAGAATTTGTACGACCTCTAGAGCAATCAATAATATAACCATTTGATATAGGTTTCCTATTCCAAGGATGGATTATTTAATGGATTGTTTGAGTGGTTCTATGTATTTTTCAAAGATAGAATTGAAGATTGGTTATCATCATATTAGGATTAGACCTGGGGATGAATGGAAGACAATGTTTAAAACTAATGATGGTCTCTATGAATGGTTGGCTATACCTTTTGGGCTTACAAATGCACCTAGTACTTTTATGAGGCTTATGAATGAAGTCTTGAAACCATTCTTGGGGAAGTTTGTGATAGTCTATTTGGATGATATATTGGTTTTTAGCAGGTCTAAGGAAGAACACCTAGAACACTTAAGGTTGGTTATGACATGGTTGCATGAGAAGAAGTTGTTGATCAACCTCAAGAAGTGCACCTTTATGAAGATTGAATTAGTCTACTTGGGTTTTGTGGTGTCCAGAGAGGGATTGAAGATGGACAAGGAGAAGGTTAAGGCCATTGTTGATTGGCCAACACCTAAGAGCATGTATGAAGTATGTATTTTTTATGGGCTTTCTTGATTTTATAGAAATTTTATTAAAAAAATTAGTATCATAGTTGCTCCTATACTTGACACTAGAAAAGGACATAAAAAGCAGTTTGAATGGACTTAAGAGGCTGAAAATTGTTCTAGACTTTTGAAAAAGAAAGTGACTAAACCACCTATACTTGTGTTACTTGATTTTAACTAAGTATTTCAAGTGGAGTGTGATTATAGTGGCTTAGCAATATGGGTTGTCCTAAGTCAAGAAGGTAAACCAGTTGCTTATTTTAGTGAAAAATTAAATGATGCTAAGAAGATATATTTAGCTTATGACCCTGAGTTTTAGGCACTACTTGCTTCCCAAAGATTTTTTTTTATATACAAATAACCATGCACTCTAGTTTATAAACAACCAATACATGCTAAATCAAAGGAATGGACAGTGGGTGGAGTACCTTCAGAGTTTTATTTTATGTTGAAACATAAGAGTTGGAAAACAAAGTTGTTGATGCATTGAGTAGAAGAAGTATATTGTTACAAGAAACTTAGGCAAACAGTTTTGGGTTTGATAGCTTGAAGGATTTGTATGAAAATGATTTATATTTTAGAGATGCATATGAAGCTCACAATAGTCCTATCAACAAAGATAGAGTAACATTGACCGATTTTATGTTGTAAGGGGGTTTGTTGTTTAGAGGTAATTAGTTGTGCATTCATAGAGGGTCAATGAGAGAGAATCTTTTGAAGGAGAAGCATTGTGGAAGCCTAGCAGGATATTTTGGTCATGATAAAACTTACCTACAATAGAGTACATACTATTATTGGTCACAAATATAGGCATATGTAATGAGGTAGTGGAGAGATGTAGAGTATGCCAACATGCAAAGGGAAACAGTCAAAACACTAGTTTGTACCAACCACTACCTATGCCACATAGACCTTGGGATTTTGTAAGTATGGATTTTTTTTGTAGGATTTTCTAATGTTGGTGTAAATAAAGTCTTGTACCTAGTCAATTCATTACTAGGGGACATAGGGGACTTATTTACAGGTTAAGTTTACTTGGGTCCTAGGAATCTTTCTAGAAGGTGTTAGTTGTCGTTAGTTGTTATCTTATCTTTTGATTTGTAACACATGTAACCTAGGTAGTTGTGATAAGTTGTATCATGTCATATGATTAAGACACTTGTCATAATCATATGACATCTTTTGTCTCACCTTGGCTATATAATGAAAGGGTCTCTCATAAATTGTACACATCACATTAAATCATATTTGTATAATTGATAATAATACAGTTTATTCTTGTCATATTTATCTTCTCTCTTTGTGATTTCTATTTGGTCTCATCATATTTTTCTAATTGCAATGCCGCTTTACCATTTTTTTTTTAAATTCCCCCTTCACCATTGGTAAGTTTGATTTTGTAGTCAATTTTCAAATGCTCATATCTTGGTCATTTTGACTTCTTTTTTCAAGCAATTTTTTTTTTTTGATTTGGGGTAGAATTTCACAATATTTAAAGAAGTGCAATAGTATTTTGGTTTTGGTGTCTGTATTTTCCATAAATTTTAGATTATCATAGGTGTTGCTGCTTCATCCTCATTTGGGAACTTCAAAAGCTCCTATCTTGCTCCTATGGTAACATTTTTGCATGTAGTTTTTTTTGAAAGTGCATAATTTTTTGTGTAATTTTTAATGGTATGATTAGATTGATCTCATTTTATACCAAAAATTATACCTAATTCTATGGCCAAATTTTTCATTTCCATGCACTAAGATCAAGGCCACTTGATTGTTTTTAGCAAGTGGTGCTTGTAATCACACTAAGAATAAAGTGCCAAAAATCAGGTATTGCTTGGGGGGTTCTTTGATTGAGTGAATTTGTGGGGTAATCTTGTGGTTGATTCATTTTTGTTGATCATTTGAGGATGTATCATGGGATTTTATATTCATCCTTTTGTGGTAATGCTGAATAAGGATAACATGGGTCTTGGAAGAAAGGTATCTTGACACATCTTAGGTGGCTTAAGATTTTTCCATACCTCTATGGGCTCATACCTAAAATAGACACACCTTGGAAACAATCAATTTGGGGTAATAATAACGATCAAATTGTAAGATTAATTGGTACATATATTGGTGTTGATATTCCTATGGAGATCTTAGATATCGAGTTCCCACACACACTTTGGACCAAGATTTGGGAGATTTTTGGAGACCATCATATCTCTCCATTCCTAGATGATCCTACTACATATTGTTTACTTCCCCTTAATGATGTTGATAATATACCTTATGATGATGATACTTTAGAGGGGCTTGAGTATAATAAATTTCTTGAATGGCCAATTGAAAAAGAGACTTCTCTTCTTGCTTCTCCTCCTCCTATTAAGATCACATCCTCATCTACTATTGCATTTGATGATGATTGTGATGCTATAGATACCAATTCTTGTAATTTAGTGTAGTAGGATATTCATTGTCTTTTAGATTTGGCTACTTTGGATGGCTTCTTGACAGGTATTTCAAATTTGTTTGTGGAGTCTCATATTGCAGATTTGGGAGACATCATTTATGACATTCATCTTCTCTTTGATGGAGAAGATCCTTCTTCAGTTGTTGTGAGGGGTCACTTTAACCCTCTTGTTCATTCTCAACATGATAATCCTTTGTAGGTTGACATGATTGTAGATCCTTTTGGATAACATGTAGAGGAGGCTTCTTTGTCTTTAGAGGGGATATCATTGTCTTTGGATCATGTTCTACATTCATCTCTACTAGATTCTGGATTGTCCTCTTCAACAGTGTGGCCTAGAATGCCTATTTGGAGTGTGTCGGCTTATGACATTGACATGGAGACACTTGAGCATGCTTCAGAGACATCATCCATCATCCATCTTCCTGAAATCATGCATAAATTATTGGTTTTGTTTATTCCTAAGGGGAGGAACATTGTTCGGAAAGATTGGATCATCTTCAACATTCAATGTCGAGCTTCTACCATCATTGTAAGAGACTCACCATTGAGGGGGGGTGCATTGTCTCTCTTCTTATTCTCTCTTATGGTGGGTATTTTTCCTTACATGAGGTTTTGGCCTTCTCATGCATCATTAAGAGTATTTCATTTTTGTATTTCATCTCACTTTTGGGGAGGATTTTTGTCCCACCGGTTTTTCTCCTTTTCTCCATTTGTGAGAGATTTCTTTTGATTTTGTACATGGGTACCTAACATAGCCTCATAGCTGGGACCCATCTTTGTGTCATTCACATAATAATTATCTACTCCCTAAGTTCCACTTAAGGGGGGTGTTGGTGTAAATAAAGTCTTGTACCTAGTTAATTCATTACTAGGGGACATAGGGGACATAGGGGACCTATTTACATGTTAAGTTTACTTAGTCCCTAGGAATCTTTATAGAAGGTGTTAGTTGTCATTAGTTGATATCTTATCTTTTGAATTGTAACACATGTGACCTAGGTAGTTGTGATAAGTTGTCTCATGTCATATGATTAAGACACTTCTCATAATCTTATGGCATCTTACATCTCACCTTGGATATATAACCAAGGGGTCTCTCATACATTGTACACATAACATTGAAAAATATTTGCATAATTGATAAGAATACAATTTATTCTTGTAATATTTATCTTCTCTCTTTGTGCTTTCCATTTGGACTCTAGATCTTGGTAGGCTATCTCCATAGCCAATTCTAACATCTAAAACTCAAAGATGCTATGATTCTATTTTTCTAGTTGTGGATAGGTTTTTTTAATGGTTCATTTCATTCCTTGCAAGAAGACTAGTGATGCAATAGATATAGCCAACTTGTTTTTCAAATAAGTTGTGAGGTTACATGGTATACCCAAAAGTATAATATATAATAGAGACAAAAATTTGTGGGTCACTTTTGGAGAACACTTTGGAAGAAGTTGGGCACCCATCTCAGTTTAGCTCAGCTTACCATCCCAAAACAAATGATCAAATAGAAGTAGTTAATAATTTTTTTGGTAATATGTTGAGGTGTCTTGTTGGAAACATACTTGGTAATTGGGTTACAGATTTAGCACAGGATGAGTTTGCATATAATGATTATCCAAATAGGAGTACCAATTTGAGCCTATTTTATATTATCTATGGTATGCATCCAAGGGTTGTATTTGAACTCATAGATCTTGGTAATTTCGAGAGGAGAAGTGAAAATGGTAAGGATTTTTCCAAAGGTATTCATGACCTTCATGAAGAGGTCAAATTTCAGATTGATGGGAGAAACCATCAATAAAAAACTAAAAATGAAGAAGATAGGTCCTGCAAGATTCTTATAAATTTTTTTGTCAATGCTTACAAGATAGCTCTCCTTTCGATATGGGCATCTCACCCATTTTCAATGTGGCTAATCTCTATCCCTAAAAATGTGAGGAAAAAATGGAACAATAGAAACAAAGCTAATTCTAAGATGGGAACAAGTGACCAAATCGGATCTGATCGACATTGAGTGCATCTTGGAGAAGTAGTTGTTCAAGAAGACCCAAGGTAAGGAGTATTTCTGGTACTTGGTTAAATGGAAAGACCATCCTTTGGAGGATTCCACTTAGCTAATAGTTGTTGAGATCTAAAAATATGATCATAGTGTTGATGACCTCATGAGCAGGAGCTCATGATTTTGTTTTGTTTCTGAGGGAGCCTGATGTAGGAGCATTGACCCCCTCCAATTTTTGCTTGCATTTTATTTGAAGTTTAGTGTTTTGTCTTGGTTTTTGAATTTTCTCTTGTGTTGGTAATAAAGGCATGGTGGTTTTGAAAGGAAAATTGAACTTTGCAAATGAACAACCATACACCCATGTGGAGAAAGGCAGGAATATTGTATATGCTATGGTAAAAAAAGCCTCATATACCTATGGCTAGAAGAGAGGGATATATTATAAAATATATACTAATAAAAACCTCAAGATAGCCACACAATTAAGAAAAGGATAGCTATGTTTAATTTATGCATTACAAACTAACTCTAAGTAGATTGGCATCAAGGAAAAAAAGATTGTTGGTTGTTTAGTGTGGGAAAAAAGAGAGACAATTATAATTTCAATTAAAAGGCATTTACAAGAAGAGAAGCATTGGATTAAGTGAGAGGAGGTTGGCACAAGAAAGAGAATAGAGTTTTGGCATAGAGAGGAAGAGAGTTAGTTGTTTTGGTGTGGAAGAAAAAAGGAGGAATAGAGGGATAGAAGACAACAACTATACACTGATAAGGATAACTTCTTTGGAATTTTTGAGTGTGGATTATAATTTTCTCCAACCAGAGGCGTGGTATTTTGGTTTCAACAATTAATTTTTCTATGTATTTCTTCTTGCATTGTTGCATAGTATTTTAATTGGAATTGTTGTGTAAATTGCTTCTTTGTTTCAAGAAAGATTGGTGTTGAGAATTAATATAATAGTTGGCTATGTAGTGTTTCCTTTGTTTTTGCCAATAAAGCCATGGAGTTGATGATTATACTTAATCTATTGTGCCTTTGTGTATTTTCTCCTTGATATCCCCATCTTGTGATTCTTGCATGCTCATAGTTTTGAGGACTAAATTAACACAACTCAAACTAGTCTTTGAGGTGGAGTTTAATCACTGTATAAAAGTGGAAAATAAAGAACTCTTTGGTAAGGTTCCTGAATAGAATCAAGACAAACACCATGAGTGGACCAATGCTTGTTAACCCATTCATGAAGCATAAATTCTAGGGAATTTATCCAAAAAAATATATCAAAGAAAAATTATCTAACCATTTGTATGCATTATCAAATTTAGTGATGGGTAAATCCATGTCCGTTGGAGGATCAAAGAGCTTACCTCATGAAAAACCTTTGAGAAAAATTTCTAGCAATGCATGTTCGATGATGCCATTTCCTAGATCCATCAAACCATCAACACCATGAATTTTTGGGTTGAAGTGGTTTGTGGCCATAAAAAGGACTAGAAAAAACCCACAATAAATTTGGAAGAGTAAAGGCTTTCCTACACCAAAGACACAAAGTGACATAAGGATGGTGACATATAGAAGAAAAGACACAAACCATTGAAATGTTCTTTATTTTTAACTTTAATGTATATACTAGTTGTATATTTTAATTCAATTTTTATATAATATTTTTTTGCTAGCCTTCACGGGTTGCATAGTTGGCTTGAGCCTTGGGTTTTCTCCCCAAGGTCTTGCGTTCAACTATGAGGCCTAAATTCACCCAATGCAAGTGGCTTGTGGTTGGCTGCTCTCATCCTTATAGGACTAGTCTCGCCTTAGATTGCCCCTACCCAAACTTGGCATAAAAGTAAGCCCAAGGTAAGGTGGGTTAGGCACTAAGTTGGGTTATGGGGATACCTTTGAGTTATTAAAAAAAAGAATTGTTTATTTTTTTTTAATTTCAGGTCTCCTGCAACTATTTTGAGAATCAAAGTGATAAGGACTATGATTCAAAGTATAATTTTATGAGTGAAGAGTGTGAAAATTATGTAGCTGTATTGTGTACAAGCGAGTTTATCCCTTTACAATAGATTGTAATGTGTTTGAGGATTTGAAATTTAATATGCTAAGAGATCTTTTGGAGGCTAGATTTTTTCCCTTATTGAGGGTTTTTCTAGGTTATATATTATATAATTTTGTTGTGATTGTTTTATTTATGTGTTTGTTTATCTATTTGATTATAATGGACATCTAATTGTAACTCTCTTAGTTCTAGAATCTTATAATGATATTATTAAATATTTCACAAGTGGATGTGCATCTTAATGATGCAATTGAACTCATTTATCTTTCTATGTATGTCTAAATTATACATGTTCTTATATAAATGAATTTTTCATGTGAGTAGATTTTTTTATTTGTTCATATATATTTATTTAGTTTTGATCACTTTATAAGGGTCTTCCTTGATATGTATAAATATATTATTTCATCTTGTGTTATAAATATTTGATAATCACCTTTATATTTATTATTTTTAATAACTATGTGACAAAAAACCATTAGAATTACTATCTCTAGATTTAAATTTTTATCTTTATTTTTAATAGCTTATAGCTAAAATGTTGAATGCACAAGACAACTAAGAGGCATGGGGTGAATTAGTTGTACCTTAAAAATTTAGAACCCTGAAAAACATTTAGATCCACATTATTCCAATTAACCCTTAATCTATTATGATGATTTAACATGAAATGAAAATAACAAAAACTAAAAAAAATCAACATAATGCACAAGAGAACACTAGATTTATGTGGAAAACCTAAGATGGGAAAAACCACAATGAGGATTAGCTCACAATATAAAGTAATATCAACACTGAGTACAATGGGCTCACTACCAAGGGCTCACTACCCAAAGAAAGAAAGGCTCACTGCAAGAATACAAAAGAAGATAGAGAAGAATGTTACATAGAGAAATATATCTCAATGCAACAGATAAATCTACCATAATGTCTCCAACACCTTTACATCCTCTCTCAATACTTGTAGATACCTTTTGCTCACTGCATCTAGTAAACTAACACATGAAAGCTCACATTGAACTTCTCAAGTTTGCACCTTACAACTTTGCACTTCGTATTATTCACATCTATCTTGTCTACCTCATCATCCTTCAACACGTCAAATCTTATTTATACCATCTTCAACCTTAAAACCATTCTCCAAGGTTAGATATGCACCTCAAATGTGCAAATTCAAATTCATTCGATGCCAAAACACTTCCGTGGTGGATATAAGTGAAAGTGGACCACATCACACCTTATCTAGGACCCAAAACTATAAAACCATGCTTCAACATGCTTCTACAAACAATAACCATCCACTCCAATTAGTGTAAACACCATGATCAACCGTTACTCATGTAAACACCATTAAAATTTTAAGTACATGCTCCCTTTGATCAACAACAACTCGTAGAAAAAAAATGTCACTTGAACACAATCTAGAACATTCCACAAACACCTTGAAATCCAACAAAATCCTTTGCAAAAAATTTCACCTAAAGAATGTACACACGCAGTACACTTTGACAATTTTTTTTGTACATTATTACTTAAGATACCATCTTCCAAAGAACCAAACCTTGAACTTCTTAAATTGAATAAAGATACAAACACCATCAACATGCCTTTAGATCTGTAAGACCTAAAATCAAACAGTGAAGAAACGTAGAGCAACAAAATTTCTCCTAGAAACCTTTGCAATGTACACAATTCACATAGTAGTGAAAATAACTTCTTGTACACAATGATCCAACACACCAAAGTTTGAATATCACACATCTGAACACCTTTGATCAATATATCCAAAACACATAGATAGATCTTCAACCTAGAAGAAATGTGAAGCAAAACTAGAACACACTGCAACTCATTGTTTCCTCTTTTTATCAAATTTTCTCAAAAGCACTTGGAAAAAAGGCACCAAAAACACACCCCATCATCTCCATCACTTCATAGATAAAATATTATAAAATAAATAATAGAGGTTGACACTAGTAGCTTACTAATGAGAACATAACACAACTAATCAAAGCATTACTAGCATCACCAAATGCTCACACTCTTGCAACAATCTCCCCCAAATAATAATCTTATTACTCCTCATACAATTGACACCAATGACAACACCAACTTCTCATACTTGCAACATAAAATTCTAACAAAACTTTATCTAAATTATAGAAAACAAAAATGATGGTGAATTAGTTTTTAAGGTTTGTTATGGATTCATTTTCCTATGGTCAATCTTGTATGACCATGTTATCATACCACTCCTTTATGGAGGACTTTCTAGGAAAATTAGCATCTAAATCCCACATTTTATCCTTCTCCCTAGGAAAAATTAATTTAAATAAGGCCCTTACCCATCATAATATAATATTTCTTACTAAAGCCACCAAGAATTAGACCAAAGTGAGCACAATTGTTTGCCTTGAAAGTCTATAATGAGATAATGATTATGAAAATATCAAACTTTATTTGTAAATATGAGCTTTGATTATGATGTTGTAGGTTATTTTATTAAACATTATAAGCATTATATTTTAAGTAATCATTATGTCGATTATATCCCTATTTATCAAGACTTGACTACTTGGATCAAGTACAATGTGAGTTATAAAGAACAAATTTGAAGAATTTTTGAAACTCTTATTTTATTTTTTCTAAATACCAACATGTGCAAACATTATTAGCTAAGTCAAGTTTTTGGTTTTGTGGCACATATTAGTTATTGTGGTAATCCTAGTACTTTCTCTTTTAGAGAAAGTATATATTAATGTGTTAGTCTAGGTTGAGTTCCTCAATCTACTTGTCCCACATTGAGATATTTTTACCAAATTGACAATTCCTTAGGGATTCTTATTTATCAATGGCTGAACACTTTTATTCATATTAACTCTATATACATGAAATATCATGCAATGCTAGTTAATTCAAACACCTAAATCAATCAAACACAAAAAATAAACAAACACTTAGATTAGGCATTATGAAATCCAATAAACATAAAAGTATTTAAACAATTCATGTTAGATCACCTAGTTTCATGAAAATGGTTGTGGCCTTTGATTAATTTGATGTTTCCTCTTTAATTTTGTAGCATAATTTCTTGCATTCCAAAGTGTGATGATATTGCATTGGTTAAGGATGAATTTATAGATTTTTGATGAGGGAGATCAACTATGAGGATTGAGTGAAGAAATCAAAGGCTATGATTGAATGTGATCTCTCAAGCCATGAAATTGTGCTAAGTAGCACAAGTGGTGGCTTGAGAAGACATTGGTACTTGTGAGGGTATCTTGGAGTATGGAAAGATATTGCCATAAAGGAAAGGTTTTTCTCACACTCCAAAGGGGAGAGGGATGAGAAGAATAAAGGAAATTTAATTCCTTTAGTGTATTGGGGTGTACTTTTGGGACAAGGACCCATGTGGGGTTCCTTCCCAAAAGAGGAAATCCTTTAAGCCTAGGGTGCAAGGAGGTGAGTAATAAATGGAAAGGGGTTTACCTCTTTCCTAATCATGGATTAGTAATGTGTACATGTTTAGGTGTAAGATTAAGATTAGAATTAGAGGGAAAGTGAGAGAGTTGGAGGAGATGACATGTGAGGGTAAAACTAAATAAATACAATTTATTTATTTAATTTATGAGAAGAAGGGGTAAGGTAGGATAGGTAAATAAAAAATAATTATTTACCTTAGGTTGGGACTTAGGGAGATATATGAAACATAAGGAATATTAATTAGATAAAAATATTATTTAATTAATATAGAAGATGGGATTTAGATAAAAAAATAATAAATAGAAATATTAATTAATAAATATGACTTTATGTAATTAATATGTGTCTCAAGAATAGACAGATTAGGGATAAATTGATCGAATTAAATGGTCAATTTTAGGTGTCTACATTTTTCCCCTCTTTGAAATGATGTTAAAATAACGTTATTTTAAAGAAATAATAAAATATAGGTGACATAATGAAGGACTAGGTAAAAATTTCCCTGATATGGAGAGAATATAAGGAGATAATTATAGGTGATGCTCCCTTGAGAGGGTAGGTGGGAAAGAGGGACCCAAATAGCCTCTTGAAAGAAAAATGGTAAGAAGGAAAAAAATAGATGAAATAGAGGGATGAGAGAATAAGAAATGAGGAAAAATAGGGTTAAGATGAAGAAAATATGGGAAAAAGATAGCTTAAAGGTAAATAAATAGGCCATGAAGGTAAAATTTCTTCATTTTTTACCATTTTCAAGAGTTAAAGTGAGAGATTGGGAGTGAGAAAATGACATAATTTCTACATGACAAGCATTGTGTGAAGCAGGTGAGGGCCTACTTGTAGCTAGATGGAGGAGGTCCACACGTAAGTCGCTTCTAACCCTATCCTTGTACTTGTTTTTAGGTTTTTGGGGACAAGAAATGAGGTAGAAACAAGGCCAACCAAGAGGGAAAACCATGTTTAGGAAGCCTTGTAGACAAGGGCGACCTCATAAGAAACAAGGTGGCCTCATAGGGTTTTTTAGTGGCCTCATCAAATGAGGTGGCTTGGTAAGGGGTTGGGATGACCTCATGAGAAACAAGGCAACTTGGTAGGAAATCGAGGTGACCTCGTTAGATGGGGTGGCCTAGTATGGGGGTGGGGTGGTCTTGTGAGAAATTGGGTGGCCTAGTAGGGGTGTGGAGTGATTTGGTAGGAGGATGGATGACCCCATTGAAAATTAGGTAGCCTGGTTAGTGAACGAGTTAGGGAGATAAATTAGAAGCTAGGTAGATGAGGGAGGGGGACAATAGGGTGTGGGAATGGTGACAAGAGGGCTTGGGAGGGTGATGAGAGGTTGTGGGAGGGTGAAAAGAGGGCTTAGGGATGTGATGAGAGGGATTAAGGATATGGAAAGAGGGTTTAGGGATGTGATGAGAGGGGTTAGGGATGTGATGAGAGGGTTTAAGGATGTGACAAGATGGTTTAGGGATGTGATGGGAGTGTTTAGGGATGTGACAAGAGGGTTTAGGGATGTGATGAGAGGGATTAGGGATGTGACAAGAGGGTTTAGGGATGTCATGGGAGTGTTTAGGGATGTCGTGAGAGTGTTCAGGGATGTGACGAGAGTGTTTGGGGATGTGTGATAGATGAGTAGGATAAAAAAAGTAAAATGGGTAACTAGGTTCTTAGGTAAAACTGATTAGGTGGATGGTATTGTTGGCCTCCTATAATGATCTAAGAATTAAGCCCTTACAACTGTGATTCAGATATTGGACATCTAATCTAAATAGCTATTTGAATCATCATGAAGGTGTATTTAACTTGTCAACTCAGGGACGTGAACTTGAAATGGGTTAGCACAATATGTGCACTAAGGAACCAAAGTAGCCATATTCACCCTACAGCTAAGAAAGACACAATGTTGAAAGTAAATTGATTGGAAATAAATAACATAAGTGTTGAGCATCAATCAATAATTATACTAAGCTGAAATGCATGACATAAATTAAAATCTGAGCAAACAAACAAGAAACTGCTTTGTCTACTTTGGCTGCAAGAATAGTTAGTGATAGATTCTTAACTAATTACTGAATAGAAAGTAATGACTAAGCTAAAGGATAGAATTCTCACCAAGTGGGCCCCCTTGGATGAGTATTCCTTAAGACAAATGTAATCTTAGATGCACAAACTTATAACTTCATTTTTCTCACTGAAAAACAACAGTACAATGGAGCATCATAACTGTATTGCTTGAAAATCTAAGAATGCGAGTACATCATCAGATTAAGCAACCTCTTTTGAAGGAGCATCTGAGTCTTATTTATAGGGAAAAAAAGATACTAAATAATCACCTAGCAAGGTGGCCAACTCTAATAGATTAGGAGGACGCCACTTTAGGGAAAGCATGAAAAGTGGAGAGGCAGTTACACATGCACGAAATTTGGCCATACATACTTTCCTTAGCACATATTTAGCACAACAGTAATGCCTATATTTGCTCAATAGACAATTAAGACCATTTACAAGGTGGTTACAACTTCGATTTGAATGAGGAATCTCCTGCTGTCGAGAGTATTTCCTTCGTTGACCTTTGAATGACCACCTTGTTGACTATTATGGTGAATGACCAGCTAGCAAAATCTCTTTTAATTGTGTACACAGATAATTATATCTACAAAAAAATATTAGTATGCACAACAATTGCATATTTGTAACTAACTTAAACTAGCATTCATTAATCCACATGTAAAATCAACATAGATAGTTCATATAGCATGTCAATGTCATTAAAGATTGTAAAAATAAGCTTATGCCCAATGTCTATGGTTTTGAGGAAATATCATAAAAGATCAACATCCAAGCATCAAAGTCTATGACAACTACGGCAAATAGATAATAAACTTCTATCAAAATTGAGTCATAAACTGGACTCATCACTCCCCCCAACCTAAGACTTTGCTAGTCCTCCAACAAAAGGAGGGTTGTTCCTTTTCTTTGCTAATGCCTTGAAGTTTGCAACTATCAGTTGTCCTACATCAGTTACTGTAGTTTTTGAATTATGGTCCCAATAGAAACCTTGTTGTTTTTCCAATCTACTCCATCTCTATCTCTTTGCAGCTATATCATACTGGTAAAACCTAGAATTTGGCACAGGCCACAATAAGATAGGTGGCTGAAAAGTTAGTGGGAGCCAAAATTGTTTCTTTTCCCTTCCAATTTGTATATATCTATCAACTCTCTTAAGTGTTGCAACATAGTTCTGCATAGAGTGAGGCTCAACTTGTTTTAACTCATTAGTTAGGTTGTTCCACCTTTGTGATAGGTATCCCATCACAGATTCTCCTTTGGTTTTTTGCTACCTCCTCATATTCTTTATAAACTTCCTCTCTCTCATACAGGATCCTATCGCCATAGCTTGGTCTATAAAGAATTTTGTGCCAATCCATGAAAATGCAACCTGGATTTCTAGATTCAGCCTTGATGGACATGGGAGTGTTGGATTTAACTTGCTTATAAGTCCCGAATTGTTTTCCCCAGCTAATATCATTTTGTATCCAAGACATGAATGCCCTTAATTGGACATCCCCAACATACAACAGTGGATTCCAATCATGGTCTTGGGTCATAACATAATTATGCAAATAGAATTCACACAACAAATTCTTTATTTCATGAGGAGAAATCCTATAAGCATTGAAAAATTCAATAGGAGTCTCAATAGAAGGATTCAAACTTGAAACAATCCTTGCTAGTTTAAAAGAAAGATACTTCTCCTTCAGATATAGGGCATAGATCCTTGGAGGAGTCTTGCATTCTAATATCTGAGGTACCAAGGCTATCATATTATCCACCTCCTTTAAAGTAGCAATTTCTACATCCTTGTCTTCAATCTCCTCATCTCTCTTTTGAATTTCTTTCTTCAGCCTGCATTTCTCCTCCTTCCATTCTTCTTCCATTCTTTGCATCTCTTTCCATAAATTCATAGCTACCATGTGCATTGAAAAATCAAAGGGCCTATGTATTCCTACTAGAATTTTTCCTAGCACCAATGCTTGTTCTTCCTATAGTACTTGCTGCAGGAATTTTGAATGTTTAGCCAATTCTAGCTATAGAGGTGTTGATTGTTCTCCTAGTTCTGGCTATAGGGCCTCTTGTTTTGTCTCTTTCTCTTGCTGTAGGAACTCTTTCTTCTACTCTTGCTATAAGAGCTCCTGATTTTCCTCAAACTCTTGACTTTCAACTTGTTCAGCGATGGCAACAAGGTCTGCCAACGTTACATTTGCTGCTTCCCCAAATATGTCCTTTTCCTCAACATTACTTGTCCCATTGTGGTTTCTATTTCCTCTTGTGATGTTTCTCTAGTCCTAGGGCTTCCCTACAGAGACACACCAAAGGCTGGCCCAGCTGGTCTTGATTTCCTAGGAGGGCTCTCATGTTCTTCTTTAGCCACAGTTTCTGAATTTAGCTTGTGAAGGTGCATCCTGCAATAATGTGTCATAAACCATGCGTTCATTCCTAATTAAACCACCTCCCATTGTTCAATTTCCTGCAATCAAACAATCACTTTGCAAAGTTTCTCTTCCTGTAATCTTCGTCTGAAAACTAAACTTCTCCTTCCTGCAACGCTGCTAATTTCAAACGTTGGTGTTGTCTGAATTTTACCTTTTTTCTAGCTTAAGATTATGATGGGAGTAATCAAGGAAATGAAGGCTTATGATCAAGAAAAATGGTGATGGTTGATATCACCTCACACATGCAAGCCGTCATCTCACTCAGAATTCGAATCAACTCAATTTAAACTTGCTGGTGTGAGCCAACATGGATAGACACATGGACATAGCATTCACACTTTCCCTCCAACCTAAATTTGAGCATGTGTCCTCACATGCATGAGAGTTATGACAATGCAATAGGGCAGGGAATAATGACATGCTATGGAGAACATCTATATTAATTTATAGAAATTAAATGAATGTACTAAAAGAAAATTAAAAGATAACAACTTGATGTGCACATACCTAGATTCTTGGAAGATCTGTTACAAAGATTATGGAGAAAGTACCGGCCACCTTTTGAGAGGTTAGTTGAGCAATCAATGAAAGTGGAGTGGAATGGAGTGAAGTGATGATGGAATGAAGTGAAATGATGGAGGCGTGATGAAAGAGAGAGAAAGGTGGAGATGGATGGGCGAATGGGTGAAGAAGTGGACCCCCACAGGAGTGGAAGTCTTTATTATGAAAAGTTATGTACCTTAATTAGCCAGAAGGAGGGACACTAGGTCCACTTCCTTTGGCTACAAGAAGTACGAGTGTTGCATGTTGAGTGAATTGTTGCAGGAATTCCTCCTTGGAAGTTGGCTTGTGATACAATCTGAGGCGATGACCATTGACAAGCAACTTAAATCTGACTGGGTCAATAGTAGTGAGATAAACAACACCATTGGTGAATACTTCAACAACCTCATATGGTCCTAGCCACCTTATTTGCAATTTTCCTGCATTATCTAGATACCTTGAGTCGTAGAGCAGGGCCCAATCTCTTGGTTGGAATTTCTTGTCCTTAATGAATTTGTTATGCCATTTGATTCTTTGATTTTGCACTACCTCTGTATGATGCAAGGTTTCCTTCCTCATTTTATCCAATGCATTGAGCTGCATGATTCTGTCTCTTTGTGTTTCAAAGATGTCCATACCCAAGTCCATTGTAGTCCTAAGAGTTTTATGCTCAAATTCGATGGGCATCATAGCTGTCTTTCCATACAACTCAAATGGTGTGAGGCTTGTAGTTATTTTCTAGGTTGTCCTGTAGGCCAAGACAACTTTTGGCAGCCTATTTTCCTAGTACTTTTTGTGAATAGCCACCATTTTGGTCAAAATGGCTTCAATTTCCCTGTTAGTCACCTCAACTTGGCCATTGGCTTGAGGTTGATAAGGAGTAGAATTCTTGTGCCTTATGTTATAATTATTGACTAGTGCTGCAACGAGGGTTGATGTAAATTGAGCCCCTTGGTCAGTCACTATCTCTCTTGAAAGTCCATACCTTGTGAAAATATCTTCATAAAAAAATTCAAAAACTTTATTATCTCTTGCATGCTTCATGGCCATAACTTCTACCCACTTAGTTACATAATCATTGCATACTAAGATATAAGACTTACCAGTGGATGGAGGATCAATGGGTCCTACAAAATCTAATACCCACTTGTCAAATGGAGTGATTACTACCTAAGAGTAAAGGGGAATCTCATAATATTTGGTTGTCCTACCCATCCTTTGGAATCAATCACACTTTCTTGTATATCTCCCTGCATCCTTTTGGAGTGTTGGCCACTAATATCCTATATTTAGAATTTTTATTGCTATCCTCTTGGATGCAAAATGTCCTCTACATAGTTTGTTGTGGCATGCATGCAAAATATCATATGTCTCATCTTCCCTCAGACATCTCCTCATGACATGGTTTGGCCCAGTGTAAAACAAACATCCTACAATCCATGAAAAAAGAAATGACTTTTCAATGAGCGCCCTTCTCTCTTTTGGAGAGAAGTGGGGAGGAACTCTCCCTATGACTAGACAGTTAGCTATGTTAGCATACCAGGGTGTTTGCACACTAATGGAAAATAAGTGCTCATCAGGGAAAGAGTCATCTATGACCTAATTATCCTTTGATATAGTCAGCCATGAAAGAAATTCTGCAACAACATTGGCCTTTCCTGGTTTATCCACAATGGTTATATCAAACTCTTGCATCAACAACAACCATCTTGCCAACCTAACTGAGATCAAGGGTTTATTCATGAGATACCTAATGGATGAATGATTTGTGTGCACAAAGATTTGATATCCTATTATGTAGTGCTTGAATTTTTTTAGGGCATAGATTACTGCTAGCATTTCCTTTTCTATCACTATATAATTAATTTCAAATCCTTGCAAGTTTTTGCTAACAAAATAAATAGCATTTTTAATAGCTCCTTTCTGCCCCAAGATTGCTCCTATGGCATAGTCTGATGCATCTATATGGATGTGGAAAGGAAGCTCCCAAATAGGACCTTTGAGTATAAGAGCATGAGTCAAAGTTGCCTTCAAATCAGAAAATGCCTTATCATAGTCTTTAGTCCATTGAAACTCAACATCTTTAGTTAGAAGAGTATATAATGGTGCTACGATTTTGCTGAAATCCTTGATGAAACACCTATAGTAGCTTGCATGGACCAAGACACTCCTAACATCTTTTTTTTTGGTAGGTGTGGGCAGATTTTTGATCACCTCAATCTTTGTAGGATCTACTTGAATTCCTTTGTAAGAGATGTAGTGGCTAAGGACTACACCTTCCTGCATCATCATGAAGCACTTTTCACTATTTAGAGATAGATTGTGGTCTTCACATCTCTGTAGGACTCTCCTGAGATTCTCTAATGCTTCATTGAAATCAGCACCATAGGTGGTAAAATCATCCATATAAATTTCCATGCAATCATGAGAAATATCTGAAAATATGTTAATGACTACCCTCTGAAAAGTTGCAGGTGCATTGCATAAGCCAAATGGAAGTGTTGAATAGGCATAGGCTCCCCATGGATAGGTAAATGTGGTCTTCTCCTGGTCCTTTGGTGCAATTTGGATCTGGTTATACCCACTGAATCCATCTAGAAAAGAAAAGTATTGCTTTCCTGCAAGTGAATCTAGAACTTGATTTATGAAAGGTAAGGGAAAATGGTATTTTTTGGCAACAACATTGAATTCTCTATAATCAACACAAAATCACCACTTCCCTCCCTTTTTGGACACAATCACTAATGGAGAAACCCACTGGCTATCTAAGATGGGGTAGATAAATCCTACATCTAGCAATTTATGTAGTTCTCCTTTTACAATTTCTCTTAGTGCAGGGTTAATTATTCTTTGTGGCTACCTCACTGGTGTAAAATCATCTCTGATGTAAATTCTATGAGTGCAAATCTTAGGGTCCAATCCCTTCATATCATGATAGTCCCACATAAATGAACACTGGTGGGTTCTTAGTAAGTTGGTCAATGACAACTACTGTTCTTCACTCAATTTGCTGTTGATGTGCAAATATTTTCCTTTTGTCACTTGCACTTGTGTAGTTATCTCTACCATATCTATTTCACTAATGCTTGGTACCTTAAGTTCATGTGGTAGCAATGTATACTACATACCCATTGCTGCAGGAAGTTTTGTTGTAGGAAGAGTGGCTACAGGAAGAGCAAACAAAAGTGTCTTGACTAGAGTAGCAAAATGAGAGGATGACGCTTTTTGCACTTCACAATGATTCTGAATTATGTTAGACAATACTTCATCTTCATCTTGAAGCTGCATGAAAGAGCTTCTACCTAACATCATAAGATATGCCACATAATTAACTTCCTCGACCTCTTCACCAACATGTGGCCATATAGAATTATCCAGATCATGGGATGACTAAGTAGGAGGGTGAAGAACAAGCTTCTTGGTGCTCTTTCCATTAGAAATGGTCGTGTATCCTATCTTGCATCCAATATATGCATCTATTGTTGCTAACCATGGTCTTCCTAGAATGATAGGGTACCCGCCGAGTGTGGCTTTAGGAGAAAGAATCATGAAATCTGCTGGGTACTCCCATGAGTCCAAAGTTACCACAAGGTCCTCTACTACACCATTAGGTTTAACAGTTGAACTATCAAAAAGCTACAGGACAGTAGGAGTAGGTCTCATGCTTGCAACATTTAATTGTTGCAAGATCTCCTTGGTCATTACATTTATGTTGCTCCCAGAGCATTATTTATCTTGATCCCATTTATGAAAACTCCTACCACAAGACTCCCTAGATAATTATACTTGGGAATAGTCACTCTCCCAAGCATGATTTCAGCTAGTTGTCCCACCACATGAACCGTAGTGGGGTCTTTCTTCTTCCTGCCTGGCTTCTTAAGGCATGCTTCCTTAATTTCCTTGCCATAGATTGGAACATATTTTATGGCCTGAAATAGAGGTATCTAGACACATATATGCTTCAATTGATCTAAAACATCAAAGGTTTTGTCCTCCTTTTCTTCCTTTTCTTTCACATTTTCCAACCTTTGAGGAAATGGGGGTGTTTGTGCAGTCTGCTTGATTGGGATTGGTTTAGGATTCTTAGGTAGATTGGGCTGAATGGGGCTATTCAGAGGCTCCTCTTCTTCCATAGGAAGCTCAGTGATAATGGGTGTGGAAGGAGCTAGAAAGGTAGTTCTTGAACATAGGTGGATGTCACTTACACTCACATCATATGCAGGGAATTGATTTGGATCAATAGAGTATACTGGTTGCTACTGTGGTTTGTTATTTGGATTGGGTGTGGGTTGAGCTAGTAGCTGAGTAGGTTTAGGTGTAGTTGAACTTGAGCTAGCAGGAGGAGGCATTATAGTAGGTTTTTGGGGCTAAGAAGGTGGTTGCATGAAGCTATTTTTCTGGTTTGGCCATTGCTATCCTCCCCTCCATTGATTTATTTATTGCCAATTTCCTTGAAATTGCTACCAATTCCCCTGAGGTTGCTACCACTGGGGTGGAGAGTTTTGGTGATTAGGCTAGGTATTTAAAGGGTTACTCCAAGGTTGTGGTGGATATCCTCCATAATTGGATGGATACGGGGGCTGCCATTGGTTACTAGATGAATAGGAATTGAAATATGGCCCAACAAAAGAGAGTGGATCTGGTGGCATACCTTGTCTTGGTGCCCATGGCCTCCTTTGTGCAACATAGTAGACTTGATCTTCTTCAAATTGGATTGGATTGAACTCAGGTGGAATCTACTGACTTTCAATGTTAGCTATCATCCTGCATTTGCAGTCCTTTTTTTTGCAATGAGGGCAATACTCTACCAATGTTGCCTTTGCCTCCTCTTGTTTCTTCTTGGCTAGAAGTGTATCCAACTATGTAGCTAGGTTATTTATAATTTCTTGCTTGAAGTCTACCAACAAGTGAGTATTCTCCATTCTTGAAACTCCACTGGTAGATGACTTACCCATAGAGGATTGATAAGCTCTCCCTTTCTTTGAAGCCGCCCTAGAGTAATTCTAACATGTTTTCTTGATATCCTTCCAAGGAACTTGGGAGATATCTCCTCCTCCCATCAATTTTAAGGCATCAGTGCAACTGCCATTAATTCCTCTTAGGAAAAAAAACTTTTTGTGATTCTTCATTGAGTGTATTGTGTGGATATTTCTATAAACATAATAGAAACCTTGCAATATAATCCTCCAAGCTCTCATCTTCCTTTTGCTGCATCCTAAAAATGTCATCTCCTCTCATGTCACTCCCCCTGCAATATTTCTTGTATTTCTCAAGGAACTTTTTCTTCATGTCCTCCCAAGTCTCCACAGTATTTATTCCTAGGCTTATGAACCATCTTAATGCAGCTTCTTTCAGGGTGGTAGGAAATAGCTTAAGCTTATGGGCATCGGTGGTATAGTCATAACTCCTGTAGAGTATGTCAAACTCGAATAAGAAAGTATTAGGATCTTCTATGACAAGTCCATAAAACTTAGGAAGGACTAAAGCAGGGATATTTTTTAGGTTGTCAACTTCATTTTGATGGGAAATGGGGAAAGGAATAGCTGGTTGGTTAGGTTTGTTTCTATTTGCATCACCCATGTCTGCCTGATGTAGTTCTAAAGCAAATGGATTCTCAAGTAGATTTTGATCTTTAGAGGAAATTTCAGAATTGGTTAGATCAAGGAATGCATTAACAAAGGGGTGCACTTCTTTTTCTTCTCTTGGTAGATTCAAATGCTCATCTTGCTGGAATGGATCATGGTTAGTAGGAAGGAATATCCCATGAGCATCTCTCCTCCTTCCTCTATACATACAATATCAACTTACTATCAACCAACTCACACAAAGAATTGGAAAAAGAATGGTGGATCATTACTTCCTACATGAAGGGGATATACTAAGAACAAAATTTTAGAAATACTACTGCAAGAAAACTATCAATGACTCCAAAGATCTCCCTAGTTTGACACCATCCCCGACAATGGCAACAAAATTTTTGGCCTCCTACAATGATCTAACAACTAAGCCCTTACAACTATGATTCAGAGATTGGACATCTAATTTGAATAGCTATTTCAATCATCATGAAGGTGCATTTAACTTGTCAACCCAGGGACATGAACTTGAAATGGGTCAGCATAGTATGTGCACTAAGGAACCAAAGTAGCCATATTCACTCTACAGCTAAGAAAGACACAATGCTGAAAGTGGATTACTTGGAAAGAAATAACATAAGTGTTCAGCATCAATCAACAACTATAATAAGCTAAAATGCATGACAAAAATAAAAATTTGAGCAAACAAATAGGAAACTACTCTGTCTACTTTGGCTGCAGGAACAATCAGTGCTAGATTCTTAACTAATTATTTAACATATAGTAATGACTAAGCTAAATGATAGAATGCTCACCAAGTGGGCTCCCTTGGATGAGTATTCCTTAAGACAAATGTAAACTCAAATGCACAAACTTATAACTTCATTGTATTCATTGAAAAAAAAACAATATGATGGAGCATCATAATTGTATTGCTTGAAAAACTAAGAATGTGAGTACATCATCAGATTAAGCAACCTCTTTTGAAGGAGCATAAGAGTCTTATTTATAGGGAAAAAAAGATACTAACTAAATCACCTAGCAAGGTGATCAAATCCAACAGATTAGTAGGACACCACTTTAGGGAAAGCATGAAAAGTGGAGAGACGGTTGCACATGCGCGAAATTTGGTCAAACATGATTTCCTTAACACAAATTTAGCACAACAGTAACACCTATATTTTCTCAACAGACAATTAAGACCATTTACAAGGAAGTTACAACTTTTATTTGAATGAGGAATCCCCCACCGTTGAGAGTCTTCCTTTGTTGACCTTTGAATGACCATCTTGTTGATTGTTATGGAAAATGACCAGTTGGTAGAATCTCCTTTAATTGTGTAGGCGGCTAATTATATCTACAAAACAATATTAGTATGCACAACAATTACATATATGTAACTATCTTAAAGTAGAATTCATTAATCCACATGTAAAATCAACACAGATAGTTCATATAACATGTCAATGTCAATAAAGATTGTAAAAATAAGCTTATGCCCAATGTTTATGGTTTTGAGGAAATATCATAAAAAGATCAACATCCAAACATCAAAGTCTATGACAACTATGACAAATAGACAATAAAATTCTATCAAAACTGAGTCATAAACTAAACTCATCAGGTATGATGTGTAAGAGGATTTAGAGGTGTTGGAGACCTAGGAGTAACAATCAAGGGTGCTAAGACTAATGGATTAATTGACCAAGGTAGATAGGGTAACTTTGCAGGCTACCCAATTAGAGTATATGGCATGGATGCCATCAATCTATGCACATAAGATGATGTTGATGACACTAACTTAGAGAAATGGCTGTGACCTTAGAGGATGCATGGAGGATTTTGTGGGTGTCAATTAGCACTCGATTGGTGTATATATCTATGACAACACTAGAGGTAGCATTGTATAAGATTTTTGGGAGTAGTGACCTACTAAGGAGGGGAATGATGCCACTCCTAGACAATTACAGAGGGATGGTTTTGACATTTCCCTTATTGATGGCAACTATTGTTAGCAAAATTTTATTATCAAACAAGAGTGGGTGGACTTTCCATATTGATTTAACAGTGTGTGGGAGAGATGGTGGAGAGAGGTTAGCGGTTTGCATGGGGAGCTTGTATATTAGCCCACCTATACAAGGACTTGCATATAGTGGCCTTCAGGGGTGGATAGAGTCTAGGGCATACCACTCTTCTATAGGTATGGGCATGGGAGTACATTTTTGTGCTCTAATCAATTGGAGATAGAGTAGAGATTGATTGCAAAGTGTTGGTATGTGTAGCTTGATCATGCTCCAAGTTAAATTCTGGTCACTTTTCCCAAAACAGTTCCCCCCTAAATTAATTAATAGGGGAGTGTTGGGGGTAGAGCCCATGATGGGGTCTAGGGGCTCGGGGGTAGTGCTCTTGAAGTAAAAATTTCCTAATTTTGTTAAAGGAAATTTGTTAATAAATCATATTATGAAACTATTTGTAATTTCTTGAAAGAACAAGTTTTATTTGTGTCAAATTGAAATACCAAAAGTCATGAAATATGAAGTTGATTGCATGCAACAAGTCTCACATGAATAAAGATAAAAGGTCATAGTTTTTTTTTAGGCACATGCAATAGTGTGTGAGGAAATTTTGAGCACAATTTTGAGCTTACACATTGCAGCATATTAATGCATGTTAATGTAATTGCATTTCTTGGAAGTTTAATAAAAACTAGACTATCTATTGTCTGTGGATGTATCCCAAAGGGTGAAACACACAAAAAATTTCTTGCACCTCTGTGAATCTATTTCTCTATTCTATCATTTAAATTTGCATTATATTTATTTAATTTTTTCATTTTATTATTCTAATCCTACTAGAAAATCCTAACATGAAGATCCCTATGCATTTGGTTGGGAGAGGGAAATACAATATATATAGATGGGCAATATGGAGCATTGATGATGGTTTTTCGATGAGTTAGCAGAGGAAGACATTGTGTGGAGATCCTATTGGGAGGAAGAGGCATGGTAGGATGGCCAACATTATCTGAGGTATGTCATTTCATAGTCTTACTTGATAGGGCGGTATCACTATATTGTTGAGAGATATCATCTAGACAAGGTATCACAATAATTTTGTCTAAAGAAAGGAGTGCCAAAGGAACCTCATTACTTTGCAAGATAGGAATGAGAGGCAATAGAGTGGGGGATGTAAGTTAGCAGAGATGATGCCTTGAATAGTTGGGTGGATATGGGATGATTAGGATAATGTAGTGGATGTAGGTACTAAAGTTGTGCATAGGATATGGTGGGGAACACAGGTGCCACAAAGATTGGCACCGCTAGGGAACAAGATTGTGTGAGAGAGATTGAGGGAGGTTATGAAGGAGGTGATGAGATGAGGTAAATGATGAGTGGGAGGCATGGTGAGGGGGATGAGGAGGAAAATCTTGTGAGGTGGGGAAAATAAAGGCGAGGTATCGAGAGAGGAGGCAAAGGAGGAGCGATCTGAGTATGTGGAGATGGAGATATTTGAAAAAGATGAGGAGGAGAGAGGGGGAGGTGATAGGAGAGCAGAGGGGGAAACTATGGAGAACAGTAGCGAGCACAATGATAGTGACTTGGGTTTGATATCAACGAGTGGAGAGGATGAGGGACAAGATTCACCAAAGTTGGAGATGCAATATTCATCACATGTGGAGATACACAAATCACTATTGGAAGAGGTACATGGATCATACTAGATTGAAATACAAGGATCACCGTAGGTAGATGCATAGAAGGGTGATGATGGGTAGGAGTCCTTGGAGATGCAACTAGCATAAACATTGAGTGAGTGAGATGTGATTTAGAGGATACTAGAGGAGGTAGAGTTTGAGTGGGATGTACTTAGGAGAAAGTGAGATGGATTTTGGAAATATTTTTAAGGAGACAAGGCATAGATCACTTAGTTGATAGACCTCCTAGGGCCATAGAGGATGGATTAGGAATTTGCAAAGGTATCACAAGCTTTACAAGAGGTGGGCTATTGGAAATCATTATATGAGCAAGTAGTTCCAATAGATCAAAAAGCTCTAAACTATGCAGTGCATTTGAGGATTGGGGTATCTGGGTGAGCCATACCAAGGAGGTCGAGGAGGTCAATGACCATGGGGCCACCACGAGGATCATACCAAGGACATCACTAGGAGACGGGGCTAGCCATAACTATCATGTGAGGGGGATGGAGCAGATATATATCTTAAGGAATATTTTTCATTATGCTCTATGGGTTCAATGTGTTATGATGAGACCATAAGGTCTATTTTGATTTATTAGGAAATTTATGTGATGGGAATTATTATTTTATGACATATAGTAATGTGATGGCTAGTGTATATGAATGTATGCTTTATGAGGATTATTATGCATAATTTTTTGAGTTATGTTTATGATATCTAGATGTTAATATGATGTTTATGACTTATGTGTATGGATTGTGGATGCTAATATAGATATGTATATTTTTTATATGATGTATATGGATAAATAAATCTGGAATTTACCTAATGAGGCATGAATGATTTATAATAATTGTATTTTTTATGAGAATAACAACTAAATGAATGTAATGAATATGATAAACATCTATGTACATGAATGTTGTGATGATGAAAATATGCTTAGAATAATAAATCTAATTGTAAAAATGAATCTAATGATGATGAAAAGATGCTTAAAATAAAAAATATAACACCTTAAATGAATGCAATGGTGATGACAAGATAGTTATAATAGAAAAATATAAAAACCTAAAATTAATGCAATGATGATGACAAGATGCTTAGAATAAAAATATAAACACCTAAAATGAATACAATGATGCAAAACTAGAATAGTTTAAAAATCCCAAAAAACCACATCTTAAACCAAAGGTAATCAAGCTTTGATACCACTTGTAAGGAAGCTAAGGTAGTGAAAAAACTTCCTACACTAATCTTGAGATGATGGTTATGTAAAAAAAAAAGATCTTTATAATAGTTATAGAAACTAAATAAAACTAAACATAAATACCATTCAATACCACAACACAATGATTTGCATGGGGAAAACCCTTTCAAGAGAAAAAAACCCACACTCCAAAAGTTGTCCAATCAATAATTAAAAAATAATCAAGATTACAATATACTTGTAGAGAAATATTTCTATAGGAGTATCATCAACCAAAGATTAAGAGGCAACACAACATCTACAAGACTCTCATACATAACCTCCATCTCAAGCACCTAATATATAGGAGATACGATGCATGAAACCCTCAAACGATATTTACAAAATCATGAACTAAAACCACTCAAAAGTGGTGGAAAAATTATCTCCAATAAAAAATTCCCTATGATGTGTCAAAACACACACCAACACATGTAATTCCCTTTTATATCACTTTTATGTGTCCAACACTTTTTCACATTTTCCAATTTGGGAGGCAACTTTCAGAGGCCATAACTTTTGATTTGAGAGTTTAATTGACAAATGTTTGAACTGTTGGAAAGCTCTTGAAGTGCTCTATCAATATTTAACCTTATTTTCTAGTTATTACCACTTTTAGTCCTAAAAACATCGTCAAGGTTCCTTAAACTACAGTTTAAACTTTTAGAATTGAAAATTTTAATATCTTCAAATCCAGACATGATATTGGGTTGAAACTTTACTAGCATATTTATTTGACTATTTCGTAGCTTTGGAAAAAAATGGGTCCCATCCATACTCAATTATAAACTTACTATAAATAGTAACCTTTTGTAATTACAAGGTCGAGACACCATTCTTCTAACATAAAATATCTAGAACCAATTTTACATACAAATTTACAATTGGACATGTTGTCAACCAAGTATGCATCTTGGCTAAGTTCTAGAACTCATCCTACTATTGAAATATGGGATGATCTGCCTGAGTGTAGGCTTAGATATTGGAGATCAACCTCTAGACAGGGTTGGTTCCCTTGATACCTCACCTAAAATAACTAAACTATTGCTTGCCAAGGAAAAGAGTAATGACTAACTTGAAAATGAACCTACTTCTTTCTAAGGTGATGCACCAAATTATTTTTTCAAAGCATATACTAATATTTGGACTCAAAATGATCAACAATATAAACCCAACACATACACAACTCATTATTTTGTACCTCTTTGCAAAAGTGTTTCATAAAAAGGTTTGGTATGTTAAAGATAGTGTTTAGAAGGAGCTATGCATGCCATCACAACATAAATTTAAATTTTAACTAGTTAACACAAGTTATGACCTACAAAAATACATAATTTTTGCTCAAAGGAAAGGAAAATAGGACATAAATCAAGGGGAAAATACATTACCACAAGATTATTTATCAACTATCTAAAATATTTACACAATAAACATCAAACGAGAAGGTAAAAATATCTCATTTTATTGATAAAAAAGTGTTACATAATGTTGTACAAGATTAAAAGTGGAGTTACAAAGTTGCTCTAGCTTGAAAGAACCATGAAAACTAGTTACAATGCAAAACTAGAGTAAGAACTAGATAAAAACTGCCCTTAGGCTGCCTTTTATACTACTCAATAGCTTACAAGAGATTAGCAACATGTGTTGAGAAGATGAAGATAAGTCTTCATTTGAGTTGGTTGATTCAAAATCCTTTGGCATCCAAAACAGTTTCTCCTACTTTGCAGCCCCTTAAACTACTCTAAAAAGGTGTTTGAGTGATGAAAAATTCTTGCCTTGACCTTTTCCACCAACTAAGTAAATTAAACAACTCCTAAATGCTGGTAAATGCTCCAAAACTAACTCAAAATTTCCCTAGATTCTCTCCATCATTTTTGTAGCTCCTCAAGAAACCCTTAGATATTTCCCATAGCTCTACAACTCACCAAATTGCCCCCTAGGTACCTTCAAACTAATTATGACCAACCACTTGTTAGGGTTTAGGAAAAATGGAGCAATAAAGATTAAAAATTATATGAAAATTAAATAACCTAGAAATAACAATGAAGAATAACATAAAAGAGATCAACACAAAATTTAACGCAGTTCACCCAATATGGGATACATCCACAAAACTTAGCTATCTAATGATTTTATTATCTAGTGCAAAACAGATTACAATCTTGCGAACACCATGCCACAACATACATCTCAACTGCTTATAACAAGCTTTTTGGAACCTTCTAGAATTAGGGTTTTACAAGGTCTTTTTAATTTGATGTGTTTATGGGAAAACCTTGATGTTTCAATGGGAAAAAACCTTGACATGTCAATAGGAAAAAACCTTGACATGTCAGCAGGAAAAGCTTGACATGTTAACAAATTTTTTTTTGGGGTGATGTCCTGAACCCCATTTCTTATTGATTGTATAGTATTTGCATGATTAGTCACCACATACTAACTATCTCCCACTTAAATATTGATCATGCTCCACACCAAACAATCTCCCACTTGGAGACTGATCTTGGACAACATTGATGAACTTGCAGCTCTCACTGGATTACAGGTCTGACTGGTTTCTTATTTCCACCATTATCATTCGTGAAGGCCAATGGAAACTAATGGGGAGATTAGTTTCTCCCATGTAACTACCTTTGTCAACATATCTGTAGGATTCTCACTTGTGTGAATTTTCTCCAACTTCAATTGTCCATCCTCCAAAACTAACTAGATGAAGTGGTATCTGAGCTGTATGTTCTTAGTTTTTGAATGTAGAGCTAGGTTCTTAGCAAGATGAATGACACTCTATCTATTAGTGTATAAAGAGCTATCTTCTTGTCATTCTCCCAATTCCTCTAGAAAACATTGTAACCAAATCATCTCCCTGCTAGCTTCCATAGCAACAACATACTCAACTTTAGTGATTGAAAGTGCAACAACCTTTTGTAGCCTTGAAATCAAATTGACTGCAGTACCTCCTATAGTAAAAGCATACCTTGTAGTAATCTTGCTATCAATATCACCCACTAGATTAGAGTCAACATATCCTTTTATAGTAGAATTTTTTCCTCCAAAACATAGTTTCTTTGAAGTAGTACCTCTTAAATATCGAAGAATCCTTTTTACCGCATTCCAATGTTCCATTCTTGGATTGCTCATATATTTGCTCACAACTCCCATTGTATGTGCAATATTTGGCCTTGTGCATACCATTGCATACATCAAGCTTCCAACTAATGATGCATATGTTATCTTAGACATTTTTTATTCCTCCTCTTGTGTCTTTGGACACATCTCCTTAGTCAACTTGAAATGACTAGGCAAAGGTGTACTAGCTGCTTTTGCATTCTACATGTTAAACCTTTTCAACACCTTCTCTACATATGCACTTTGGGACAAAAATAATTTTCTATTTCTCTTGTCTCATGTGATCCTCACACTAAGGATTTGTTTTGTTGCACCCAAATCCTTCATAGCAAATGAATTTTCTAATTTTTGCTTAAGTTCATTAATATGTTGCATGTTAGACCTGACACCAAGCTTGTAATCAACATAAAGCAAGAAGATAATATAGCTGCCATTACCTAATTTCTTAAAATAAACACAATAATCAGAATGAAATCTTTTGTAACCTTGTTCAGCCATAAAACTATCAAATTTCAAATACCATTGCTGAGGTGCTTTTTTCAGGCCATACAAACTCTTCTTTAACCTACACACAAATTTCTCCTTACCCTTGACCTCATATCTCTGCGATTGCTACATGTATATTTCCTCTTCCAAATCCCCATGGAGAAATGTTATTTTCACATCTAGCTATTCAAGATGCGAGTCTTCTGCAGCCACAATACTTAGAATGGTTCTAATAGAAGTCATCTTTACAACCGAAGAAAATATTTAATCAAAATCTATACCTTTTTTCTGTGCAAAACCTTTTACCACGAGCCTGGCCTTATATATTTTCTTGCCTCCATCTTCTTCCTTCAACTTGTAAACCCATTTATTTGGCAATGCTCTTTTACCTACAAGAAATTGGACTAAGTCCCAAGTTTGATTTTGTAGCAAGGAATCCATTTCCTCTTTCATGCCTAGCTCCCACTGCTTTTTGGTATCTACCTGCATTGCTTCTTCATAACCTTCAGGTTCACTAGAATCAATTAATAATATAGAATATAATGATGGAGAAAATATTTTTGGAGGTCTAGTTATCCTTGTAGAACGTCTAACATTTGTAGGAGTCTATGGGATAACTTGTTGTTGCTGAGCATTAGGTACCACTCACATTTTATTTTTTGGAATCTCATCCAACACCACATATTCCTTTTTGGCCTATTCATTCTTCTTTTTTTGTAGTTGATCCTTATACATGATCGTCTCATTGAATATAACATCTCTTCTCCTAATGATTTTATGATTTTCATAATCCCATAACTGATAACCAAATTCATCTACTCCATATCCAATGAAGGTAATTTTTTTAGACTTAGCCTCAAGATTGGTTCTATTTTCAATATCAACATGGACAAAAGCTTCACAACCAAAGATTTTTAGAAATGAATAGTTTACCTTTTTAACCATCCATGCCTCCTCTGGAATGCAACCATTCAAATGTGTCTTCTTTATATTGAGCAAGTATGTGGATTTTATCCTAGCTTTTCTTAAAGCTTTACAATAATCATCAATCCAATGTTGAGTTTACATCAAAACTTGCTCGAAAATATCCTCAACAGTTACTATTTCTTTCTTTTCATAGTTAGGGTTTGGGATAGGTTCATCATAAATTTTATCTGAATTATAAATTGGATTCAACATCTCTCCATCATTTGTATCTAATTACTATAGAATATCATGGAGTTTTTGAATCTTTATCGATTGTAATGACAACCTTTGATATGATCACTTCCTTACTTGGTGGTTGTCATCACAATTAAGCTAGAAATCTTCTAGATTATGGACATGAGCGTACTTGCTAGCTATTTGTTTGGTAAGATTCCCTTTTAGATCATAATTCTTTCTTTGGAGTGTAAAGAACTCCAAATTATACATCTTCAATCCTTCTTCGCACATATTGGCCTGTTGAGCCACATTGCACTTGTAATTCCTAATTGTGATGGGGAATTTGACAAAACATTTCTTGTGTGCTACCTTAAAAAGAGCATGGGAAGGCTTCATTTGTCTCACCAATTCTAATAATAAGATTTTTTCCGTTAGGTACCTGAGTAACATGAAGGGGTATCCTTCAAACCCTTCCACCCTAATGTAGGTGAAAACAGGAAATTAAATGTACCAACTCCCAACCTACTGAACAATACCCTATGCTTCTAGAGACGACCTTTTAGCTTTGTAACCTTCCATGATCCTTACCAACTTCATGGAAAACACATCATTAACCCTTTGGTAATGCTCCCAGTATCTATGGATGGTAATCTGGGGTATGAGCATATATCAAATTATTCCCTAGCTCTCTGCCCACAATACCAACTTTGTTCAATCCTTGAATATTTTCCCCTAGGGCACAGGAATAAATCACATAGGAGGACATAGGAAACCCTAAATTATCTTTTCATGCAACTTATTAGTGATAAAGCTTCCCCAATGAATTTGCATAGGATCTTCTTGTTGTGCTTATAGCACACATGCCTCGTTCAAAATAGGGACCCCCTCTTTTCTCCGCCTTCGCCTTTGCCTCATTTTGCGTGCCCCTAATTTTGAGCTTCAAGTGATCAAGAGCCCTAAATTCATCATCCTCCAGTTGACTAGGTTCACCACCCTAAAGTTTTCAAGTCTTTGGCCCTTGTGGAGGTTCCCATGCAAACTTCCCCCAATCCTTTTCTTTGGTGTCCTCCAAGTCCTGCGGGCATGCAGTGGCGGGCTTCCTCTTCTGTGACGTTGTCATCTACTCACTATTCAAATTGTGGCTGACCTGGGACATCCACAGCATGGCGGGTCAAACAGTCACCTCCGTCGTTATCTCCTAGCCTCTACCTAGTAGCAAAGCCTTGGTGTCTATCCACATTGGGGGCTCTATGCTTCCCACCACTGATTTGCCGAATTTCATGCCCAACTACTTCACTAGCTGCTATACCTACATTTATTGTTGGTCATTAATGATCTTTTTCCTATAAATAGGCACTCTGACCTGTCATTTTCACCGACCAAGTTTGAAATTTATCAGAGAGAGAAACGACGATCATAGCTCTCGCACTCGCACAAGTTGCCAGTCAATCATAATCACCACCTTCATCATATTTCAATGGCCTTTTAGGTATGTCTGCCTGCATAACCTTCAAGTTAGTCCTTTTTCTTAGTTAAGGGTTGGATATTGACAAGTTAATCTCAAAAGAACCCTTTTAAAACATTTGGTGACCATTCTTAATAGCCCACCTCACATAAAATCATTCAAAAATTCCTTAAGAATCATTCAAACGAACGCCCTTAAAGCATGCAGAACTAGGCCTCCTTGTCACTGTTCTTCGTAGGGCGAAGATCCTTCTGTAGCTCACAATTCCCTCATTGTCACCCTAGTTTAAACCCAAATTTCAAAATTTTCAATAAAAGTCTAAGTTTCAAACCCTTGCAGGCCGCTGCATGCGAGCGACTGTTGTCTTGCCACTGCTAGCAAATGCCCAACCCTTGCCTACTTCCCACATTGCAGGCCCTGCCCAAACCACCTCCATTGAATGCTAAAACAACTAAATCTTCCCCATGGGTCATCCCTTGTGGGCCACCTCCTACAACTCGCCACCCCATGTATGTTGTTCTTTAACGGCTAGGCCATCGCTCCCATCGGCATGGCGGGCTCCACTGCTTTGTTAGCCATTTTTAGTTTTTATGAGCAGGAACTAAGTTAAAGCATTCCCTATTGGCTACCTCTTGTGGCTTACTGCCCCATGGATGTTGTTCTTTAATGGCTAGGCCATCGCTCCCACCCGCATGGTAGGCTCCGCTGCTTTGTTAGTCATTTTCAGTTTTTATGAGCAGGCACTAAGTTAAAATCTTCCCTGTAGGCTATTCCTTGTGGACCTCCATCCACTCTTCATTGTTGCCTTGATGCCACTCACCAATGGTGAAATATATCCATCCACCCACATCGTAGACTCCACAATCCTCTTCGCTATTCCCAATTCACAAACGAAAATTCCAAGTTAAACCCTCTCTTGCATGCTACTCCTTGTGAACTGCCTTGTCTCCATCTCTTCAAATGTCTAGCCTTCCCTATCCGCTCACACTGTGGACTCTTCCTTGATCATTTCTCTCTGAGACTTCATCAAAATCCTAAGTTTTGCAATGATAGTGCTCTCCCTTCTGGCTGTGGTTTCGATTCTGTGTTCATTGCCACCATCTGAGCTCCTCCAAACAAAGTGGCCAAGTTTAAGCATCCTGTGGGCCTGTCATTATAGACCGCAATACACGGACCTCTGTCTCTACATCGCCATTCCTAAATGGAAATCACATGATGGATCTCTGTCGGTCCTACCTCACATGCCTCAAGGTGAGAAAAATTAAGGAAGTTAACTTATGCCATCCTAACCACCTATGGGTCCTGCACTGCGGAACTCCTCATGCGGGTTTCCATGCCCTGTTCATTGCTGCTTAATGGTAGAGTCTGAAATGTCCATCCAGCCTCCAGCTTTCACATGCCCTGAGCTTGCATTGGAAAGATGATCAATCAAATGACTCCAAAGACTAATAGTTGAATTTCCACACATGCCAAATGCCCTCTTGAAGATTTCAACTGCCAAACCCTTATTACAAAAATTTGAATGCAGGCAGATGTCTATGGGTCACAGTGATCCCAACGTTGTCCTACTCCTAATCACTCCTAATGGCTTCCAGCCTAGGGAAACCTGCATCCCTAGGACCAAATTCCTATATTTGATCCAAATAAGCCTCAAATGACATATGTTGATGATTTTCATGATCTCCTAGTGATGAATTACTAGATCTAACCCTCGTATTGCAAGATTTAACTAATGCTTCCCTGATTTCTATGTGAATTCACTTAATACATCTTTGTATGCAAAATTTATGGAACCTACTAGGGACCATCGAGGAATTTTGCAAAGAAAGAGAAAGGAAAAAGGCCTACAAAAGCACTAAGATAGAAAGAGAAGAAATATCAAATGAAGCACCACTTTCATTAGGTGGAGTGCACCTCCAAAATCACTTCCACATGGGATTTAGTATCAGACACAAACCTCATGCATGTAGACATTAATGAATTCAAACAAAGAGTAATGATCAACCCTAGAACTAAGAACGCTTGAAAGATAAAATCAAGTGGCCTCGCTAAAGCAGTTGGTTTTCCTCCTGCCTTAATAGCTCTAGAACTAGTCATGATGTGTTGGGAGGCATATCACAACAACAAGAAAATTATTGACCATGAGGGAAGGGTTTTAGTAGAGGTCTATTGGCAAGACTTTCCACATCCCTATGTTTGATGTCATGGAGGAAATAGAGAAGGGATATGTAGAGAACTTGTGGAAAGTAGATGTATTGGGGTGAAAACAACTAATCAACCAACATTGGTTGAAAGAGAAGAGAGGAAACACTACTAAAGTACCCAACGAGATATTCAGAAGTGACTTTCATGAGGAGTATCATGACTTGGTGACTCTATTAAGCAAAGTAATGGGCCTCCCTGCTATTTCCTTCTTTGAGGAATGGATGTTCTACTTCATTAAGGAGATCATCCGAGGCAAAACAAAGTTCCATTGGGCCAAAATCATCAGTGACAACATGAAAAATTAGCTCATGGCTATGAAGAAGACCTCTAAGTTTTACATAACTTCATACTTGGTATACCTCCTAGTAGAGAAGTTCCCCTACAAAGTACTGTTCATTGCCAACAACCCAGAAGCAAGAGGAGGGGACCTTAAGTTATACAATCACTACCCTTAATTGTAGTATGGGAATTTCAAGAAGGAATACATGAGCATCAATGATGCCTCCATTAGGCATATTATCAGGTTGCTTGGAGGATATTTCGAGAGAAGAGTGTCTCACAGTGCTAAGGCCTTCATCCTACACTTTGGGTACTTGTTTATACAGTTCCCAAAATTTACCTATATTAGAACCGAAGGATTTACGGGGAGACCATACAAGCTTCCATGCTACCCCAACGATCGCATGATCTTTCTTGAGGGCATCCAACAATTGCAAAATGCTCACACCCTATTGAGAGAGATACATAGAGTGGGGATCCCATATCCCATAACCATTGGTCAAGGAATGTATGCTTGTCCCATGTCGTAGTGCAAGAAATATTCAAAGGAGATTGTAGAAAACCACTTGGACCTCCACACCCACCGAGGAAGAATGGACCCTTACGGGAAATTGAAGAAGTGGGTTGGAAAACAATATGATCACCAACCTTAGGTCGAGGAATTCTGGGATAACTGTGCAGATGATAAGGAAGTGTGAATGAGGCACTACATGAGGATGATGACATAGTTCGTAAAATTGGTAAATTTGTTCCCTGTGCCTAATCAGATAGTGGAAGAGGACAATAGTGTGGTTGATGATAGATTTAATGTTGTAGCTGATCTACCACTCCCACTCATAGACTAGAGTGAAGAAGAGGTTCCCAACCTTGATATCTTGACACAACCAATCGAAAATAGGACAAGGCAGTGGATAGACGAAAAAATTGCCTAGCTCAAGATATAGGGCATAGAGCTAACATATGGTGAGCTTAAGAATGAGCTCGAGAGTGAGACATATTGTGGAATAGTTGTTTTCACATCAGAAGAGGCACCCAAGTCACCACTAGCAACAAGATCTAAGAAGAGAAAGATGCACCTGAATAAAAACCAAAACAAAAGGTGACACACGGAAGGCCATAGAGGGAGAATCCTATAAGAAAGAAAAGATAATAGGGGGATTTGTAAGTTAGATGTATACTATTGAAGAGGACCCCCAACATGAAGGGGAAGAAGAAACTAAGCAGTTGTGTTCACCACACACCACCTCCACTCTCGCTTCTGTTGCTACCATTGCCACTCCACCACCTTCCACCTCTCACGCATTGCCCATCTCATCCTCACCCGCCATGGAAATCTCGGTCCACCTTGCCTCCACTTCACCTATGGATCTGGTAATAACACTAGATTCCTCCTCGACCACTACATCTTTTCTTTCCTCATCCTCGCTCCCTCCTCCATTACCGACTCTCTCTTCCTCAATGCCTGTAGTTTCTACGGTTACTATGTCACCTCTCACTCTACTAGACACCTTTGCAAAGTACATGCAAGGTATATTGGCTAAAATTTCTAGGGTGATAATGAACCCCACTATCCAGGCCTTGATGGACCATATTACCACTACCCTGCCTCTTCCTTTTCCACCTACAGAGCCACCAAAGATGGAGGCAACTATGAAGATATTCGAAGAGATGGAGAAATTTCAAAGGGAGGCCATGAAAGGTATAGTTGAAGAGCCTAAGGACCCTTTCAAAGATGACTACTTTGAACACTCAGATGGAGGGTTGAGCATAAACTTGGATAAAATGGCATCTGATGAGGAAAGATCACACTCCTCGAAAGAAGACACTGAGGCTCTCAACGAAAAGTATATAATAGAAACCTCATATCAAGATTTGGAAGAGGAGCTGTCTTATCAGCTCAAGGATGTAGATGAAGAAGTTGGTTTAGAAAGGAAATTCTCTGAAGAGAAAGTTGATATTGATGTCAATGTGGAGATACTCGAAGATCCTCCACTAATTTTCCAAGACAAGGGCCCCATCCAAGAAGAGGAAATGCCTCCTAAAAAGGAAGAAGAAGAAAAAGATAAAGATAAAGGAGAAGACACACCAAGGAAGAGTCTCGAGCCTGAGCACCATGCTAAGCTCAAGCAAGAAGAAAAGAAAGTACCCTAGAGGGAAGAGGTCACAGAGGAAAACACAACCTCTGCTAAGTCAGACAAAGAAAAGGCTATACAAATTGAGGACTCATATATAGAAGAAAGAATAGATTAAGAAGCTCTGGGCCATGAAGAGAAACTACCTCAACATGAAAAAAGAGAGGAAGGTGATCATGAATCACCCAAAGGGGAAGCTCAAGTGCCTAATTTTCTAGAGAAGCAATTGCAAAAGAAGGACCCTGTAGTCGTAGATCCAAATACTAGACTCCAGGCTATACTAGCCAGGGCACAAACAAAGATGAGAAAAGAGAAGAATCCCAGGGTCTACTCGCACATCACGGTAGATGCCTCTAGAGCAAGGATAATACAGATTGCTACCCCTATAATGGACAAGGAGGATAAATCCAGCTATAGCATCTTGACCATTAACCTAGGCCAAACTACCAAGGAGCAAAAGATTGATGGATTCCAAGGGTTAGTGGCAACGATCATGCAAAAAATGAACAAGGATCAGTCTTCCAAGGAGGAGCTAAGGGAACAAGTGGTGGATATTACCACTTACATCCAAAAATGGAAATCCTTACAGGAAGAATCCATAACAATGTCATCCGTGCCACCTCTTCTCTCATAAGAAGAGCTCAACAAAATGGAGAAAATGAAGAATTGGACCAAGGCCACAACAAATTGTTTCCAATGGGTGATTTATAATGGTGACATGGGCATCCGCCATGCTGCCGGAAAGTTCAAAAAATTATAGGATTTGCAAAAGCAGCTAGAAGCCATAGAGAAAATATGCCATAGGTTCATCGAGATATATAGGATCACATATCCTAAGCTCAAGGCCATTCTTAAGATGCCTGAAAAGACATGGGAAAAGGAATTAGTGCTTGTAAAAGATGATCATTGGCTGGTGGAGACCTAGAAAATGGGCTTGGATCATAAAAGAGAAGTCCTAGAAAGGGTATTGCATGAAGTTGAGCTTGACCTCAAATGGGTTACGTAACACTAGACTAATAGTGAAGATTACTCAAAAATGATGACAAATTATGAGATGTGTGCCCTTGAAATAGATCTACAGAAAATCAAGCCATTCTTCCATAAGAAGATAGAGCAAGGGGCTGTAGATGCACTAACATCAGATTTCATGGACTTCACTGTAAGAGCATTTACACAGTCTGAGTAGGTAATCAAGGTCATGCCCAGATGAACCAAACACTGGGAAAAAATCACCGAGAGATTCAAGAAGCTTACATTTTGGAATCTCAAATCCAAAATCGTGGAGTGGGATAAGCTCCAGACTCTAATTGGAAAATATTTGGAATATGCCACCCTTCAGAAGAATATAGGAAAGCCAGTGACTGATGATGAGTTTTTGACAATATAGCTAGAAAGATAAGGCAGTCACTAGAAGATAAAATTGCTATAGTGTCAGAGCCACTAGAGGACAAAATAGGGATAAGACAAAAATGTATTTTATATTGTTATATTTTGGGGGTAGGTGAAACCCTAATGTAAAATGAATCTTTGCCTCACAATGAAAGTAAATCTTGGCCATTCATTTCACTTTTGGAAAACTATAAATAGGGACCTCCTCTCATTTTCAAAGAGAGAGTTGAGTTGTTGTGTAAAGACATGCTGCATAAATTTAATGATAATTGCATTGTTTTGGTGGATTCTTGTGTTTCTTCACATGTGTGCATGATTCTTCTCAAAATTAGATTTTAGATCTGTTGTTCCAAGTTTTAAGTTACTCTTAGTTGTTGGTTTTATGTTATTCATTGATTGTGAAGAATGTGATTGTGTTGTTTCCTTCCATGTTCATGCTTTTTGTTGTTTGTTGATGATGAACAACAGTATAAAGCTAGTCTGAACATTAATTTTTTGCTACATCTGAAATTCATCTATTGTTCATGCTTCATGGTGAATGGATAGCTAAAAATATATAGACCTTAGAAGATAGCACTAGTTTCATGAGATTGTTAGCCAATTTGGTTAAGTGGAACTTAGTTTTAGGAAGGATGTCCACTGTAGCATCCTCTATCGTCACTTTTCATCATTAGTTGTAGGTATAGGAACCCTTCTATCATTTTTCCCTTTTGACCTTTCTTTGAATTAGAAGTTAAGGAAAAGTTCCAACATCGTTGTAAAGCCAAATCTAATGTTAAACATGGAGTTTTACACTATGTTTTGAACTTGCAGCAATTGCACTTCAGTCCTAGAATTTCACAAAACTCCATTTTGAAGATCCAATTCCTTCCAGAATTAGTGAACCATAAATTCCCTTTGTGATTACCAGCAAATCACATCAATCAACTGAGTTGTTTTTTCAAGTCATGACCTGACACCTGAGAGACCTTGGGGTAGTAATTTGGAACTTGTTTGCATATTTCTACCTTTCAAGAGAGGTAGTGCACTTGTGTGTTGCCTATGTTGAGAAAGTGCAAAAACACCCATCAATAGAACTAGTGCTAGAAGGAGGATTTCCCTTTAGCTAAGATGGATCAAATGAGTTCCTTCTCCAATCAATATTTCATAGAATACTTTGATCTACACCAAACAAAGGGGAGTTTCAAGAACTCAAGGCCCTTACCAGGGCTAAGAGAGCCAAGAAAGGGGAAGCTTCCGCCTTGGCCCCATCTAATCAACCTACCTCACCTGAATCTCCTTCATCTCCTTCCATCCATCTACCTCACTCTTCCCCTTCACCTCCGACAATACCTTCCTCTTCCCAGCTGCTCCAGACTGCCTTCCACTCCTTCGTCTCCCACAACCAAGGTGTTTCCCCAGCCCTACACTTCACTTCCAAGGCGTTGTTCCAACTACTACTCCATTTTCGCCACAAGTTATTGTAGCACAACTAGCGTAGCCTTCACCTCCCACCATGGATTGGCTGGGTAATAAGCCATCTCCTCTATCTTTCAACGATTACCATGACATTCCTAAGAACTTGGAAGGCTTCTGTAGCAAGTTCCATCCAAGGGATTCATAGAGGAAAATAGAAGAACATATCAAGATCTTTCAGACAACCTTGAAAGACATGCAGATTGAACATGTGGATGTCACTTGTAGGCTCTTCCCTTACTCCTTAGGGGATGAAGCCTTCTACTGGTACATACATCTGCCAACTGGATCCATCACCACTTGGGATTAGATGAAGGATACATTTCTACAAAAGTTCAAGCTTCCTATCAGCCCCTCCAAGTTATACTAGTAGTTCATGTTTGTTAGGAGGGAGGTTAACGAACCCATTAGCTCCTTCAATGACTAATTTCATAGAACTTACATGAAGTTGCAACCACCCTATGTGGTTGATGATGCCTCAACTAGACTAGTCTACTATGTAGCATTAGACAATCTAACATACACATTGGTGAAAAGGATGTGCTTTCCACCTACCAGATTGGTGGACACATATTCGAAAGCAGTCACAACAGGCATAAATTTGGGACAACACATTGTAGGTCCACTACCCTCCTTGGGACCATCTGCCCATCTAACACAGATCCAAGGACTTACCCATGCCTTGGCCCATCAAACACCAATGCTAAATCAAGTTTCACAGCTGCTAATAGTGCCTCATCTGGGGCATCCATTGAACCAGGCACCTCCAGTGCCTCATTAGCTAAAACCTCAACAAAAGCAAGCTTATTCTCAGTAGCCTCAAGTGCTTGCATACCTACAAGGATTTTATTTCCCACCTACTCAGCAGAATCAACCCGCAGTGCAACCAATCTTCCTCTAGAATCAAACACCGTAGCCGAACAACACAAAAAAAGATTGGATTGATGAGCTAATAGAGTTAGTGAAGAAGCTATCTACTAAAATGACACATTTGAGGAACCAAAATAACCAACTACAAGCTTCCCAAAGAAGCATCCAAGCTAATCTCAATAAAGATATTCACGACAATTGTGATGTGGTTGCTTCCTCTAGATAGAGCTACGAGATAAGTCAAAATTGGGGCCAAGGATTTGAAAGGAGGCCCTCACAAAGACAAGGTCCAAATGTTTCATCAAAGGTCAACTCCTTACAACTTGAGAAATAGAGAAATAGGTGGTCCTTTCATGACCTCTACCTCTCATAATAACTTCAATACACCGCCTGACTCGAACATCAGTTATAACTCGGGCTACACTCATGTGCCAACCCAGTACTTCCATAAGAATAGGAAACAAAACCAAACCCAAAGTCATTCTGCTAGCTCCTCTCAAGATAGGCCTTTTGAGACATAAATTGAACAAATGGGGGAATATGTGGTAGAAGAATTTAAGTAAGTTAAACTGAGCATGCCAGCCTTCGAATTGCTTAGGGTTCTAGTAGTTAGAAATGTCTTCTTCAGGATGCTTAATGGGACTGCTTCATCCAAGTCATCTCAAGAAGTTTTTGCAAAGGTGGTTTCCTTCGACATCTCTCAAAGTGAGCTAATAATTAGGGAAATCCTAGGAAATAAAATGGATCATCTTCCAAATCAACAAGCAACCAACCAAAATAAAAATCAAGCGCAAACTCGAGTTAAAACCAATGATAAGGAAAAAGCCCAAGTAGCTCAGGCTGACGTAACTGTAGGGATATTTAAGGGGAAGTGGAGACTCCTCCCTTCCTGAAAACCATCAAAATATTTGGAAAAAACCTGCATATTTATTTGCTTGATTAAGGAGCCTCGGCTAATGTCATGCCTCTAGCAGTATGTAAAGCTCTGAGAATAGTTCCAAATCCCTCTCGATGGAAGGTGACTCAACTAGAAAAGATGGAGATCAACATAGTTGGTGATATCAATAGAATACCCATGTAGATTATTGTTGATCCAAGGGTGCAATAGACGATTGATATTCAATTTTCCGATATCCATGACACCTACGACATAATACTAGGAAGGGATTTCACCCGGACATTGAACATATATCATGCAATGGATTTTTCTCACTTGTGATTTCTGTGGAAAGAGTTACTAAACCAAATCTGCATCGATCGGGAGCCCCCATGAAGTTTATGATTACAAAATACAACATGAATGAGGTGTTGTTCACTAAAACGTAATTGGGCAACTACCGTCCCGTGGCTTATTAGGATGAGCAAGAATTGCTAGAGGATGAAGTGGTTGAGGAGGTCCTTCTTGTGTTGTGCAGTGCTCCTACCAACCTAACCCATGCACCTAAAAGTACAAAGGAACTGATTGAATAAGAAAATGAAGAATCTTACGAAGATGGAAATCTTGGATTGTTGGATGGATTCCAAGAGTTTATGCAAAAATGTGTGCAAGATCAACTTAGTATAGGAGTGAGAATGGACTTTCAGGAGTTTTTATTACCTAGTTGGTGTAGGGTGCATAATGTTGCCCCCTTCGAATTCAAATGTTGTCTATACCAAGCAACAATAGAGAATATAATAGAGCACATCCATCTAGGAGAGAAGCTACATTTAAAGCAACCAAAGTAAAGCAATGCTGAATCTACATAGCCACCCAAGGCTACTGAAACAAATGAACAACCAAGAGAAGAAGTATGCTCCACTGGCTCTAAAGTCAAAGACTCCTCCATCTTTTGGACGTTGCGCTTTAATGGATCCAAGTCCAAGCAGGGAGTTGGAGCCAACTTTGAACTCATCGGCCCCACGAGTAAGACCTATTTTTCTGCTCATAGGCTTCATCTTTATTGTACCAATAATGTAGCAAAGTACAAATCATTAGTTCATGGGATCTTGATGGCACTAAGAAAGAAGGTAAAAATGTTGCAAGTTTTTAGTGATTCAGAGTTGGTAGTGAAATAGGTCAGGAAGTTGTATTCATGCCACAAGGTTAGCAAATTATAGGCATCATGTATGGGATATCATAGAATTCTTAGATGCATTCAACATTCAATTGATCCCATGTTCAAAAAATCATATTGTTGATGCTTTAGCCCAAGCAGCTAGCACCGTTTGGCCCCTTTCCCTAGTTGGCCTAAAGAAGTTCACTATTGAGCTTACTTCCACTCCATCAATGCCAAACAATGCCACCAACTTCAAAGTGTTCAATGGCGATAAGCATATTGTGGATTTCATTATAAGCTTCAATGTGTTTGCAACTCAAATCATTGATGAAGCAGAGCCCAAAGAGGCTAAATTAGACATAGAAGGAGTCATTAACCTCAAAAAAAATACAATACGATGAGGTATGGTTCAGTTGGATCAAATATTTGACTTAGATCAGATAAGGTATCAGGACCAACAAACAAATGACTCAATTGACAACCAGTGTGATGCTCACAACATAGGAATGATTGAAGAAGTTAACAATGTGTTCATTGACAAAGTGCGCACACCAGAAGAAATGAAAGGGATCATTGATGCCTTGTGCATGTACCATAATGTGGTTGCTTGGAGTTATGAATACTTGAAGGCATATGATACTTCAATCATCACTCACATCATCCCTCTCAAGCAGGATTTGAGACCTTTAGGCAACATCAACTCCCAATCAATGCCTTGCTGGAGCCCATCATCTACAAAGAAGTTCAAAAGTTGCTATCTAGCTGAATTATCTTTCCAGTTAGGCACTCCATGTGGGTGGAAAACTAGTTCCAGTTAGAAAGAAAAATAGGGAGACAAGATTATACGTAGACTTCTAGATCTTGAATAGGGCCTCAAAGAAAGACAAATACCCATTACCCTCATTGGACGAGGTACTGCAAATAGTTAATGGGTCCTAGATGATGTACTTTTTGGATGGATATTCGGGATACAATCAAGTGATGGTGTAGTACGAAGACAAGCACAAAATAACATTCACCACAAAATGGTGAACCTTCACATACAAGAGAATGTCGTTTGGGTTAATGAATGTAGGTGCAACCTTCCAGCGTGCAATGGATATTGCCTTCAATGATCTGATTAACAAGTGCATAATCATATATATGGATGATCTTACTATGTTTTCAAAGGAAAGAGGAGATCACGTCTCCGATTTATGCAAGGTCTTCCAAAAATGCAGAGAATTTGGTATTTCATTGAATCCAAAGAAATGTATATTTGGAGTTATAGAGGGAAATTTGTTGGGACATGTGATCTAAGAAATAGAGATTTCAATAGATTCAGAATGCATCCAAGCTATATTGAAAATTCAAATTCTAGGTAGTAAGAAGGAACATAAATCTTCCTTTGGAAAGATCAATTTCATCAGAAAGTTCATCACAAGGTTTGCTAAAATTGTCAAGCCATTGAATGCTATGCTTAAGCAGGATGCCAAAGTGGAATGGACACCAAAATCCAAGTAGGATTTTAAAGAAATTAAGAGAGCAATTGTTGATGCACCAGTGCTAGTTAGCCTAGACTATCTGAGGTCATTTTATATTTACTCATTGCTTCATATCACTCTTGTGCTAGTATGCTGATGCAAAAAGATGATGAAGGGAATGAACCTATCACCTTTATGAGTGTTCCATTGAAGGATGCAAAGTTAAGATATTACAATGTTGAAAAGAAAGCATACGCTTTGATTCGAGGAGTTAAGAAATTCCAACATTACATCTTGAGAAATATGGTATATGCAATTGTGCCAGATCTAGTAGTCAAAAATTTGCTAATGCAGAATGAGCTGGGAGAATGGAGAGAAAAATGGGTCACTTTATTACAAGAATATGACACAGAGATTCAACCCATGAAGTTGGTCTAAGGGAAAGCCCTCACTTGAACAATAGCTAAAATGATAGTTGAAACTGGACCTGAACTCACCATGTAACAATATCAGCTGGAAGATGTCTCTTCTTGGGAGTGGTATGATGATATTGTCTAATATTTGTTGAACAACAAGTGCCCGTTTTGACTGCAAGGAGTACAAAAGCATTCCCTAAGATTGAAGAGAAGTAGTTACATGTTGTAAGGATCTATATTATACAAGAGAAATCACAAGAGAACCTATCTTAGATGCCTTGGAAAGGAAGAAGTAGTTAGGGTGTTGAAGGAATTTCATGATAAATTCAACACAGGTCACAGATCTGGCCTCTCAACTGCTCATCAAATTATGTGGACTAGGTACTACTAGTCGATGGTGATTAATGATGTGCATAACCATGTCAGAACCTATCACATTTGTCAAACTACTCCAAACAGAGAAATAAATGTTGTTGTCTCGTTACAACTAGTCCTAGAGGTAAGGTTGTTCGCTCAATCGGGCCTTGAATTCATTAATCCGGTAAGCCCACCATCCTTTGTAGGCCACATGTACATTATAACCACTTTTGATTAATACACTAGATGGAAAAAGTGATAGTGTGTAGGCAATGCACTACTGAGGTTGTTATTAATTTTCTAGAAAGTTTCATTTTGAATTGCTTCAATTGCCAATTTTCCCTTGTATCTGATAATGGCCCCGCCTTTTAATCTCTTAGGTTTTCTAGTTGGGCCTTTGATTACGAGTTGCACTTAAATTTTCTTCCAACTATTACCCTCAAGGAAATGGCCTAGCTGAGTCAAAAAATAAAAACCTGATCAATGTGATCAAGAAACTGCTTGACAAGAATCCCAAGGACTGGCACACCCAACTATGCTTTTCCCTCTAGGCAGATCGTACATGTCATAAGGCTACTCTAGGTGATTCCCCATTTCATCTAGTCTCTGGCATGGAGCCTATCTTCCCCGTCCACCTCAAGATCCCCACACTCCAATTACTTAACACATATTATGAGGAAGGAGACCATCAAGAAGCTTGTTTAGCTGAGTTTATACATCTAGAAGAAGTCAATGATAGAGCAATTGAATTTTTTTCCAAACACCAGGCGTAGTCAAAAGATGGTTTGATCACCGAGCCAAAGTAAGGGCTTTTAGGATTGTCGATTTAGTCTTCTATTGGGAAAAGGCCCATGAAAAGAAAGGAGGACATGACAAATTTGACAAGCTTTGGCTTGGCCCCTTTTAGATCTCAAAAAATTTAGGAGATAATGCCTTTTTCCTTAAGAAACTTACTGGAGAGGATGTCCTATTTCTTGTCAATGTACAATAGCTCAAGCATTATTTGCTTGCCTGAGCTATCTAAGCTTTTCTTTGTATATAGTTGTACATAGGTTAGTTTAGATTCTTTTGCTTTGCTGCTATGCCCTCACTTCGCGTTTTGCTTGCTTTCCCGACTCTTGTTTTTGTTGAGGGTGTTCCTTCATTCTTGATGTAGTGGCCATGCTTGGTTTGTCAAATGGTTCACTTTGTTGTCTACTCCAATTTGTTCTCTGGATAAATATTCATCTATGACCATGGATTTATGACTGCTCTCATGAAGTGAGTTTCCCTATTTGAATGCTAACTTGACCTAGGACATGACTCTTTGTTGAATCCCCTCACGTTTCTCTTAGGTCACGCAAAAAAAACACACCTTAAATATTTATGATGAGCTATACAATAGCTATTATGAGGGTTGGGCATGTGAAAAGTCCTGAGTCTTCTTTAGTGACCATTGTGATTCCAAATCCATAGTAAGCTTCAATGCTTATGCAGTTGAGCAAAAAGAAAAGGAGAATTAAAGAAAATATTATGGAAAAGAAAGAAAAGAAAGAAAGTGTTAGAAAAAAAAACTATGTGGGTGTGCGAGCAACTCTACCAAGGCTATGGACGCTTGGATGGAAATAGAGCAATATTTGTTGGGTCAGAGTGACAACTTTGTTGGGGCTATGGACTCTTGACTAGAAGTGGAGCAATTTCTAGGTTACTTTTGGGGTTAGACAATTTATGTAGCTTTCCTTGACTGATTAACGACTTTTCATTATGGTTTCCGAAGAAAGGGAATGAACTCACCATGCACACACTTTTGAGATATATTAATGGTTGATTCAAGTAAGGATCCCATCCTCCTTTGAGTTCTTAGTTCAATCATGGAAACTAGCTTATGGTCTATGAAACCAAAGATTCCGAGTTCTGAATGAATCTATACCATTAGAATGCTTGGGAACATTCTCCCAGTAGAGTCACCATTTTTTGTGCTTATAACACACACGCCCTATTTGGAATGGGGACCCCCTCTTTTCTCCGCCTTTGTTGAATCATTTTTTACCTTTGCCTCATTTTGTGTACCCCTAATTTTGAGCTTCAAGCGGTCAAGAGCCCTAAAGTCCTCATCCTCCAATTGACTAGGTTCACCACCCTAAAGTTTTCTAAGTATTTGGCCCTTGCGAAGGTTCCCATGTGGACTTCCCCTAGTCCTTTGTTCTGACATCCTCCAAGTCCTGCACATTTGTAGTGGCGGGCTTCCTCTTGTACGATGTTGTCATCTACTTGTTCAAATTGTGGCTTACCTGGTACATCCAGTTGCATGGCGAGTCCCGTAGTTGCCTCCGCCATTTCTCCGAGCCACTACCCAGCGGCAAAGCCTTAGGGTATGTCTGCATTATGGGCTCTGCGCTTCCCACTATCGGTTGGTTGAATTTCATTCCCAACTACTTCACCAATTGTCGTACTTGCATTTATTGTAGGTAATTAATGAGTTTTTTTCCTATAAATAGGCACTCTGGCCTGCCATTTTCACTGACCAAGTTTGAAATTTATTAGAGAGAGAAACGATGATCATAGCTCCCACGCTTGCACAAGCTGCCAGCTGATCATAATTGCCATCTTCATTAGATTTCGGTGGCTTTTCAAGTATGTCCGCTTGCATAATCTCGAAGTTGTAGTTAAGGGTTGTATATTGACAATTTAATCTCAAAAGAACCCCTTTAAAAAATTTGGTGACCATTCCTAATAGCTCACCTCGCATAAAATCAATCAAAAATTCCTTAAGAATCATTCAAACAAACATCCTCAAAGCATGTAGAACCAGGCCTCATTGTCGTTTTTCTTCACAAGGAGAAGATCCTTTTGCATCCCTCAATGTCCTCATTGTCACCTTGGTTTAAACATGAATGTCAAAATTTTCAACGACAGTCTAAGTGTCAAACCCTTGTGGGTTTTCCCTTGTAGGCCACCGTTGTCTTATCGTTGCTAGCAAACGCCCAAACCCCTACCTACTTCTTGCATCACGGCTCCCACCAGAGCCACCTCCATTGAATGTTGAAACAACTAAATATTCCTTGTAGGCCATCCCTTGCTAGCCACCTCCTGTGGATCACTACCCCATGGATGTTGTTCTTTAATGGCTAGGCCATCACTCCCACCCACATGACGGGCTTTGCTGCTTTGTTAGCCATTTTTAGTTTTTATGAGCAGGCACTAAGTTAAAATATTCCCTGTGGGCCATCCCTTGTGGGCCGCTTCCTATGGCTCACCACCCCATGGATTCCATTATTTGATGGCTAGGCCATCGCTCCCACCCGCATGGCAGGCTCCGCTACTTTATTAGCCATTTTTAGTTGTTATGAGCAGGCATTAAGTTAAAATATTCCTTGTGGGCCATTCCTTACGGACCTCCGTCTACTCTTCATCGTCGCCTTGACACCACTCACCAATGGTGAAATCTATCCATCCACCCACATCGCAGACTCTGCAACCCTATTCACTGTTCCTAGTTCACAAACAAAAATGCCAAGTTAAATCCTCTCTTGTGGGTTGCTCCCTGTGGGGGTCCATCTGTAGACTGTCCTGTCTCCTTCATCGCTTCAAATGTCTGGATTGGCCTGTCCGCCTGTACTGTGAACTCTACCTTGACCATTTCTCTTTGAGACTTCATTGAAAGGCTAAGTTCGGCAATGTTGGTGCCCTCCCTTCCACTCGTAGTGTGAATTCCACGTTCACTATCACCGTCTGAGTTCCTCCAAACAAAGTGGCCAAGTTTAAGCATCATGTGGACCCATCATTGCTAACCACAGTATGCAGACCGTCATCTCTCCAACACCATTCCTAAATGGAAATCACACAATGGTTGTCCACCGGTCTTGCCCCGCATGCCTCAAGGTGACCAAAATGAAGGAAGTTAACTTATGCCATTATGACAACCTATGGATCCCACACTACAGAACTCCTCATGTGGGTTTCCATGCCTTGTTCGTTGCTACTTAATGGAAGATTCTGAAACGTCCATCCAACCTTTAGTCTCTACATTCCTTGAGCTCGCATTGGCAAGATGATCAATCAAATGACTCCAAAGACCTAATAGTTGAATTTTTCCACATGCCAAATGCCCTCTTAAAGATTTCAACTGCCACACCCTTATTGCAGAGCTTTGAATGTGGGTAGTTGTCTACAAGTCACCATGACCCCAATGTCGTCCTACTCTTGATCACTCCTGACGGCTTCTAGGCCAGGAAAACCTAGATCCTTGGGCTTGCATTCCTGTATTTGATCCCAATGAGCCTCAAACGACGCATGTTGATGAATTTCATGATCTTCTAGTGATGAATTACTGCATCTAACCCTCATGTTGTAGGATTTAACAAATGCTTCCTTGATTTCTATGTGAATGCACTTGATGTGTCTTTGTATGTAGAATTTATGGAGCCTATTACAGGACCATCAGGGAAATCTGCAGAGAAAGAGAAAGGAAAAATGCCTACAAAAGCACTGAGAGGGAAAGAGGAGAAAGATAAGATGAAGTACCAATTTCATTGGGTGGATTGCACCTCCAAAATCACTTCCACATGGGATTCTATATCAGACACGAACCTCAGGCTTGTAGACATTGATGAATTTAGGAAAAGAGTAATGATCAACCATAGAACTGAGAATTCTTGAAAGATAAGATCAAGTGGCCTTGCCAAAGCAACTGGTTTTCCTCCTGCCTTAGTAGCTCCAAAACTGGTCATGATGTGTCAGGAGGCATATCACAACAGTAGGAAAATTATTGACCATGAGGGAAGGGTTTTAGCAGATTTGTCTGCCAAGTCTATTATCAAGACTTTCCACATCCCTACGCTTGATGTCATGGAGGAAAAAGAGAAGGGATATATAGATAACTTGTGGAAACTAGATGCGTTGGGGTGCAAATGATTAATCAACCAACATTGGTTGAAAGAGAAGAGGGGAAGTGCTGCTAAAGTACCCAACGAGCTATTTAGAAGTGACTTCCATGAGGAGTATCATGACATTGTGACTCTATTAAGTAGAGTAATGGGCCTCCTTGTTGTTGCCTTCTTTGAGGGATAGATGTTCTACTTCATTGAGGAGATCATTCAAGGAAAAACAAAGTTCCATTCAACCAAAATCATCAGTGACAACATGCATAATCAGCTCATGGCTATGAAGAAGACCTCTAAGTTTTACATGAATTTATACCTGGTATACCTCCTAGCAGAGAATTTCCCCTATAGAGGACTCTTTGTCACCAACAACCTAGAAGCAAGAGGAGGGGACCTTAAGGTGTACGATTGCTACCCTCAATTGTAGTACAAAAAATTCAAGAGGAAATACATTAGGGTCAATGTGTCACGACCCCTATTTTTAAGGTTCGTATTAAACTAATTGGTGGTGAAATAAAAGTGTAATGCAATAAAAAGGAATTAATTATAAATTTTTATTCCAAATAAATGATAATACTTGGTTAATTTAGAATAATTATTTTTATTCCCAATTGAATGAACTTTCTTTATTATTTATTTGGAGTAAATATTTAATTCACAAGTGAATAATAATATTTCTTTTTCAATTAAAAATAGCTTTTTCTCACTATTTACTGTAGGTAAATTAGTTAGTTACAATTAGAAATATAATTCTTTATTATTATCAAAGATAAATAATAAGCATGAAAAGAAATATTAGTTGAATTTCAAGATTAGGTTTTGGTAAAACAAAAAGAAAACTTTAAAAAGAAGGAAAATCATGAATGGAAACACAATTGTTTTTAAAATCTTCTTTATTTCTTTAAATAACTGAAAACATGGCTACGGAGAAGAGGGTTTCTGAAGCACAGTGAATCTAGCATGAAGAAAAGGGGAAGAAAAGCAAGAAAGGAAAAACAAGGAGAAGGAATTCTATAGGAAGTGAATTCTAGGTTTTTTTTAAAATCCTTTCCAATGTATTTCAATTACAAATTGCATGAGAAATTGACTATATTGTGGTAAAGATTGAATCTCTTTTAGAACCCATTTATGCATAATCAATGTATTGAGTGCTTGTTGTCTAAAATTCATTATCATAGCTGTAATTTTTGTATATTCTTTCCTATTTCTTTATATATACATATATGCATATATATTTGGTATTGAATATATATATATATATATATTTTGCAACCCCTTGTATTGAATATTTATGCACAAGATAGAGGTTTCTGTTTAATTCTTTTAATTAAAATATGTGTTTAGATTGTGATAATATCATATATTTAAATATATTTATATACATATCATACTATATATATACAAACATATATATATATATATATATGTGTGTGTGTGTGTGTGTGTGTGTGTGTTTAAATACATAATACATTTATATATATTTATTAAATGAAATTGAAATACATGTTTTAGAATCGCTATATTTTTCTTTTTGAAAGAATGTTTTAGGAAAGTCCAGGGAGGGGTCTCCAACCACGCCCTCCCCATTGGGAGAGGGCTATGTTGTGGAGACAACGCCCTCCACAGGCAATAAACGTATTATATATATATATATATATATATATATATATATATATATATATATATATGTCTTACACTTCTGTAAAATATTATGAGTTTAAAAGATAAGATATATATATTCTAAAACCATCCCTCTATTTATTCTATATATATAGTTTTTTGAATATGTATATATATATAATATGTATATTTATATATAATTATTATGTACATATATATATATGTGTGTGTGTGTGTGTGTGTGTGTGTATTGATATTTAATTGAGAATCAACAAGTCTAAATTTAGAAATGTATAGTTATGAAACCCAACTAGGAATGACTAGTATTATGTTTTAAGTTGATAAAATTCCTATGTTAGAATTGATTTAATTCTGAATTTATGTGTGATTAAACTATATTTATATATGTATGTATGTATGTGTACTTGTAATAAAAATATTGGTCAAACTGCAATCTATAAAATGTATATAATGTTGATTGGAGAGTTTCTCTTTCAAATTTACACAAATATGATATTTAGATTAAATCATTGAAATAAATTACAAATGGTAAATTGAATACTTTGTTAATGATAGGAAAGTACACCATGCATGAAGTTGCTATTATCCATGAGAATGATAGAGATTGACTAAACCAAATTGTTGTGAAATGTAAAACTAAAAGTAGTATTTATTTCTTGTGAATGATATTCTTATGAAATCAAATAGCGAACTTGGAAATGTAACTAACTTTTTGAAAGAATAATTGAATTATTGAACTTTGAGCATGTTGTAGGAACTATGCAATAACTACTCTTTTATCTACTCTTTTTATTCATTGAATATGATGGTATGTTAAGTTGTAACCCTTGTGTTTCTTTGGAAATCTAAAATATAGTATGATTTAGGGCTTTTTCCTAACATAAACATAGTTTTCTTTTAAATATTGTAATCATTACCCTAATACATAACTTTGATTTTATCTTTGGATAATAATTACCTACTTCTCCTTATGTCTTAGTAATAGCGTTCCACTCATCATTTGAATATATTGAAAGCTTATCTATGTTAAGGTTGCCAAAAATGTTAGATAATAAAGGTATCCGACAAAAAATAGTGGCTATAAATATAAATTGCAGTATTAAATGGACATATTGGTATTTATATGAATATTGATGTGAAGTGGTACTTAATTTTTCTTTAGAGATAAAGACTAACTCATGTAGATATTCTAACAACCCTTCAATGTATTTTTGTAAGAAGAAAGGCTATATCACATTTGAGATCAATGTTTTATTTTCTTTCTTTTCTTTTACTCAATGTAGCCATTTGATAAATTTCATAGCTACAGTTCGAAACAAGACAAAGGTAAGATGTTGGTAACCTATAATAGTATCTTGTTATCATCTACTTGCAACTCATGTCATTTTTGTGTACTTACAAGAGCGAATACTCATATATTCGATCAATCTTGTATATGTATTCTCATACATACAGAAGCTACACCTTCTTAACTCTTTTATAGTATTATTTTCTTATTGATAAAACCTCTTTGAATCATTGAGTTTAGAAGTAAGCATTCCTTTTGCATAGGCATGTGTGCATTCTAGCAGGCCTAAAATTACTTTCATGAAGCTTTATGTGATTGGATTAAGGCTTCCAATGTACTTGTGTGATATTTGAGAAATCATTGGAGGAAGAATGGTCTTATATGTAAATACTTGGGAGCGATTCATGATAGATTGGCATCACCTTAATTTCTTATGCCAGGATGATGAAACTTGAAAATGTTGCTTGTAGACTTATGTAACTTGTAAAAGAACTTCCTTATGTTCCTAGTTATGTGTGATAATCATGATATCTAGAAATATGAAATGAATGGCCATGTCAATGAGAGAGTATACAAATTTCTAGTGAGGCACCTTATAACCATTGAAGATTTGTAGCTAGTAAGGCACTGCCAGAAAGGCATTTCATTAAGCTAGTGAGGCACTTTTACGAGTGGTTTTTCATCCCTATGATGGTTTTCCACTCATGAAATCTATGTGTTATGAATTCGTTGTGGATGCATTTATGATCTTGCTATTTCCTTAATTTTGCATTATAGTATTTGAGTTTACATGTATAGTTGAGATGATATTCCTTGTATAAATCTATATGGCTAAATCTAATGAAAGCACAACCTTGTTTTGATATACTTTGATTCATTGATGCATGTTATTCCTTTTGAATTTAGTATTGAAAATAATTCCTCTTATTCTGCACATTTTTAGGATAATTTGGTTCTATTAAATTATTTTGGTAGTTAAGGGTTATAATTAGTTAGTGAGATTGTTGATGTTACACAATGATGCCTTCATTGGGCATATTATTAGGCTGCTTGGAGGAGAGTTTGAGAGAAGAGTGTCCCACAATGCTAATGCCTTAATCCTTTGCTTTGGGTACCTATTTATACAATTTCCAAAATTTACTTATATCAGAACCGAAGGATTTGTAGGGAGATCATACAAGCTTTCGTGCTACCGCAACGATCGCATGATCCTGCTTGAGGTCACCCAACAACTGCAGAATGCTCATGCCCTATTGAGTGAAAAACATAGAGTGGGGATCCCATATCCCCTTACCTTTGGGAAAGGAATGTATGCCTGTCCTACGGTGCAATGCGTGGAATATTCAGAGAAGGATATTGTAGAATACCACTTGGACCTCCACACCCACTAAGGAAGAAGGGACCCTTATGAGAAATTGAAGAAGTGGGTTGGAAAACAATACACTCACCAACCTCAGGTTGAGGACTTCTAGGCTAACTGTGTGGATGATAAGGAAGTGGTAATGAGGCACTACATGAGGATGACAACACAATTCATAAAATCAACAAATTTTTTCCCCGTGCCTAATCAGATAGTGGAGGTCACCCAACACTAAGGCATTCATCCTTCGCTTTGGGTACCTATTTATATAATTCCCAAAATTTACCTATATCAAAACCAAAGGATTTGCGGGGAGACCATACAGGCTTTCATGCTACCGCAACGATCGCATGATCCTAATTGAGGTCACCCAAAAACTGCAGAATGGTCACACCCTATTAAGTGAGAAACATAGAGCGATGATCCCCTATCCCCTAACCTTTGGACAAGGAATGTATGTCAGTCCTATGGTGCAATGCATGGAATATCTAGAGAAGGAGATTATAGAATACCACTTGGACCTCCACACCCACTAAGGAAGAATGGACCCTTATGAGAAATTGAAGAAGTGGGTTGGAAAACAATACACTCACCAACCTCAGGTCGAGTTCTTCTAGGCTAACTGTGCAGATGATAAGGAAGTGGTAATGAGGCACTACATGAGGATGATGACACAATTCATAAAATTGACAAATTGTTCCCCGTGCCTGATTAGATAGTGGAGGAGGACGACAGTATGGTTGATGATAGATTTAATGTTGTAGCTGATCTTTCACTCCCACTCATAGACTAGAGTGAAGAAGAGGTCATCGACCTTGATATCCTAACACAACCAATCAAAAATAGGAAAAGGCAGTGGATAGATGGCCAAATCATCCAACTCAAGATATAGGGCGCAAAGATAACATATGGTGAGCTTGAGGATGAGCTCAAGAGCAAGACAAATAATAGAACAATTGTTGTCGCATCAGAAGAGGCACCCAAGTCCCCACTGGAAATAAGATCTAAGAAGAGAAAAGGTGTGCCTGAATGAAAACTAAAACATAAGGTATACACATGGAAGGCCACAAAGGGAGAATCCTCTAATAAAGCAAAGAAAATAGTGGGATTTGTAAGTGAGATGCCTACTATTGAAGAGGATCCCTAGCACGAAGGGGAAGAAGAAACTGAGTAGCTACGTTCACCACACACCACCTCTACTCCTGTTGCTACTGCTACCATTTCCACTCCACCACCTTCTGCCTGTCAGGAATTTTCCATCTCATCTTCACGCGCCATGGAAATATCGGTCCAGTTCACCTCCACTTCACCCACGGCTCTGGTAATAATGTTGGATTCCTCCTTGACCACTACATCTCCACTGTCCTCATCCTTGATCCCTCCTCCATTGGCCACTCTCTCTGCCCCAATGCTTGTAGTTGTTATGGTTAATATGTCACCTCTCACTCTACCAAACACCTTTGCAAAGTACATGCAAGGTATACCAGCTAAAATTTATGGGGTGATCATGAACCCCATGGTCTAGGCCTTGATGGCCCAGATTGCCGCTGGCCTACCTCTTCCTTCGCCACCTATAGAGCCACCAAAGATGGAGGCAACTATGCAGACATCCGAAGAGATAGAGAAATTCCAAAGGGAGGCTGCGAAAAGTATAGTTGAAGAGCCTAAGGACCCTTTCAAAGATGACTAATTTGAACACTCGGAGGATGGGTTGAGCATAAAATTGGATAAAATGGCATTTGACAAGGAAATATCACACTCCTTAGAAGAAGACACTGAGGATCTCAACGAGAAGTATATAATAGAAACCTTAGATCAAGAGTTGGAAGAGGAAATGTCCCAGTAGCTCAAGGATGTAGATGAAGAAATTGGTCCAAAAAGGTACATCTCTGAAGAAAATGTTGATACTAATGTTAATGTTGAGATACTTGAAGAGCCTCCACTAATTGGCTGAGACAAGGTCCCCATCCAAGAAGATGAAATGCCTCCTAAAAAGGAAGAAGAAGAAAAAGAAAAAGACAAAGGAGACGATGCACCAAGGAAGAGTCCCAAGCCTGAGCACCATGTTGAGCTTGAGCAAGAAGAAGAAAAAGTACCCCAAAGGGAAGAGGTCATAGAGCAAAACATAACCTTTGTTGAGTCAGACAAAGAAAAGGATATACAAATTGAGGACTCAGATGAAGAAGAAAGAATAGATGAAGAAGCTTTGAGCCACGAAGAGAAACGACCTCAACATGAACAAAGAGAGGAAGGTGATCATGAATCACCCAAAGGGGAAGCTCAGGTGTCCAATTGGCTAGAGAAGTAGCTACAAAAGAAGGCACCTATAGTTCTAGATCCAAAGACCAGACTTGAGGCCATACTAGTCAGGGCATAGACAAAGACGAGAAAAGAGAAGATGCCTTTGGAGCAAGGACAATACAAATTGCTACCCCTATAATGAAAAAGGAGGTTGGAGCCAGCTATAGCATCTCAACCATTAACTTAGGCTCGACGAATAGGGAGAAAAAGATTGATGAGTTCCAATGGTCAGTAGCAACAATCATGCAATAAATGAACAAGGATCAATCTTCCAAGGACAAGATAAAGGAACAAGTGGCATATCTTACTGCCTACATCCAATAATGGACATCCTTAGAGGAAGAATCCTCGACAATGTCATCCACGCCACTTCTTCTCTCCAAAGAAGAGGTCAAAAAAATGGAGAAAATGAAGAATTGGACCAAGGCCATAGTGGATTGGCTCCAATGGGTGATCTACAATGGCAACATGGGCATCTGCCACGCTACCCAAACATTCAACAAATTCTAGTATTAGAAAAAATAACTAGAATCCATACAGAAAAAATGCCATAGGTTCAATGAGATATATAGGATCACATATCCTAAGCTTGAGGCCATTCTTAAGATGCCTGCAAAGACATGGGAAAAGGAATTATGGCTCGTAAAAGATGATCACTGGTTGGTGGAGACTTGGAAAATGGGCTTGGATCACAGAAGGGAAGTCCTAGAAAGGGTATTGTATGAAGTTGAGCTTGACCTCGAATGGGTTATGGAGCACCAGACTGACAGTGAATATTACTTAAATATGATGATAGATTACGAGATTCCTACCCTTGAAATAGATCTAGAGAAAATCAAGCCATTCTTCCATAAGAAGATGGAGCAAGGGGTTACAGATGCACTAACATCAGATTTCATGAACTTCATTGCAAGAGAATTTACATAGTTTGAGTAGGTAATCAAGGCCACACCCAAATGCACCAAACACTGAGAATAGATCACTAAGAGATTCAAGAAGCTAACCTTTCAGAACCTCCAATCCAACATCGTGGAGTGGGATAAGCTCTAGGCTCTAATTGGAAATTTTTTGGAAAATGCCACCCTTCAGAAGAATGTAGGAAAGCTAGTGATTGATGATGAGTTTTTGAAAGTATAGCTGGAAAAAGAAGGCAATCACTAGAAGAAAAAACTACTACAGTGTCACAACCACTAAAGGAAAAAATAGGGATAAGACAAAAATGTATTTTATATTGTTATAATTTGGGGTTAGGTGAAACCCTAATGTAAAATGAATCTTGGCCACACAATGAAACTAAATCCTAGCCATTCATTTCACTTTTGGAAAACTATAAATAGGGGTCTCCTCTCATTTTCAAAGAGAGAGTTGAGTTTATGTGTAAAGACATGTTGGAGAAATTTAATGAGAATTGCATTGTTTTGGTGGATTCTTTGTGTTTCTTCACATGTGTGCATGATTCTTCTTTTAGTTGTTGGTTTTATGTTGTTTATTGATGGTGGAGAATGTTATTGTGTTGATGCCTTCCATGTTTATTCTTTTTGTTGTTTGTTGATGATGAACAATAGTGCAAAGCTAGTTTGAACATTAATTTGTTGTTGCACCTGAAATTCATCTATTGTTCATGCTTCATGGTGAATGGGTAGCTGAAAATCTGCAAACCTTAGAAGATAGCACTAGTTTCATGAGATTGTTAGCCAATTTGGTTAAGTGGAACTTAGTTTTAGGAAGGTTGTCCACTGTAGCATCCTCCATTATCACTGCTCATCATTAGTTGCAGGTTAGGAACCCTTCTATCCTTTTCCCTTTTGACATTTCTTTGAAGTAGAAGTTAGGGAAAATTTCTAGCATCATTATAAAGCCAAATCTAATGTTAAACATGAAGTTTTAGATTGTTGTTTTGAACTTGCAGCAATTGCACTTCAGTCCCAAAATCTCACAAAACTCCATTTTGAAGATCCAATTCCTTCCAAACTTAGTGAACCATAAATTCCCTTTGTGATTACCAGAAAATCACATCAATCAACTGGGTTGTTTTTGCAAGTCATGACTCGACACCCGAGAGACCTTGGGGTAGTAATTTGGAACTTGTTTGCAAATTTCTACCTTTCAAGAGAGGCAGTGCACTTGTGTACTTCCTATGTTGAGAAAGTGCAAAAACACCCCTCAACACTTCCATTAATTTTTCTATAAGTATGAACATCCAAGGTTCAAATTTACTGGTGTCTCTAAGTCCAACTATCTTGCTTAATAGGGCTATGATGTCTTGAACATCCTAGTTAAACACATACCTTAGAATCAGTTTCATTTTTTAGTAATCTCTTCTTGGAACCACTTTAAACTCATAGATCTTCTATTATGTTCCTCTACGCTTAGGTAGGTTTTGGCCAGTGTTTTCATATCCAACAGATACACTTGGGGAGATGTAGGGAGCCCAAATGTATATAAAATCCATTTTACAGAGAGGTCCACATAGACCCTCCCTTTTCAACGACCCTCTTGTCTAGGTCATATAAATTTAGACATTCCATTACCAATTTAGGGGCTTCAATTGCTGGTGGAAACCCTCCTACCAAATGCAACCCACTTGCAACAACATTCTTCGAGCACTGAGAAGCATTGACTTGTCGAACCCATGTGATGAATTCAATACCAAAAAACCACCCTAGATGAGTGTAACTATCCCACCAACTGGTACTACTTGCAAAGAAAAATATTCAAATTCCTTGTCTAGTTTCTTTTTGTAAGTGCTCATATTTTTCTAAATTTCCTACATTATTCACAGATATGTGCCTTGTGTGCGAGTTAGGGTTAAATTAAACTAGTCATCTTCAAAAATTCATAAAACTTTCAATCTACAACACAGTTAAATTTACTTCAATATAATCAACATTTTAATTATCAAAGGAAACACCATTTATCTTTAGACATGCATGCATAGAAAGACTAATAGAATTTCAGTTGTTTGAAACATACTTGGTTTTGCTGGTGATATGATTTTATTTCAAAATGAAACTTCAAAAACCTTGGTAGATGTGTTCTTTGGTTTCTCAAGGTTTACCTTTCTTTGCATGCCACAATCTTGATCATTATTCTTCTATGTCCTTACAAATTAGTAGTATAGTGCAAGGTAAATTATTATGAAAGCAATTGCATGCTCGAGGTGGTGCCAAGTATGTGTGTTGTTCGCAACCTTCATTAATTTCCTATTATAATGCATTAATTTCCATGAATAAAAGTGAAATCATGGTGGGTTAGGGTTCAAATCATGAACTCCTTGGTTTTTGTGCAAGGCCCACAATTAGGGAAAAAGGTGTAGAAGGATTACATGGCACGCTTACATGTCACATCAATTTTTAGGAGGCAAAGGCTTTATGATTAAAGCCACCTTGGATACTTAATAATTAAAGATCAAAAGAGGTTTGGATCCTTTGGCACTAGACCTTGAAATAATCAATCAAAAGTTTAAATGCATTGAAGACAATAAACAAATGAAATCCTATCAAGCACCATGAAGTACAAACTAGAATGAAAAATAAAAAAAATAAACAAATAACATGCAAACCGATTTTCAAACTAGTGTTGATTGATATCCATGGCTCTTCTCCACCTGCACAAGGATGCAAGATTTTGAAGGTTGATTGTAGAGGAGGAATGTTGGTTGCTCAATTCTGCAGCATAACAAACTGATGAAGATGATAGATGGCGATTGAAGACTGATTTTGACAGAGTGAAGATGCTAGAAGAAGATTCGATCGAAGAATGATTTTGACAGCATAAGGATGTCTGAAGATTCAATGCAAATGGCCTGTGAAAGGTTTGATTTATAGATTTTCGATGTGGACAGAGATAAGATTTGATAAGATTGATAATGATTTGATTTTTGTCAAAAGAGGAAAAAAACAATGAGATGAGATAAGATTTTTGAAAGATAGAAAGATTTTGATTTATTGTTTTAAAGGAATTAAAACAAGATAAGATAAGATGTGAAAAGATAGAAAGATTTTGATTATCTTTCAAAGGAAATAAATCCTAAAAAAGATGAGAAGGATAATTGATGAATTATCTAATTAAATAAATTAATTAGATGCACATGAGTTCAGATTTTGGAAAGAAAGCGAGAAGATCCTTTTAAGATTTTATTAATTAAACAAATTTTGGATTTATTTAATTAACGTTGAATTTATGATTTCATTAATTAAATAATATAAATTATTTAATTAACATTAGAGGAGTGGATGAAAATGATTTAATTAATTAAATAATATAAATTATTTAATTAACATTAGAGGAATGGATGAAAATGATTTAATTAATTAAATAATATAAATTATTTAATTAACATTAGAGGAAGGGATATAAATGATTTAATTAATTAAATAATATAAATTATTTAATTAACATTAGAGAAATGGATGGAAATGATTATGAATTTAATTAAATAAATAAAATTTATTTAATTAAATATATGATGACATGGGTACCTAGGGCAAAACATGATACAAGGTGTCTAAATGATGCAATGTTGTGACAAGGTATCGTAAGATGACAATTTTTTGATGTCTACATTTTGCCCCTCTTTGAGATGATGTTCGAGATGATGAGATTTGTGTCGAGTAACATCATTTCAAAGAAGTTAAGGTATGGATAGAAGAAAATGGATAATGATATAAAGATAGGATGATGATGGAATGATGATGCCCCCTCGAGAGGATAGGCGGGTTGAACAAACACGGGTAGGCTCTCGAAATGAAATGATAAGGATAGATAGGATGATGCAAGATAGAAAGTGGATGAAGGAGATGAATGATACGTTATGCTGCAATGAAAGATGAGCAACCATGATGTTTGATTTAGCACTAGACATTATGCACCAAGGTATAAGGACCAAGGTGATGATGTGTCTCATGCCCCAGCGTAATACAACCTTGTCTAGACGTATGAGGAAGTAGACTTAGAGCATTAAACTCCTAATGCACAAAAGGTATTATGTGACCTTAGATGCAAAGGATAATGCAAAAAACTACTCCAACATACACAAGATATGAATATTAGCTGGAATGATATGGATTTGATACAAATGCAAGATAAAATGATAACACACACAAGCAAGCAAGCAAGCATGTACAAATGATACAAAAACAAACAAGACATTGCCCCCGTCAAGCTGTAAACCATTGATTGATTGATTGATTGATGATGTTGATAGTGTTGTCATTGTTGGGAAGCGATATATCCCTAGAGCAACACAAGGATGATGATAATTGAGTGGTTGATTGGTTAATTGATTAGGTTTACAACAAGATTAGGATCGAGACCAAAGGATGTGATTGGATAATTTGACAAGATTGATCAACTTGATTGGTATGGATTAAGGATTGACTTGCATTTGGATTATGGCTTGGATTGATTTGATTGGATGCAATGGTTTTGATGAAGATGATTGATTTGGTTGAATGGTCGAATGATTAGATAGAAGAATTGATGTGATTGGAATGATTTTATTACTTGGATTTTTGTTGGCTATTTGATTTTTTTGTATTTTTGGGGATATTTTAATTTTTTTTGGAATTTTGAAATGTTTTGAATTTCTTTTGGATTTTTGAAATGTTTTGAATTTTTTTGGATTTTTGAAATGTTTTAATTTTTTTTGTATTTTTGAAAATATTTGGAGGTGTCAAAGGATGAAAATTTGAGTAGCCTTTGTGCTAGAGACCAATGACAAGGGGAAAACCAAGTCTAGGTGCAAGGAGATAAATGGGATTGATGGATGAAAGGGTGGGTGATGGGATAAGGGATAAAAGGATCATGATATATGGATGGATAGAAAGGATAAGTCATAGTGAATGAAATGGATGTATGCATCATAAGAGAGCAAGGATGTGATTTCCAAAGACTATGTTGCATAGGAATAACATGCCCCATTCTAGGTACAAGACTTAGGATTTTTCATGAAAAAGCTTATGGCAATAGGATAATGATAGGCTTGTTTGGAAGGATGAGGTATGTCAAGAGATATCCAAAGCATGTTTCAACATTTTGCCCCTATATCTTCATCAAGATCAAAAGAAGAAGGGTGGATGAATGGACTCAATATAATAGGTATGTATGAATAGACTCAATATGATGGCTAAAGATGGTAGGTAAGATGGAAATGATATGATATGAAAATGATAGGTTGGATAGATAAGACATTGTGCCCCCAAGTGTAAGTGACATAGAAGATCAACCTACAGATGATGCCTATTTGCTAGGTTTTCATCATGGTACTTATCTAGGGTGCCTGTTTGCCAGGTTTTCACCATTAGATGAAGGGATTTCTTTTTACTTTTTTTTTTCTTTTTTTTTTTGGATAGGAGAAGGGGAATATGGATAGGATGGAATCAAGTGTCTAGTTGCATGAAAGGTGATAGTCCCACTAGATATGAATTTCATTGCATGGACCATGTCAAGTGCTCATTATGCTCATAGATATTGGTAAGGGATGATATGAAAGGGATGGATTAGGTAGATGGTAGATTATGAAAGGCTTATGCAATAATGGATGGGGAATAGTGGATTATGATGTGGATTGTATAGGACTTATACAAAAGGATGGATGAAAGGTTTATGCAAAAGCATGGACCATAGGGAGGTGATTGGGAAGATATGTGGGATAGTAGTTAAAGGATGAGGAGATGGAAGTATGTGGAATTGTTGTGAAATGGAAGGGAATCATGACCAATGGTTGCACACACTGTGATAAACATTGAAGCTTTTGATGTGGATGGGGTGTAGGAAGCAATGGAGATGTTTGCTTAGGAGGTGGTGGATGAAGTGATTTTGGTACCCACATAGATTTAGTATTGTTATGATTTTTATTTTGCTTGTGGGTTTTAGGAATTTGAGACTTTTGAATGGAATGAGAATGTGGGATGGAAGTGGATGGTTGGAATTTTTGTGATGTGAATGCCTCATTTGACTTGATTTCTTTTTTCTTAGGTACCCAAACCATTTTAGTTTTGGTCTTTAATTTTGGAGGTATGGGCTTATATAACTTTTTAGATGGATTTTGCTTTGAATTTTTGTATTGATGTCCTAAGGCACAAGAACCCTTAGGATTTTTGACTTTATAGGTAGAGGCATTGGAATTATTGCTTTTGAATCCCTTGGGTTTGGTGGAATGAGTGGAAGCTTCATGTTTATACACTGTGTGCATTTGTTGGTCATGATTAGGAATGTTAGGGTATTTATGGATGGAGGGATAAGGGGATTGGATAATGGGGATATTAGGTGTTGGGAGAAGTGGAGGTAGATTAGATGGAGGGATATTAGGAGTTGGAAGCAATGGTGGTAGAGTGGATCGAGGGATATTAGGAGTTGGAAGTAATGGTGGTAGAGTGGATCGAGGGATATTAGGAGTTGGAAGTAATGGTGGTAGAATGGATGGTGGAAGGTGTATGGTCACATGCTTTTGACATTTATAGGATGACGGAGGAGGGATGGAAACATATGTTTTAGGTGTATGATAGGCTGTATGATGGAAAGTGGACTTGGGATGCATAGAGGAAGTACCAACATCTTTAGGTTGTTTTCCTTGGGGTGTAGGTCCAAGGCCATAAGAGCATGGAGGGACTTTGACATGTATAGGCTCCAAAATATCTTGTTTATGAAGTTCTAGACCTTTACCTTGGTGGTTCATATTTTGGAGTGTGCAATGGACAATGAGACTAGGTGTAGGTGAAACACTAGACATGAGTTCTTTATTGGATGGAGAAGATGAAGCAAGGGAAGATAATGGTTTTTGTTGTTCTAAGGAGGAACATTCATGAATGAGGGTGGAAAGACCAATAGGATATGATGGAGGACTTGCAATGGGGTTGATAGTGGGTGATGGGGGATCATTAGGATCTTGATTAGCATTGTGTTCACTTAGATCCAATGTATTTGTTTGATCTTCTATGTGTGCTTGGGAGGCATATGTCTCATCAAGGGAAGTGGATGTTGATAGATAATGGATAGGACTATGTGGAGGTGAATTTGGAATATCTTTCTCATGGATGGGTATAGGATCAAGTTGCTCATGGATAGGCTCTTCATCATTATGGATATCATCTTGATCATAAAAACAATATAGATTATGGATAGGTTGGATGAAAATGATTTGATCTTGATTAGGACTAGGGCTTGATGTTTCCACATGCTTGGGAGTAGACTCTTGATATAACTCTTGGGTTTCTTGAATGGAAGTGGAAGGGAATTTCTCATGGAGAGACTTGACATGTTCTTGATGATCAACAACATAGGAGCATGAAAGAGGGTGACTTGGACTTACGACAAAAGACTCTTGAATTGGCTCAAGGGGTTGTGGATGACACGGTTGACTTGAAGGACTTGGCATGGCGTTTGAGGACTCTTTTGTATTTTCAAGTATATGTGTTGAATGACATGGCGACAATTGATTCCTTGCTTGTAGCCCTTGGGTCACATCCTTTGGAGGTGTAGGGGTGGAAGGCGTTGGCTTAGGATTTTTATTTTTACTGTATAGTGGTATGATATACTTCGAGAGTACATAACCTAGATCAGTGTTCCCCTTGTGAATGGTTGCATTAGAACTTAAAGGCTCTTGATTTTGTTGCCTAGGTGGACTTAAATTCACATGTGTTTGACGTGATGTGGATTGATAGGTTGATGTGGTACTGACACATGAAGAAGTGGATGGATTAGATTGGTATGAGGTGGAAGGGTGATAATAAATGGATAGGGGGTGATGTGATTTTTGGATTTGAAAAGTGGAAACGAATTAATTGGCTTGAGCTAGGAGGTGTTGGATTTGAGGTGATTTGTGTGCTTGAAGTTTTTGTATTACGCCATGGACTTCGTGAATGATTTGTTGGGGCAAAGGTGTTTGAATTGTTTTAGCTGTGTCAAGCATGTTAACAACATCTTGTGCTAGATCTTCCAATGTTTTTATGGTGTAAAATGATGTTGATTGGTTTAAAAAGATGATGATGATTAGGATATGATATGGAATGACAAGATTGTATGATTTGGATGATGTGGCAAGAGTTTATTGGAAGTTTGACTTGGGCACTATCAAACACAATATTTCACATGTAAATGCATGAACACACACACCAAACACAATAATAAATTTGTCTTTGAAGATTAAATGTTATGATTAAGCAAACACTTGAATACACAACAACAAGCCCTATGACTAGTCAAGTGGGGTATGGCCAATTAGGTCTCAAGCTAGTTTGCACAAGGTTGACTAAGGAATGATTTGAAAGAAAAATTATGCCAGTAAGGCGGGAGAAAGGGGTAACCCACCCTTCACCTTCACTTCCCAAAGGTATAAAGTTCTTTGGGGCTTAGCTCAGAGTGACAAGATTCCAACTTCCAAACAAGCGTGTCTTTTGATTCACACTTTGATTGAGGTCGTCCCTTGGAGGGGTGTGTGCTCCAAGCAGGCCTCCTAAAAAGGGTATGACAAAAGCGAACCAAGTGAGGTGTTTTGGAAGACACACACACTTGATTCACGCTCACAGTGATTAATTTCCCTTTAGAAAATTGAAATGTTTAGAAGAAAACAATGAAGCACTCGTTCTTTTTAGATCCCAAATCAAGATGTGATGGAAGACAATGATTAATTTTAGACCCAATTTTTGAAATGTGATTGAAGACAAGATTTTTTTTTAATCCAATTGCAATGATGTGATCAAACAAGATTTGATTTTATGTCCCAAATTGAAAGATGTGACAAACAAGATTAAGAGATGAAGGATGAAACGAGTGCACCTAGTTATTTTTGCTCTCCAAATTGATGTTGTGAGTGATATTGCTGCTACTAGAGCTCCTTATGATCACCTACAAGATAAAAAAACAATATTATAATGCAGCCAAAGAAAAGAAAAAGAAAAGAAAAAGACAAGTTCATCATAAAATTTCAATTTCAGATACTTTTGACATAGCCGAATTAGATTTTAGTATTTGATGATTTTTTTATCTGAAAAATGAAAAATCAAAGAAGAGACCCCTGCTAATTTTCTGAGAGCTTTCCAGAAATGTAAAGAAGTAAGAAAAATTCCTTGTTTTGCTCTCAAAAACGCGGATTTGTGAAAACCATACAGAAAACGAAGATCGAATTTTTTTTGCATTATATTTGACCTCCAAACTAAATCTGTAAAACATAGACCCCCATTAGAATTTTATGAACTTTCCAAAAATGTAAAAATTTCTAAAAAATTCATCGATTTGCGTCCAAAAAATCAAATTTATGAAAATAATTAAAATCAAAATAACTTCCACAAAAATGATCATAAACCCTTGATTTTTTTACTGTAGCCTCTTGAAATGATGTACAAGATTTTATAAAAATATTGTAAAAAAATTCGCAGCTGTGTAGAAGATATGAAGAACTTTGTAAAACCTGCGATTTTGTCCAAAAATTGGCAGATCTGCAAAACAAAGTCAATAAAACCTGCAAAAACACCATTAAAAGCCTTGTATGCACTACATAAACCCTTGTATGCACTACAGAAACCCTCAGATGTGCTAAAATGATAATTTTCGTCATAAAGCCGAATTTTAGAACATGAAATCCTGTCAAAAAACTTACAAATAAATGTTAAAAATGGGGCAAGGCCCCACGGTGGGCGCCAAAATGTAGATAGGGAAATAATCAATCAAAAGTTTAAATGCATTGAAGACAATAAACAAATTAAATCCTATCAAGCACCATGAAGTACAAACTAGAATGAAAAATAAAAAAAATAAACAAATAACATGCAAACCGATTTTCAAACTAGTGTTGATTGATCTCCATAGCTCTTCTCCACCTGCACAAGGATGCAAGATTTCGAAGGTTGATTGTAGAGGAGGAATGTTGGTTGCTCAATTCTGCAACATAACAAACTGATGAAGATGATAGATGGCGATTGAAGACTGATTTTGACAGAGTGAAGATGCTAGAAGAAGATTCGATCGAAGAATGATTTTGACAGCATAAGGATGTCTGAAGATTCAATGCAAATGGCCTGTGAAAGGTTTGATTTATAGATTTTCGATGTGGACAGAGATAAGATTTGATAAGATTGATAATGATTTGATTTTTGTCAAAAGAGGAAAAAAACAATGAGATGAGATAAGATTTTTGAAAGATAGAAAGATTTTGATTTATTGTTTTAAAGGAATTAAAACAAGATAAGATAAGATGTGAAAAGATAGAAAGATTTTGATTATCTTTCAAAGGAAATAAATCCTAAAAAAGATGAGAAGGATAATTGATGAATTATCTAATTAAATAAATTAATTAGATGCACATGAGTTCAGATTTTGGAAAGAAAGCGAGAAGATCCTTTTAAGATTTTATTAATTAAACAAATTTTGGATTTATTTAATTAACGTTGAATTTATGATTTCATTAATTAAATAATATAAATTATTTAATTAACATTAGAGGAATGGATGAAAATGATTTAATTAATTAAATAATATAAATTATTTAATTAACATTAGAGGAATGGATGAAAATGATTTAATTAATTAAATAATATAAATTATTTAATTAACATTAGAGGAAGGGATATAAATGATTTAATTAATTAAATAATATAAATTATTTAATTAACATTAGAGAAATGGATGGAAATGATTATGAATTTAATTAAATAAATAAAATTAAATATATGATGACATGGGTACCTAGGGCAAAACATGATACAAGGTGTCTAAATGATGCAATGTTGTGACAAGGTATCATAAGATGACAATTTTTCGATGTCTACAGGACCAAATTGATTAAAAAAATATTCACTACAGAACCTCCAATTTTTTTTATCTTTGGTTAAAAAGAAAAACAAAACCCACCACCGGGCTAACCAACAAAGAAAAGGGAACATATGCACCAAGATGATTTACCCTAGTGATGACTCATTGAGCTTGGCTAACTGACTGGGCAAAAAACTAAAACTTTTCAAAGATACAATAGCCTTAGTGCAACCACATTGACTCCAAGACCTGGGGGTTTGGTAAATAAATAAGACTAGGGAGAAGAGCTTGCAATGCTTTGAAATATGGTAAAGTAAAGGACTTAGGCAGGGACCAGGCAAGCTAACACACAAACTTCCATTTTACCATTTCCTCCAAAAGCAACACACCCAAGTGAGAAAGAAAGGGAAAGAAGCAAAAAAAGGGGTCCAAATTTTTCCAAGGAGAAAAATGGGGCATGTTGTGAGACCACACAATAGTTATAAGAAATGAGATGCTTTTTTTCAAGGAGCTCTAATTGACTAAGACGTGCAACCTGATATTCTTCATCACTGATTAGGATCTTCAAAGAAATGCGAAGTGATGGGAGTTCAACCTCAATCAACAAGATGGCATCGACATCGTACACAAGGGAGTATGGGGTAATGCCAGTAGGGGTGCAGATGGAAGTGTGGTAGGCCCAAAGGGTAGGATTGATATGGAGGTTCCAATCTCAACTAGTATTGTTGACAACCTTCTGCATTTTGATTAAGGTTTTATTGGTCACTTCAGCTAGACCATTACCTTGGGGGTAATAGGATGTAGACCAAAGATGTTGGATGTGGAAAGTTTGGTATAGTTGTCGAATGTGTTGGTTTTGAATGGATTTCCATTATCAATAATGATGGTGGAGGGGATACCATATCTATAGAGAATATGGTAGAGGATGAATTTGGAAATTTGGGTGCTTGTGATGAGGGAGAGTGGAATTGCTTCCACCCATTTGGTGAAGTATTTAGTGGCAGTGATTATGAAGGTATGGCCATCAAAGGATGGAGGCTATATCTTGTCGATTAGGTCTAAATCCCATTATGAAAATGGCCACATGCTATAATCGGTTGCAAATATTGCGTGGGAGTGTGAATCAAATTTGCATGTTGTTGGCATGATACACACTTCTTTACAAACTCATAGGCATCATGCTCCATTGTCGATTAGTAATACCCAGTGCGTAGCTTCTTGGCCAAGGCCATTCCATTAGTATGGGCCTCACATACACCACTATGTACCTCATTTAATGCAACTCTAGATTATGATTCATTCAGAAACCAAAGTAGAGTCCCATCATATCCCTTATGATAAAGGGTATCTCTTAAGATAGTATAATAGGAAGTGTGATGGATGAAGGTTTTGCATTGGTTTCGATTTAGGTCGAGAGGGAGGATATTATCATGTAGATAGGCGTAAATATCATGATACCAAGGGGATTGAGGACCCACAATTTCACAGACCATTTCTATATCTAGAATGTCATAGGAGGGGATTAATAACTGTTCCACTAGGAATTCCCAATCTGTGTGATCTTGAGGCATATCTATAAGTGAGTCGATTATTGCCATTATATTTGTAGCTTTATTTTGTAGTCTAGGAACTTGCTCAAATTGGATGTGACTAAAATACTTCAGGAAATCGTCCACCATGTGCTTTTAGGGAAGAAGCTTGTCAACTTTGGTCTGAAACTCATTAGTGAATTTTTTGATGATAAGTTTTGAGTCTCCAAAAACATGAAGATGACTAATGTTCCATTGGACTACTCTGTGAAAACCAGTGATTAAAGCGTCATATTTAAAAATATTGTTTGTACATGGGAAAGCTAGCCTGAATAATTTAGGAATGTAGTTACGTTGTGGAGTAACAAAAAGGATTCCTACACCTACCCCATTCTGCATATATGAGCCATCAAATTATAGTTTCCATACATATTGCTCTGAAATTGTGAATATTGATTAATCTAGAAACTCGGCCACTAAAGGATGGGTGTCAACTAGAGGAGCATCTTCCAACTAATCAACTATAACTTGTTCTTTAATTGCTTTATAGTCCACATACTCAATATCAAACTCGCTCAGTAGCATGACCCACTTATCCATACGACCTATCAATGAAGTTCCAGATAACAAATACTTGAGTGGATTGACTTTGGATGCCAATTTGATTGGGTGACTGAGCATATAATGTCAAAGCTTTTGTGAGCTGAAGATGACCGCAAGACAAGTCTTTTCCATAGGAGAATAATTAAGTTTATATCCAACTAGTGTTCGACTAATATAATATATGGCCCTTTCTTTTGTGGACTCATCATGTTGTGCCAATAATGCCCCCTGTGCAACTGACATAGCTGAAATATATAACAACAATGGTTTGCCTAGTATGGAGGGCATCAAGATAGGTGGATTAGCAAGGAACTCCTTAATTTTTTTGAAGCCCTATTGGCATTGTCGATCCAATTTGAAGACTATATCTTTGTGTAGAAGATGAGTGAAGGGTTGACACTTATCTACAGGTTGGGCTATGAAATGCCTAATGGATTGCAATTTCCCTTGTAGACTCCTTAATTGCTTTAAATTCCTAGGAGGGGGCATTTCCATAATTACCTTAACCTTAGCAAGATCAACTTCAATGCCCCTCCAAGAGATAATGAAGCCTAGAAATTTACCTGATGTGACTCCAAAGACACATTTCTTGGATTCAACCATAACTTATATTGCTCCAATCTATCAAAAATTTGTCTCAAGACCCTAGGATGATCCTCTCTAGTCTTTAATTTTCCCAATAGATCATCAACATAATCCTCCATTATAATGTGAATAATATCATGAAAGATGACAGTCATAGCTTACTGGTATGTTTCCCCCGCATTTTTGAGACCAAAGGGCATGACATTATAGAAAAACATACCTTAGGGAGTAGTGAAAGCAGTCTTATGTTGATTTTCGGGTGCAATCCTAATTTGATTATATCTTGAAAAGCCATCCATGAGGGATAGCACAACGTGTCTTATTGTTAGATCAACTAACATATCAATGTTGGGTAATGGAAAATCATCCTTTGGAAAGGATTTATTTTGTATCCCATAAATCTGTATATATTTTGATGCCCTAGTGGACTTGGCTACAGGTACAATCTTAGATATCCAATCTAAATAGTCATTCAGTCTAATGAACCTGGAAAACAACAACATTTCTAGCTCAACTTTGACAAGCAAAGCCACCTATGGATGCATTTTACGAAGCTTTTGTTTAACAGGCATAACATTGGGACACACATCAAGATGGTGTACTACCAAGGCAAGATCTATCCCAAGCATATCTAAATAGGACCATGCAAAATTAGTGATTCCCTCTTGTAACTTGGATTAGCAATTACTGGATATTCTTCTTCAGAAAAAGATTTAGCCACATAGGTAGTCTTTGGTTCTTCTTCGGTTCCTAGATTTATTTCTTTTGTTTCCTCAATTAAGATTGAAGACCTTTTATAAAAGTGAGTTCCCACGAGAGGAAGATGAACATTCCCATCCTCTAATTCCTTAGGGAGGTTTTCATTAGAGGATACACCCTTTGTTTTTACTTTTGACGAGTCAGGAAGTGCCTTAGAGAGGTTTTCACTAGAAGACTCTTTTTTAGGTTGTTTCTTTCTATTTTGTAGTTGAGGTGTTCATCTTCCCCAAAGTGAACTCCATAGTCTAATCCCATAAGGCATACATATGCCTCCTTAGAAGGAATTACATCAATAGGTGTGCTTCCTTGTAGGTCCCAAATGATGAGGTCAGGGTGATGAAGTGAAAGGCTAATGGAGAAGATGGATGTGGATTCTAATAAGGTAGATACATCTAAATTATAATTGTAGGAGAGTATAATGGCTTCCTCTTTAGGGATGTCTTTAAGGAAATCAGTTCCCTCATTAATGTTATTCAACACACTAGAGAACACAATGGACCCTTTATGTTTCTTGTGATAACCAAGGCCCAAATGTTTTGGATGCATGGGTGTTTCAATAGGTTTGTACATTTCATGCTCATCAATCCCCTGTCCTCCTCCCTGGTAGTTATATTTTTGTGCCAATTTAGAAGTTTGTAGATAAACTTCTTGGAAATACTCAATGAGAGGAGGTGAGGGTTCAGGTTCTTTGAAGACCAATTGAATAATATCCTCATCAAGCCGATCTTGCAAGGTACCTGGAGACTAAAATGTTGTAGAACCCACATTTTTAGAATTGATTGTCTTGGTTACTGGTTCTTCTTTCTATGAATATTTAGATGGTTGGCCATAAGTGCATGGAGAAGCAAGCATGGTGCCTACATTGAGTACGGTACACATTTCATATTCCCCACAACCTTTGTCAATGATCTTGACCTTGGTTATGGTGGAGTCAGAAGTGGATGACAAGGTGGATGAATATGGGCGAGATGAAGATTGAGAACTTCCCACATTGATTCCTAGATAATGGCGAGAATGTAGAAATGATGCCTCAAGAGCACAAAAATACTCAAAAGGTTGTGGATCAACATGTACAGTAACTTCAATTCCATTTTGTGGAAACTTTAGACATTGGTGATAGGTGGATGGAACAACTTGCATGGCATGAAGCCATGGTTGGCTGAGGAGAAGGTTATATGGTAGATCAAGATCAAGAACATGACAAATTGTGTATTGCACGATTGGGCTAACCTGAATAGGGAGACAAATGATGCCATTTGAATCCCTCTCTGCATTATCATAAGCCTTAATAGTGATCACTCGATTGTCCAAGTTGGCATGAGTGTACCCCACCTGTTTTATGAATTTCAATGTACATAAGTTGAGGGCAGAGCCATTGTCTACTAGGACTCACTTAATAGTGTGCTTGGTGACAAGGACCTCTATATGAAGGGAATGATTTTGGGTAGGATCAATAGGTGGAATATCATTTTAACTAAATCCTAACTAGTAGGTGGATGATAAGTGTCCTATGGGAGCTTGGAATTGAGTAGGATCTATTTCATTTGGTACTTGGGTATCCTCTAAAGGCTTGGTAAGGATTTATTGATGGATAGGAGAAGCCTTTAGAAAATCTAAAATAGATATCTATGTGGGGGTATTTCCTAGATGATCAAGGATGTTGTATCATGAATTTACATGAGGCTGTTGGGATGAAGTGGATGGTCTAGGAACCGATATGTGGGTGTGATGTGTGGTGACAACACATTGAGGTTCCTTTCCCTTGACATAGATCATGAAGACTCATGGATCTACTTGTGTAATGCACCTAACTATATTGTCATACTTAAATGTCACTTTATTATAAATGATATTATTAGTGCTATTGTTTTGATTGTTATTGTTGTTGGATCCACTATTTGCATTGGAAGAGCTAGGACCCTGGTAATGGATGAGGAAATTTTTTTGGTTATCTATAATTGATCATTAAATGGCATAGATTGATTTCCTTCAACCAAAATTTCTCCTCAATCAATAAGATCTTGGATGTAACTCTTTAGAACTTGGCACTTATTGGTGGAGTGACTTTTGATTTTATGATAGTCACAATACTCATTCTCGGTATCAATTGGGCTTCGGTTTGGACTCATCAAAGGGTTTGGCTATGAGATAAATCACAAAATTATCCCAAACCAATCTCCTAAAGACCGCATCTAAAGACTCCTCTAAAGGAGTGAATGTACGATTGGCATTCCTTTGACCCAACTAATTGGATTGAATGGGAGGATGAGGTTCCCCTTGAGGCATGGATATGACATTTGTTATTGGTGGTTGGGGGAGGTTTTGCAATGATTGAGAGACATTGGCTACTTGGACATGCTTAGTGTTAGTGACACCATCATTAACCACATTTTTGTTCTTGTTCCAATAGTAGGATTTATCGCCATATTGTTTATCATTATCTTCCTTAAAGATATTAATGATTCCTTTGGTGATAAGGGACTTCTCAATGGTAGTCCCTTTTTCTATGAATTCTACAAAGGTGGTCACACAATAGAGATTTAGTTGTGGGCCAAATCTAGATGGGAATTTTCAACAAAAAATCCTACCAACTCCTTCTCAAGAAGATTGCACTTGAGGTGACTGGCTAATGTCGCCACCTTTACAAGTAGCTAGTGAATATTTCTCTATTACTTTGCTTTTCCTTCATGATATCCATGGTATCTATATCCTTCTCTAAGTTAAAAGAGAAGTGTGTGTCAATTTTTTTTGAAAAATAAAAAAATGTGGAAATTGAGCCTCATAGAAGATGCAAGAGCCACTCCAAGGCTTGTTTTGTTAAGCTTTGAGGGAATAGTCAAAGGAGGTAATTTTCGTTGTATAAGAACTCCAAAAAATGCATGTAAAACTCTTGTAAGTGGTCTCGTGGGTCACCCTTCCCCTTGTACTTATCAAATTTTGGAATTTCAAAATGCTTTGGGAAGGGAACTATAGAAATTGATGGATGAAATAGGTAAGGACAAATGTCCTCAAATTTGAAGGACTTCTTTGAGGTGCCAACTTGCAAATCTTTCAGGGTGGTTTTCATGTACTCCCATTCCTTGTTGATAGGTGTAGATGGAGGAGGACTTGTTGGATTGGATTGGTCATAGGGAGCATATTGTTCATATGAAGCTAGTGGTGGCAGTGATTTGTCATATGATGGTGGAGGATATGATGGGACCTATTGGTATTGGTTCATATAAGTTGGTTGTTGATTGGTGTAAATTTGTTGTTGGGATGGTGGTGGTTGGTAATAAGATGAGTAAGCAAATTGTTACTAGGATGGTGCCTACTGATAATAGGAGGGATTGGGCTGATAATTGTATGTTGGTTGCTATTGGGGGACATATGGTAGTGGTTATGGATTAGTTTTTTTTTGGTAGGTTTTTGGTGTGGGTTGTTGGGGATTAATGTAGGGCGATTATTGTTGGAATTGTTGTTGATTGTAATAATAATTAGATTTGGGATTACGAGTAGTATGTTTTTGTCTCAAAGTGCTAAGTGGAGGAGGCTGTTGGTAATAAGTATTTTGTGGAGGTGGTTCCATAAAGTGTGGGCGTTGATGGTAGCAAGGTGAGAAATAATGAGGTGGGGGTTGTGGTTGATACCAATATTGACTTGCAGGGTTTCCTTGGGATTGAAAAGGGGGTTGTTGTGGTTTTGGATTCACTTATGGTTGATTTTGAGGTTGTGGATTGACTTGGGGTTAATGTTGAGGTTGTGGACTGACTTGGGGTTGATGTAAAGATTGTGGATTAACTTGGGGTTGAAATTGATGTTGTGACCGTAGTTGATGATAAGATGATGGTGTTGGGATGGAATGAATGGGATTGAACGGTGGCGATGGTAATGATAATGGGTATGTGTGAATGAGGGGATATGAGGAGGCACAAAAGCTAAAATTTTAGACATAGTGCCCCCATTGTTTCCTGATGATTGATTTGATTAATTTTGTGAAAGAGGTGGTGTGGATGGATCATGCGTAGGACCTTATGGATTATTTTCTTTGGGTATCACTCCCATGATCAAAATTTGAACAGTGGGTGATAGTAGGCATAAACACATCATTTTCAAACCTCAACGGATACCACATGTCTTGTGAGATAACCTAAGGAACTTGAGGGACTAACAATCTTGGATTAGCTTGAGAGATTTTGGGATCCTATGATTGATGTGGTAAAGGGTTAACATATTGCATCATATCAAAACTAGGTGGTGGTCTAGCTCCCTTCGTGAGTAGTGTAGCAAGGATATGATCTCCACGCTCAACAAGGAGATGATCAATCATTTGGAAATTAGTGGGATTGCTAAGATACTCATTGATAGTTAACTCAGGTTGATTGACCATACCATCAATTCCTAAATCTTGACCGTGGATGTTAGAATATTGTGATCCACTATTAGTGGGTAGATTGGGAGGATACTGTGGTTGACCAGCTTGGGACTACTATAGTTCCATGAGATTTTTTTTCTATGATCAAGTGGTAACATGCATGAAAGTATGGATGACCAAAAGATGAAGATGACGTAAACCTTTAGAATGCAACTAAGTGATGATGATTTGGATGATTGATTGAAAGATTACTAGGATGATGAATCAATTGATTGGATGAACAATAAGATGACTATTGGGATTGGCTTGTTGATTAGATTGGATTGGATTGGATTGGATTGAATTGATTGGATTGACCCCAAACTAGCCTTAAGAGCTTAACTAGAAAATGTAGGATGATGATGATAAAATTGGATATGTGGATAAAGAGGATGATTATGGCATGAATACCCTCTAAATGGAAGTAAATTGATGAGGCCACAAGTGATTATTGACTCAGGATGGATAACATTCCTGAGTAAGGATGGCGATGATTAGGGTCATTTAATTAATCCAACTGGATAAAAAGCTCTTAAATTGACATCTAGGGGATTCAAATTGACTGATTGGTGATCAATATTATAGCTAAGGATTCCCTAAGATGAACTTATGTGATTAAATGGATGATTGGATGAATTTCAAAAAATTGAATGTATGGAAAATGGTAATTACAAGAAATTGGATGATGATAAAAATATTTTGATCATAGGAATAGGCTTGGAAAAATTCAGACTTTCAATGGCCAAATAGATTCAATCTCTAGTTTTTGTATGAGAAGTGGATTCACCTCTATGTAAAGTAAATTCACCTCTTTAGGTCATAGGTTCGCCTATCTAGGGTATCACAAAATTGACCTTGAGTATAGTAGGATCACCTATCTAGGTTCACAGGTTTGTCTATGCTCAATGACTATACAAAAAAAGCTACAAGATCACCCAAATAGAATGCATATTTACCTAACCAGGTAATTGTACTGATGGGTGATAGCAGGATTACCTTTGAGTAATGCAAGATCACCCAAATGGGTATCTTTAGGATCGCCTATCTAGGACGCATGATTGCTTATCTCTAGATATGTATAGATGGGGATGTACATATGTAGACACGAAATGACCCATCAAGAACATAGGTTCGCCTATCTTTGGATATGTATAGAGGGTAAGGTACATTATCAGATATGAAATTTCCTATCGAGGATGTGGTATCACCTGTCTCTAGATATGTATGGACACAGGGAAAAATTTCCTCTTTAAGAAGTGGGATTGCCCAAGGGGTGAATGGACCAAACCAATGCATTCACCTCTGTGGGAAGAAAATTCACCTATTGGATGATGGTGTATGGATGACTCAAGAAGATTCACCCTTTTGGGGAGTAGAATCACCTATCCAGGGATATGTATGGACACATGGCAGAATTGCCTCTAGAAGAAGTGGGATCGCTAAAGGGGTGGATAGACTAGACAAGTGGATTCGCCTCTATGTAAGGAATAATTTCCTATCAGGGGCTAACTGAATAAATAGATAGACTATAAAAAGATGAATCACCCCCTTAAGGTTAGGTTCACTCGTCTGCAGTGCAAATTTTCCTCTTTAAGAAGCAGTTTCATCCATGTGAAATAGATGAACTATGACAAATCATATATGAGAGTAAACAAGAAAACAGTGGGAAAAGACTGACTTCAAACTGAAGACACTCACTGGTATCACACGAGAAGACATGCTAAGCACATGAATATCCCTAGAATTAATATTAAAGGTTTACAAACTTGATGTAGGAACACCACCCCAAAGGGTTAATAATCTATGATAATTAGGTGGAAGCACCCTTTCTCGTAAAGGAAAATAGGTAGAGATCCAATGGCATAGGGTCTTCAATAGACACCATGGGCTCACCTTATCTCTCTCCTCAAGAACTATCCTAGTTCACCACAAGGATTTCTATCTCAACCTAAGGGAGTACATGTTGAGTATCTTCGGGGTGTCATCCACAATCCCTGCACTACACTAAGCTGCAACTAAAAAATGGGTCTTAAACTAGGCTGAACAGGTAACTACGAGAGTCCTCAATACACCAGGAGGGTGTTTGAAGCATGTATGTGAACACCAACCTATCATAAGTGTGGATTCAGAGCCCCAACAAGGTATTGGAAACTCAGACCAACCTTGCATGTCTTAACTAGGAATCACCTTAGTATCGACACTTTGCTAGACATGACGTGACTGGATTGGGGTACAACTTTAGTTCTCCCCCGTTATATACCCTACTAGTTCACATGGTTGAGATCTTCCCCCAGGTGATGAAATCCCAGACAGGTCTCCTAAAGGGAAGGAAGTGTTAGGCATTTCTGATCCTTAGGCTTGCACATAGTGCAAGGGGAGAGTATACACACAAAACTAACACCTCCTAGGTAGACTCAACTGGACTTGAGTTAGCTACAATTTTTGATCCCTAGGATCATCGTACGGTCCAAGGAGAGAGCATATGTCAATATACAACTCCAAACATGATAAACAAGTGTTAATTGACCCTTTAAGAAAATGAAATGTGCCTAGATTAGTTTGGGAAATCATTACACTAAGATATTCAACTACTTGTCCTACAAACAAAAGTTAGTGGTTGGGTACCTCCAATCTCGGAGAAATGAAGGCAAGTTACACAAACATTAGTGAAATAACACAACCACAACCAAACAAGTTAGCATATTAGTACCTAACCCAAAACCAAATGAAAGCTCAAACTAAAGGATTTTAGTTTCAAGTTCAGCTCAGGATTGCCTCTAGGGAGTGCGGGTCCACCTCTATATTAGTCACAAAATTTCCCATCGAGGGAGCAAAATCACCTATCTAGAGGAAGGGCAAGGGAAAAATAACCTTTCAAATGGGAAATGAAAATGTGAAATCGCTTTTGTGAGTCAAACATAATCGTTCATTCAGGTTGCAAGTTCACCTCTTCAGGGAGGCAAAGTCATATTCACCTTTGCAAGTCTAGGGTTGTTTGGTCAGGTACATAATCACCTCTACAAGTCGATTTCTAGATGACCAAGTGTGCAATCACCCCTTTAGAGAGCATGTTCACCCCTATAATTAGGAAAAATCACTCATCAGGTGGATTCACCTCTATACGTAGAAAATGTCTAAACCTGCAAAAGTCAATCAACAAAAAATGTTAAGGACTTGTGATGTCAGTCCCATCGAGTGTGCCAGAAATGTGTGCAAGTGATTCCTAACTTAAAAATTCAAAACAACACAAGTGAAATGCACAAAATAAAATCACAAACCTACACTCAATATTGGCCTGGTTGAACTTGAATAAAATGAAAGATAAAACCAAATATTATACCCTGCCCAAGCTAATCTTTGGTTAGCCCTTTTGATGGTGATTTGTGTGCTCCTTTCTTTGACAAAATGACATGAAAATAGGATGAAAATGATGGGGATGCAATGGAGAAAGTAATGGTGGCCATGAATGTAGGATTAGATGCAATATGAAGGCTTGAATATGATGCAACAGTGGAGGTATGGTAGCAAGTGTATGAGAGCTCAAATTTGGTGTGTGTTGTAAAATGAAACAATTTTCCAAGTATCTAGCCAAAGTTCCTCCAAAGGAATGTATGGCTAGGATCAATCATAGGGAAATGATCAAGGGTTGAGATGTCTTGAATGAGATGAGGACATGTGGAGAATGATGTGGAAAGGAGATGGTGAGGTGGAGGTGACATGGAACCACATGGAGGTACTTGCAAGTACCTAGGGAATGGGAAAGATCTCCTTGTAAAGAAGTTTTTTGTCCATTTGTATAAAGGCATGGGGTAAAAGGACAAAAGGGGAATTAAAAATTCCCCAAAAATCCTCATAAGGAGCCACAATAGAATTGAAAATTATTCATGGGGGGATGTAAGGAATTAAAAATTCCTGAAAAGGCCTTGGTTGAATAAATTGGAATTTTAAATTCCAAGGAGGTATGGAGGTGACTTCTCCAGAAGGATAAAGTCATTAATAGGGTTGTCCATGGGTGGATGAAATAAATGGCATAAGATTAGGTTGTGCAAATGAAGGATTAGGTGGGTTAATCCTAATTAAACATCCACTTTCATTCTATGGAGGATGTGACCCCAACCTTGATTAGCAATGTGCACACCCTAATTAGGGATTAAATGCACTAACCAAGATTAGGGGAAATTATGGAGGATGTGACAAGAAGAGAGAGAAAAGGAGGTGAATTAAAGATTATTTTAATTCCTACGGGATAAATGACAATTAAATAATTGGTCTATTGATTTAATTTAGAGAAGGGGATAAGTTATTCAATTAATTAATTAAATACTTTAGGGGATGTTAGGGATAAGATGAATATTAATTAAATAACGAATTATTTAATTAGCATGGCAATGGATGCGGGATAGAAGAATAAAGATAAATTTGACCATGTGGGGGTGGTAAAATTTAGATGTCTATAGAAAGTCCCATAGGTCACCAACATTACAAACCCCTTTTTTGAACAAAGGATAAGAATTCTTCAGGAAGCTTAATGCAAGAGGTTGTCCATGATAGAGGATATGTTTGTTCCACCAAATAGATGAAGTGGAATAGCTGAAACCAAGTTGAAGGAATTATTCTCCTCTCCACTTTGAGAAATGACAAACATATTTCCAAGCCTTCCAGATGGATTGAAGGGGGAGAGAAGCCTTGATGGAGAAAAATGAAGCATGAATAATTTTTTCTAACTATCCCACTTGTTTCCATTTGCCTTTAACTTAAGCATGATTAATTTTTGATATCAAATGAGAATATTCTATGGTTTATCCCCTTTAACAACTCTAATAATCCATTTGGCAGTTAAGAAAATCCCTTGATTTTATTGATCTATGAGACCCAAACCTCCTTTATGTTTCAGTTGGGTATAATCAGACCATGATGTGGCTATATAACATGGGTTACCATCCCACTTGGACCATAGAAATCTATGAATAATTTTGACTAAGTCCTCATACCCTTTTTTAGATGGCATCCAACACAAAGAATAATAAACATGAGTATCAAGGAAAATCTTGTTAACAACTTGAATTTTACTTGCCAAGGATAGGAATTTATGCCCCTAGTTAAAGAGTGTCTGCTTGAGTCTATTAAGAAACCAATTCCACATATCACAAAGAGAAACCCCAATACTGAAGGGAATTCCAAGATACCTCATAATTTCTCCATGTTTGATTTGTTTCCAGTCTTTGGGAATCCATTGGGGAATAGCCCCAACTTGAACCATTAAGAATTCTATTTTTTTATGAGCTAGTTTAGAATTGAGTTTTTGCAATAAAGCTTCAAAATTTCCATCAAATTAGCAATATCCTTTTCAAAGTTCCATAAAAAAGTAGGCTATCATTAGCATAATGAGAATTAATAACAACATTGTGAGGAATGGAAACTCCTACTATGAGTTAGTTGATTAATAGAACTTTGAAGAAGATTACCCAAAGCATTAGTCATAAGAGCATATAAATAAGGAGCTAGAGGACATCCTTGGTGAATGGATCATTGTTAAAAAAGGATCAAACATCATATTATTAATAGATGATCATTTGAGCATTAGCATCCTGGAACAATATTTGAATGTGACATTGAATTTAAGGACTGAAGCCCAATTGTTGAAGCATTTTAATAATAAAGCTCCAGTGAATTCTGTCATAGGCCTTATCAAAATCAAGTTCAATTAAAATAACATTTTGGCAAGTTTGTTGTGCCCATTCACAGGTTTCCCATGCTAACAGAGATTGTCAAGAATATATCTACTAACAATAAAACCTGTTTTCTCTATTAAAAAAATACGTTGCACCACTAGTTTTATTCAAAGAGAAAAATCTTTAGTGATGATTTTATATGAAGCATTAAGGTGATGGGGTACCAACCAGAGAGTCTTCCATTTTTCCTATAGGAAGGAGCTTAATTATGCCACCATTAATGTTCAAAACTAAGGAACCTTTGTTAAGGGCCTCCAAGTATAAAGAGTAAAAATCTCCCTTGATGTGTGGCCACATAACCTAGTAGAATTCCATAGGAAGCCCATCGCTAGCCAAACTTTTTTGAGGGACCATATATAAAAGGGAATTTTCCAATTCTTCTAATGATAAAGTTCTATCAAGATACTGGTTGTACCTTGGGTCAATATTTTTTAGGAATATGGTCTTTGACAATATCCTCAAGAACTTGTTGGATATCCTCCATTGATCATCTTTGAAGAGGTTCTCATAACATCATTTGAAAAAATTACAAATATCAGTAGGACTAGATTGCAAGATATTGAATTCATCCCTTATAGCACCAATTCTTTTTTTTTTTTATGTTTATAGGTGAGGTAATTAAAAAATATTTTGTGCCCTTGTTTCCTTCCTTTATCCAATGTAATTTGGATCTAATTTTGACTCCCTGCCCTTTATAATTAGCAATTTCACGTAGTTGAGCCTCAATTGCAACAATGGAGGTTTGAATTATGATATTGTTAGGATCAACATTAATCAATTTTTTGTCATACACAAGTTTTCCTTGGAGGGATATTTCTTTCTGTTTGCATTGTCGAGCCATTTGTTTTCCAAATGAATGCAAAAAACTAGTGCATTTATTTATAGTAGTACACCACCAGTCTATCCAAGAACCCACCTCATTAGGTTTGGGGATGGATTTCCAAAGACCTTCAAGGGTAGATAGACAAGAAGATTTCTTTAAGTGGGATACATTAAGTTTGAAAGGAAGTAAATTGTCTATGTTTGACTTTGGGGAAAAACCTATATTGCAAATGATGGGTTAGTGGTCAGAGAGAGTGGTGGAAAGGTCCACTTGAACATACAACTGCAAAGGGTCATGATTAAGGGGAAAAGTAAGGGATATGTAAAATCTATCCAGCCTACTTAGCTTTCTATCACTACCCATTTTGCAATAGGACCAAGTATACCAATTGTTTGAATGGCTAAAAATCTTATCATGAATAGGATCAACCACTCCCAAGGAGTTTCAACAAAACAATTAACTATCAAATTCTTCTCTACCAATATTAAATTCTTTAGGTTAACTGCAATCATGAGCATGCTCAAGCATATTAAAGTCACTCCTATAATCCACTCAGCATTGGGTAAATTATTAGCCAACTAGTTCCATAACTCAACACATTCTTTAGCAGAATTTGGGGCATAAATAGAGAAAAAACTGATGAGTTATCCATTGATAAAAGTAAGGGCCCAAACGCAGCTATGGGAAGGATCTTCACGTTTATCAATAATGTGCTTGGAAATCCAAAGAATAGTCCCACATTTTCCATCATTATGAGAAGTAAACAAAAACATGGCATTACCCCAAACCTTACATAAGGATGCTTCATGCTTAATTCCACCAATTTTAACTTCTTGAAGGAAAATAACATTAGGTTTCCATTTCATAACAACCTCTTTGAATTTATATTTGCAAAGAGGGAGGGAAATCCCTCTCACATTCCAAGGGAGGGTCTTATAATTCATGATGAAGGGAAGAGTCATATTCTTGAGTCAACATACTGAACTTATTATCAAGATTCAAATCTACATTTTTCAGCTCACAGTCTTGGGTTGTGGAGGAAGGAGATCTAGAATAGTAATGAGGATGGGAAGAGGAAAAGGTGGTATCATGAGGACTTGGTTGAGGATAAGAATGATGTAGAGAGGGGGTAGGATCTCGAGTATGGACATTAGGAGAACTAGGTTGAACAAAAATGATCTTGAGAAGAAGAATGAGGGATAGAAAGGAGGATGGCTCTTTCCTCTTCCTAACCATTATTCAACTATCTGACATAATAGCATCTTTGAAGGATGGGGTTGACTCATCTTGATAGCAGGAGGACTACCAACATTGGAGGAAGAAGTAATTTTAGTGATAGATGATGGATGCAAAATGGTTTGAGAGACAAGAGGAGAATGACTAGGAGAGGACAAATGATCACATGAAAAAGTAGTACCTAGTGATGGCTAAAAAAATTTGTTCCTTCTAATAGGACATTCGTGAATCAAATGGTCTTCTTTTCTGTAGTAAAAACATGTGTTTATCTTATTTAAGTATATAATTGGTTGATTCAATTTGAACCTTGAGCCAATCAATTTAATGTTTTTTGACAGAGATTTGTTTAAGTCTATTTCTACAAAGACCCTAGGGTGAACCCTTAGGCTTGAAAATTTATTAGAGTTATGTTTACACTAGATTACTCTTCCTAGTTGAGCAACAATGTCCTTTAAGAAAGGTCTAAAAGCTAGGTTAAGATAAGACAACTCACCTACATAGGATAGTGCAAACGAGATGGGCATTCAGGTTGGAACTAAAAAATTCCATGCTTGTAGATAACATATTTGCCTATAAATGACCCAGATACCATACTATAAGACAACTTGAGCATGGTCATTTGAATTAAACATACAAAAAAATACCCTTTTTCCAAGACCTCTTAAAGTTTCTATTTCCCATCCTTAGTTTTCCACTTCAGTTTTACCCATTTATAAAATTCAACTTCAACAACCACGCATCTTAAAAAAAGAAAATAACAGTTATGTGTTGAAATTTTGTAATTACATTAATAACATCATTAGGGAGTTGTATTTCTTGGGTTTTATCCAAATGTTCTTCTGGCATGGCTTTGTATACTTCATTCAAAATGATAGGGGTTTTCTCCAAATTCATGACCTAAGGATTTGCATCTTCAACTTGGTTGGTCTCCTCCGCTCCAAACATGGATTCTCCTCTTTTTTCCAACGGTTGTAAGCTAGATGCCTCTCCAACCATTTTTGCTGCAAATTTTAATTGCATTAAGGCAAGAAGTAGTTAAAAACATCCAGGAAATGTAGCTAGGGTTTTTTTACAAAAGACATTCTAGAATTTCATTCACTACCTAAAAACCTTAGAAGTTTAACTAGGCACAGGGAAATACCTAACAAGAGGCTTTTGCAATGACCTGCATATAGAAGAAACCACACAAAAGAGCCTTCAAATGCATTTACAATAGATATCTTCCCCCCAAAGTAAAATAACTTTTGGTATTATTCTAGATTGAGATAGAGTAAAAAAACCCACTGAAAATGCTCACTGAAACATGATAGAATGTTAGGTATTCAACATTAACAACACTTGGTTTAGGGTTTCATCGCATCTCCCATGATATCCATTACTTTTTTTCACAATATGTCAATTGAATTGGCAATTCCAACAGATTGTGGTTAATAACATTCATTACCAATATGACAAAGATTGATTTTTTTTTCTAGAAGAAATGAACATTAAAATATTGATCAATATATCATATTATGGCCTGGAATCATTACCATTAAGGCATTAGATTGAGATCATTTCAAGACACACAAGTTTCATAGGTCATGCACAAAATGGCTTCGATGAAAAGATTTAGAAATTTATAACAAATATTAAGCCATGATTTGACCCTAGCAATGATATGAGAATGCTCTATAGAAAGAAAAAAATAGAGGCAAGGTACATGAACTACAATGCATTTTAAAAGTGTGTATTTAATTGATTATTTATTGCTTGTCTAATCACTTTAATAAATTATCATTTTTTAATGCATTTTTAAAATAAGGAGGTGACATAATTAATAATGAGGAGGAGGTCATGACATTATACATGATATAATATAAAAATCCTTAAAATTTAATATGATACAACTTATAAACCCTATAAATATTAATTAATGTATAATTTTTTTAATATGATACAATAGAAACCCTTGAAATATCAATTGATATCAATATATGAATCGATCTTGATATCAATTAATATATACCAATAATGATCTATGCATTAGTAATTTTAATACATATAAAATTTGCAATGTTTGTCATGAATGTTTGGTTTTAATTATTAATTTAAGATCCAAACTATTTATTCTACATGAATATATTCAATGAGTTAACATAATCAACCTAATCTAGACAAGATCATAAAAAGAACAAAAGAGAGAAAAAGGAAGGAAGGATGAAACTTGCAATAATTCGATCTATCTAAATTTGCACATAGAAAATGTGCAATATTTTTATTGAGTCAACCAAACTCACTTTTAAAAATTAAATTGTATAACAAATACCTTTTAATGCAATATGAAAGGTGAAATAGTTTAGGGACTTTATGTAAAATATAACCTCACATAGATTTGTCATGAGTGTGCACTAAATAAAACATGAAATTTCATTCAACATATAAATTATGAAACAAATATTCAATATGAACATAATGTCACATATGTGCACCCAAATATTCAACACAAATCAATTAAAACATAATGAACAATTTTTTTCACAAATAACACATAACTAAAAATCTCATTGCATAATCAATTCAAGAAAAAAATTTTGAAGATCATATATCCATGAATTTGTACATATACACTAAAATTATCTTTAATAGGTTCTCTTACCAAAATTATCCAACCAATATCCTACTAACCTATAAATTCTAACTCATAATCTCCAGAATTTTAATTTCTCTTAATTCTTCCACAATTTTCAAATAGAATGAGTTTGGTAGATATATAATTTAATTTTACAAGATCAACAATCTTCTATGCTAAGCTACCAAACACATTTATTACAATAAATATCGAATAGATAATTGAATTAATAATTAGGCTTCTAATAAAATTTAATCAAGGCTTCTTCTCTAACAAATATCATCTTGGAACATGTGCCTTTCTAGAGAAGGGGAAGATCTTGTTTAGATATTCACAGTTGGTCTTGGAAGATAGCTAATTAAATCAAAATTTTAGGACCTATAGATCTATAAACCTTTCCACTACCTACCTAATTAGTGCCATTAATTAAATGATGCTTGCAAATACTTTAATTACCAATAATAATATTTTCATCGAACCATATTATATTTGTATCTCCACTATTTAAATCCTACACATCAATAAGGATTACTTATGGAAATAAAAAATAAATTTATAAGAAAGTCATTAAAATATATATTCAATATGTTTTTGTAGCTCATTATGTTCATATTTAATAGGACTATTATAAATTTGATATATAAACACATGTGCTTTATTCATTATAAATTAAATGAATAAAACTATATTACAATTTGATACTGATATTATAATTTAAATTATATTTATATTGATTTAAATTATTAAATAAAATAAATTATATGTATTTAGCATTTTAATGCATACGAACAATTAAAGTTATATTTTTTTGTAATTGTAGATCTAGTTGGATTTTTTATTCATATGGATCAATTCCAAGAATATGATTTTCTACTAGGGAATATGATGTAGGAGCATCTAGGGTCTATGGGCAATCTTGTGTCACCCAAAAACATTTCATGTTTTTAATTATAGTTTTCCTTGCTTTTGTTGTGGATTTTTGGTGTTTGCTTCATGAGGCAATTTTTGATTTAAAATTTTGGGCAAAGGAAGATGTTGTGATGATAAATATTTTAATGGGTATTTATGGTTTCAATTTGGAAAAAAATAGAGTTAATTGTAAGGAAGTTAAGGTAGCATAACTTCCTACACTAATCTTGAGAGAAGGATAATGCAAAACTTTTTCAGATCTTTACAATAGTTATAGAAACTTAAACATAAATATCATGCATACCACAACACAATGATTTACATGGGGAAAAAAATTTCAAGAGAAAAACCCCACACTCCAAAAGCTGCCCAATATATTATTTAGAAATCACAAAGATTACAATATACTTGCAAAGCAAGCTTCTCACAGTCTAGTATCACCAACCAGCAATCTAGAGGCAACACGGTTGCTATTAGACTCTCAGAATACATCATAATGCATAGTTGTAATACAACACCCTCATAAAATAGGGTTGCCTTCTAGGGAAAGACAAGCCAACAAATTATCTATCATCAAATCTTAAACCTAACGATGAATGGTTCATATCTACAATAATAAAATATACCCCCCTACATCCCCCCACGCTTACTTATCAATAATAAACCTTTTATAATTGCAAGGTTGAGACACATTTTCCCAACATTAATTTGGTGAAGTTATGCTAAGTTGGAGGTTTTGGCCTCCTCAAGAATTAAACTAGAGGTTAAGGGGGTTCTTGGAACCCCAAGAACCCCTGATTGGTTCCTGTTCCTATTTAGACCCCCAATAGGTTCTAAGTGTTGGTATTTCAATGTGTGCCAAGAATCTTCACCAACATTGATGAGTTCATGATCAAGGTGATTTCATTGAAAGAAGGTTAAAGGTGCCAGGTTCTTAATCAAGTTGACTGTGTTTATGAAGACCCAATACTTAGTCATTTTCATGAAGTTCCAAATTTCTTCAAAAGCTCTAACAAAGGTTAGGAAAGTTTAAGTCGGAGGTGAGGTAGGTTCTAAGAACCCTCAAAACCCCCATCAATTTTGATTCCTAGCTTAAGCCCCAAACAAAAGGTAAAGAGATAAATTATGTAAGTATTAAGAGTTATTAATTCCTTAGGATCCTCTAATCAAGTGACAAGACTCTAGGATATCTCCAAAACCTTTATAGGATTAAGATTCAAGGGCCATGACAAAAGATGAAGTTTGGACGAAAACTCAAGGGCCAAAATCCTGACAAAGGAAGACGTCGTGAGTTCTTATAGATCCCCAAAAACTTGAGAATAAAGAAAACCTTTAAAAGGTTCTAATAGTTTTGAATGAAGCCAAAAGCTTGACTATGGATGAAGGGATTTTGGCATTGGTTCCACATGAAGCCCAAACCCAATAGGAAGAATAAAAAGAATAGGTAAACATTTGGAAAATCAAAAGTTCCTAAGGGGTGTTAGAGCACCGAAAAATTTATGTACACACTTTCAAGGAATTTAGAGGACTTGTTAACAAACAACACATGGTAAAAAGAGATGAAATTGTTATCACCTAGATTTGCACCCTATAGAATGTAAAATTTAACAATCCAGTGTAACATGGGAAGACCTCCAAAGCTGTGGGTCACTTATAGATAGAGGTCAACCTCCGGAGAAGGTCGGCTTCTTTTGGTGTCACCTAACTATTGATTATGTAAAGGGAAAGTGAGAAGGGGGTGATCCCACAATAGTGGTTTACACTTTTTGGCCTAACTGGACACTGATATTTTTTTTTAACACAATCTCCACATTCAGGCACCTATAGCGATTAAACCGTAAGGAATTTGAAGATGATGTAAACTAGAGTCTTGTCACATTTTGTCTGTAGATTCTAAAAATATTTTTTCAATTTTTTGGAATCAGATTGCACTTCTTTTTCCATCTCCCACAAAAATTGGTTTTTCAAAAATAGCATTTTTAAAAGTGGCCTTACCCATATAACGCAACTTTTTTTCCATGAAGGATAAAATTCAATTCTTTCAAATTTAGATTTCTAACTCCGATATATAGTGCTTCCACTTGGTTAGATAGTTTTTTATTGAATATTGTTTCTTTAATCAAGTTTTGAAGTCAATCAAATGACAATTCAGACATAGCGCGACCGTATAACGCATAACTTTTACTGTATGTATCGAAATTCTTCTCTTTTTTTTTTGTTGGATCAAGGACTTCAATATCTGGTGCACTCATATTTTTTTTTTTTTTTTTTATAATCTTCTATTTTTCCACTTGTGCAGAACAGAGATTTTTGTTTTCGATGAAAAACCTATATTTAATAAAACTTAAAAAGCAGGATAGATAATAAAACCAAAACATACTAAAATTATATTCATTGGATAGCTAGTTAAAAGGCTACTCGATTCCAAGTTTGGTTTCTAAATATTCCCCCATTTTCATCCCCAACCGGAGCTTGAAAGCGTAAAATTTTAGGTTTTTTGTGTGTACAAATTAAAAAATTAGGGAAAAAGGGGGTTCGCTAGAACCAGGGGGTTCTAGCGAACCCCCAGGGGTTCTAGCGAACCAGGGTTCATTCGAACCCCCACTAATATGCATTTTCCTTTGTTTTTTGGGCAGGAAATGTGGGCCCAATAGTTAATGGGTTCGATCGAACCCTAGTTCGGTCGAACCCCTTTATGGTTCGGTCGAACATGTAGGTTCATGCGAACCCCTAAAACGATTTTTTTTGCCATGGGGTCATTTTTTCTCAATTTTCCTTCCTCCATCAAAGTGTAAACCACTATTATGGCTTCACCCAAGGAATGCATAAAAATGAAGCTAAAACCTAAGGTGATACACTAAATGTTACTTGGATTTGAAACCAGACTTCATACACTTGCTTGCAATGACTGAAGATAAATTTGCACAACTCACTTCCACATATATTTTTGCAAAAATGTTTCACAAATAGGTCTTGGTGCTACGATTCCTAGAAGGAAAGATAATTTCACATCTAGAATTCATTACATCTTTTGACACAATTTGTGACCTGCAAAAACATGCTTTCTGCATAAAGGATCTAAAATCTAAGACAAAGCTCGAAGGAAATAAACATTTACCTCACTAAAAGCTTGATCAATCAGCTGACTGAACACAAAAATGCAAAGAGAAAGTAGGCAAGAGCTTCAAATCAATAGTAATCAAGGTCTTTACTGAATTTCATCTCCAAAATTGAGTTACAGAATTTTGCTAATCTGAGAGAGGACTATAAAAGTCACAGACTTCAGAAAAGCATCCGGAGAACTCCTTTACAAGAAGGAAAAATTTCCTTATATACAAAAGTGTGTCGGCCCCTCTCGGCTTACAAAAATATCTGTCCTCGGGATAGATCTCTCCCTAGATCTTTTGATTGAATTTAATGTTGCACCCTGCGTGTCCATGTCGGTGAAGATTCATTCCCCAGAGAAGCCTATAGATCTTTCGCAGCTACCACATTCATTTCTAATCCTCGTGTCCTCCTTGAACCTCTTCGGCTGAGCACTTTGAATTCTCCTGAGCTCAGAACATATACATGTTGCTTTTCATCCTGTTGATCTTCTTCATCCTGGTGAGACTGCCACAACTTGCTTTTAGCTTTTCCTGATTGGTCAGGCATATGCCATGCAAAAATATCCTACAGTCAAAAGCTCCTCCTGGAGAATCGCATGTCGGTGAGACACTAATCGTGTATCCTAGATGCGATTAAATCTTCTTGTGGTTATCGGCATAGCTTGAAGCTATCGATGAGAGCTCCTGTCGAGCCCAAAAGTCATACCGATATTGCCTCTGTGGTTGCCAAGACAATCGCGTTCAGCCAGAAAACATGGCAAACTCTTCTCATCCTCTCTCGACGAAAGTATATTGATGTCACCCCAAACGCATTCCACTCCACCGAGCTCCACATGTCTTTCGGTGAGACATCAGAAAATTGGGAAGACTTCACCCCGACCTCAAAATGTTACATCAAAGACATCCCCCCGGTCGGTAGGACCCTCGGCATCGCTGGGACCTTATGCCGAATTTCCCATCCTACCGCGAGCTCCTTTTGTTGTCGGTGAGACCAAAAGTAGTTGGTGAGACATCACGCCGATATCCATTCCCTTTGGCGAGACTCCCATCGGTCGGGAAGACATCTCCCTGAGCTTCTATCTCTTCGGCGAGACCGCCGGCTTTCGACGAGACCTCTCGTCAAGCAAAATACTTCGGCAAGTTCGTTTCATTTCAGGGAGACAAGCTTTGTTCACCGAGACATCACGACGAACTCCCTTCCTTCGCCGAGGGCGTACTTCATTTCGGGGAGACATCGCGTGGTCGGGGAGACCTTACCCCGAGCTTGCTTCCTTTCACCGACGCCGCCTCATGAATGATTGTTGGCGAGACCTTCATCTTCGGTAAGACCTTCAAGCAAACCCCGCTTACATATGCCGAAGGCATCCTTCGGTGAGACCTTCTGCTTTCGCCGAGACTTCACGGCGACCTCATTTTCCTTTCCCCTGAGCTCCTACTTCGCCGAGACCTTGGCCTGTCGGCCAGACCCTTTGCCGAAGATCGTTCCATCTCGTCGAAACTCGTGCTTGGTCGCCGAGACATCACTGTGAACACAAACATCTCCCCAACGCCAAGCTTGTGAGCTACCTTCGGTGAGAAATTACACGCGAAGAGACACATAAAGAGTCATGGTGACCTGAATGCCCCTGGTGACTGGCGCATTTAACCAAATGGAATGCACTGCTAGTCGGCAAGACAACGAAAGGGTCTTGCCGACTTTCTTTTCTAAGGATTTTTTTGCCAAAACTGATTGAGGCATGCTTTTCAACTGAGCTCCTTGTGAAATGTCATCAAATACATGACCTAACCCTCGATGCAAATGTCCCATTTGGCCCCTATGAACATCTGAACATAATATCCCACCTGATTGAGCCTGTGGGTGAAAATTGGGCAACCAAAACAAAGGGTGACCATTCAGTTCTGTGACTATTGTGTTGATTGTTCAACTATTCTAGGGAGCATATAAATGGGAGGATCATGATGCATTGAGGGGTCTAGAAGTTTGGAGAAGAGAACGATAGAGAATTTTGGTTCTCACCAAACTGATGAGGTTCTAAGAAAAGAACAATAGAAGATTTTGGTTCTCACCACATCGTTGAGGTTTTGTTCTTGAGGGATTATAATGCCTATATTTAGGAAGAATATTTTTATGTAGGATAATGGTCTTAGGTGGAGACTTAATTATTTTAATTTTTAACCATAGTACTCTTGTTGTACATAAATAAATTGATTTGAATCTTATTGTGATTGTGGATATGGTTGTTGAAATTATATATTTTTTGATTTGATGTTGTGTTGGCTACGTGATTAGGCAGTATGATAATACCCCTCAGTATCAACTACATCAAATTATACTAGAGTGAGGTTGGTATTGCTAGCAATGAGTTAATCATTGTTGAGTCATTGAAGGTGAAGTAACTAGTGTTCCCGAGGTTCATGAGTTTTGCTACAGGAGGGAAGAGGAGTCATGTAGGTGTAGAAGAGTAGAGTGGAATGTGAGACCTGTGTAGGTGAGTGAGTAGTGAAACTTGAGATAGTGGTTTTCTGTTAAAGACATTGAAAAATGCCCTCATAGAGAATAAATCCTAAAATTGAGATATTTTCTCAACTACATGTTGAAATGAGGAATGAGATAAGGAACTTAATTGTTGGATTGAGGAGAAACAAATAAAATTCTAAAGACCATGAAATAGTGAAGAGGAAAGTGAGGTAGATGAGTGAGATAGAGATAATGGACAAATGATGGATGCTATGGAAGAAAAATTCTTGAGAGCCCTTACAAAAATTAGAAAAGGTAACGAAATAGATGTCCTAAATTTTTTGGTACATTAAATCATGATGAATTGACCTGTTGGGTAGGTGAGTTGGAGGAATAATTTGATTTGGAGTAGATTAGAGATCCACAGAGGGTGGAATTAGCATGGATAAAGCTTGAGGGACATGATGCACTATGGTGGAGGTAATTGCAGAGAGAGAGGGTTAGAAATGGTGATATGAGAATAACAAGGTAGAGTCAAATAATGGCTATATTGATAGTAAAATTCATTCCAAGATATTATGAATTAGAGTTATTTAGGAAGTTGCAAAATTAAAAGAATAAGGACATGAGTGTGAAGTACACAGATGATTTCTACAAGATGGTGATCAAATTGGGACAACACTAAATGGATTGGTAAAATGTGGCCAGGTATATGAATAGGTTGAGATTCAAGATCCAAGAGCAAGGTTGGAAGCAATCAAAATATTTTTGGCCTTATCAACATTTTAGAATTTCAAGGTATACCAAATGGATGTGAAGTCTACATTTTTGAATGGATAGTTAGAAGAAGTATACATTGAGCAACTAGAAGGATTTCAATGTTTAGATAACACAAATTTTGTGTGTAGACTAAAGAAAGCACTTTATGGACTCAAACATGCTCCTAGAGCATGGTACTCCAAATTGGATAGATATATACAATAGAAAGGTTTGTGGAGAGGAGGTGCATATAGTAATTTATGCATAAAAATAGAAGGTGATCAATTGATTGTTGTTGTTTATGTTGATGGCATTATCTTTAGTAGAAGAAGTGATGCTATATGCAAGGAGATTCATGATGCAATTCAGAGTGAGTTTGAAATGTCAATGCTTGGTGATTTGTCTTTCTTTATTGGTTTACAAATTTCTCAATTAGACAAAGGAATATTCATTTCTCAGAATAAGTACATAAAATAAATGTTAAGTTTAAGATAGAAGAATGCAAACTGATGAGTACACCTATGGTTACCGGGTGTAAACTAAGTAAGGATGATGACTCTGCTCTAGTAAACCAAACTTTGTATAGTTCTATGATTGGTAGTTTGTTATATGTGATTACATCCAGACCAACTATAATACAAGTTATTGGAATGGTAGCTATATTTCAAGCAGTTCCTGAAAAAACCCATGTCAAGGTAGTAAAAAGGATATTTAGATATTTAAAGGCTACAACATATTTTGGTTTATGGTATCCTAAGAGTGAAAAATTCACACTAACTGCATACACAAATTCATATTGGGTAGGAAGCATAGATGATCAGAAGAGTAAAAGTGGCGGTGTTTTCTTTCTTGGTGAAAGTCTTTTATCTTGGTTAAGCAAGAAGCAAGATTCAATATCTCTATCCATAGTAGAGGAAAAATATATTACAAAAGCTTCATGTTGCACTTAGGTATTATGGATGAAGTAAAAATCGAAGGAAATGAAGATAGAGTTTGATGCACCTACTCCCATTCCTTGTGACAATACTAGTGCTATAAAAATTTCCAAGAATCAGGTAATGCACTCAAGGACAAATCATATTGTAATTAAGTATTATTTTGTGAGAGAGAAGGTTGTAGACAAAGAGGTGAAATTGGATTATGTTGAAACCAAGGAGAAAGTAGTAGCTAAATTTTCACATAACCTCTTCCTTTAAGGATACTTTTGAGTATCTTTGACAAAAGTTGTGAGTTGTTTCTCTAGGACTCTTTTTGAATCAAGAGGAAGCATAGGTTGAGGGGGAGTGTTGACTCCCTACCACAAGAAGACTTGGTGGTCTTGTAGAGTGTTTCAAAAGTAGTGCGGTATGGACTAAAGGGGAGTCTATCTAAGGAAAAGGTTTATGAATTGTGCAAAAATAAGTTGACCTTTTCCATTGATGCCAAAGGGGGAGAAATAGGTCTCAAAATATTAAATATTCTAAAGGGAGAGAGAACTCAAGTGATGTGATTTCATGATCCTAACACATTAGATTTGTCTTCTTGTCAACAAAACTTTTCTATTTATCATCAATGACAAAGGGGGATATTTTTTAACATATGTTGCCATTGATTTCAAAGGAGTAATATCAAGGAGTATTGTCCTTGATGTCAAAAGGCACTTGTTGTTTTCAAAGGAGTAATGCCAACAGAATAATGAGAATCATACTGTTATATCAGAGAATTTTGAGAACAAAGAAGAAGACTATTGTAGTATGATTGTAATATTATACCTATATCTATTTATGGTGATAGAAGTAATCTGGTAGTTTGATCTGAAATATTGGAGATTAGTTACTTAGGGTAGAGAGATTTCTCTAGAAAAATGTTCATGATCTATATTCCCTCCTAGATGCGAGTTTTGTTCTATAATTTGAAAGGAGAGTATGCCTACACCTTTTCTATCTTATTCCAAAGTTTTTGGGATTTATGTTCAACATGTAAAAATAATGAAGTGTTAGAAGGGTTACTCTGTTGGTTATCTAACTAGTTGATGTTCTGGAACTATGTGACAATAGTGTGTGATCTTCAAAGATAGTGTGGGATGAAAAAATAGGTCTAGGTTAAAGTTCTTGAAGGAAGTGCATGACATCATGTTATTTTGGCAGATTTTTTTTTGATTTAGGACCTACCCGCTACATGTTTCATGTAAATTTGAATTTAGGTCTGCCTTAACCAGTTGTGGATGTGTTAAGGGACTCGTGGTTGAAATGAAGTGATGTTAATGTAATGAGATTTTTATAATCATCATAGTTTTAGATTTCACTTGATATGGAAGTGGGCATGAAAGTGTGTGGAAGTGTGAATCTGTGTGAGGAAGAATAATTCAAGTGATGTAATAGGAGTTCCATCTCTCAATAATTGTGGGGCATAATCAAAAGACCATAAGGTGTGCAGGAGAGTGTCTGACGCAAGATCAAATCTTGTGTAAGCTATGTAGTTAGCATTGAAGTTTCACAAGCATTATATTTGTAATCCGGTAGGACTGGTGTTCTACTCATTGAGTTGGTATTGAGATTTTTGTATTGGGGATTAGTGTACCCAATAGGATGGTACCTACAAATACAGCAGGGGATTGGCGTCTCCAATAGGTTGGTGCCTACTTCATGATTGTAACTTATTCATTATTTCTGTAAGGCTATATTTGGATAGTAGCTCCAAGCAGCTCTTCTCACTATGGTTTTTCCCATTCTGGGTTTCCACATATATCTAGTGTTCATTGTGTGATTGTGTGCATCTTTGTTGCTTGGTTGATAGTAGTTGTTTTGATTCATGTTTGGAGATACATGTTGAATTAAAGATTTTTAAATAGATTTGATATACTAATTCAACCCCCCCTCCTCCCTCAGTATATTTTGTGCCCTTCACTTATAAGGTCATCACTATCAAATTTATCAAACTCCAATTTAGGGGCTTGTTAATTTTTTTTGCTATTTTGGAGAAGTATTATATTTGGTGTTAGTGCTTGAACCAATTGAATATTTCCCACTCTATTGGAATTCTTATCTAATGGATTTAAGGCCAATCAATTAGTAAACTATTTTAACTAATAGACAGTCTTAACTATATATTTTTTATTTCTTCATCCAAAATTTTGAAGAATCCTTTGAGTCCTACTATTTGTACCCACTAGGCCATATTGGCCACCTAGGGTCATTGGAGGGATTATAGGAAAACTATACCAAAATAATCAATAAGAAAAAATAGTCAATTGTAATAGCTTTTAAATTGTAAGATAAATCAATCTAGAATCATTTCTTACTAAGTACCCTATGGGAAAATATTTCAATAAAAATGACCAAATTCCTCTTGATTTGTAATATTTTTGCTCCAAATTTTTAGATTAGTGAAGAGCGTATAAGACCTAAATACCCAAGACTCAATTGGTCAATAATTTTTTTCTAAATTTTATGGATCGCTAAACTACTATACCATCATACATACCTACTCAAATCTATCTGTGTCAATTTAAATATACCAATCTCCAATCAAATATACTCAAGTTTGGTCATGGTTAAATATTAAGCAAGAAATTTCTAGGGTAGGGTATGTTTTTCTATAGGATCTTTAATATACTTTTACTATTTACAAATGTTGAACTAATCCAATATTTTAGAACTCCAACTATAGAGGATTCTACTATCCTATACCCTATCTTGTCTTTGAGGTACAAAGAGAGTAACTTCTTGGAAATAAATTCTTAACAAGAAATTAAAATTTTCAAATGCTCAATGGATTCCTAAGGTGAACTTTCTCCTAACACTAGAGGCTCTTTTGACCATACCCAAAGGTATGTGGAAGCTCAAGGTCATATATAGTTTTTTCTAAGGCTTGGGTATTAGTGAATTCTTTCCCACCTCACTTTGCACACTACAATATGCCTAGTGAAGAATAACTCTCTTGAATATTTTAAAAGCTTGGGAACAAAATTTATAAAAATTTAGACCTCTACATGCCCTAGTTCTTCCTAACTTAGGACATCCTAAGAACTAAAAAATTATGTACTTCTCATGATTCTTGAGTGTAATAAAGTTTTGGTTTTACATTCCTTGATTAATTTTTATTTCTTTTTCCTCAATTTATGTTTTCATGGTGGATTTAGTCATTTTTATAGATCCATATATTTCCTAAAAAAAATTTCAATCCCTAAAAGTTCAAATAGTTTTAGTAACTAGACATTAGGATTTTATTTTTTGTAGAAATAGATAAAATGTTCAAGTTAAAGTATGTAATTTTATTTTAATGCAAATTATCATGTTAGTCCTATTTCCTTAAAATCATGTTTATCCTTGACATTATTACCATTTTATTAATATCTATAGATACAAAAATAAGCTATAGTATTACCTTTTAATATTTATATCTTCCAAAGTAATTTAGATTAAACTATATGCATTAGACTGTGACATTTATATTTTTGATCTTATGTGTATCCTTGTTAATTCTTGAAGTCATGATTGGTCATTTGAGAGTGAGCTAAAAGTGGGTCTTATTCAATATAAAAGGTGCTTGCATCATATTGAGATCTAATAGACTTCTATAAATCTATAAACAATTGAGAGGGTACCACTATCATCTATAGATAAATTATAGACCATTTATTAATTCTGTGATAGTTTAATCTAAGTTATCCACATGAAATCATTGATTGGGGTATTGAATAAAAAATAATTAGTGATATGTCTTTTTTATTGACTTCTATATGTGTATTCAATGAGCATCTTCTATTTATAGATTTGTAGATCATTATCTACTCTCTCAAGTTTACATGTTAACCCTCTACATATCCTAAGATTTAATCCTTGAAAAAAGATGTTTGGCATCATTCTCATTCAAGTTCCATCCATGTGTTTCTCTTACATTAGCTTCTATAGATTGTTAAATCAACATAGTGTGCATCTTCAATCTATAGAGCTATAGTGCTTGTTGATCTTTAGCTATTTTAAATCTTATTCATCCATGTCATCTAAGTCTTAGTCATCATTAATATAACTTCTCATTGCTTATCTTCCATAGATTGATTTATATTTTGACACATGTCACTTCCATTTCCACTACTATAGATCAAAAGATCAACAAGTGTGTTTTCTATCCAAGATCTATAGAAGCCCATTGATTTACTATGTTTTTCCAAAAAATTGAAACATATTCTTTCACATATATCCTTGATTTGAATTGTCTTATTTTATTTTATTAAATGTTTTTGATAGAGATGTATCAGCCTTATATTCATGAGGTCATCTATGTCAAAAGACATAAAAGTGAGGTCATGTCTTTATAGATAGCATTAGTTTTTAAATTTAGAATTATATATTTATTGAATTCCATGTTAACCTTGTATTCTTCATCAATATTTTGAGATTCAGAGGCATCCAAATTGTTGATAAAATATAGAATGTGTTTGGACCATCATCAAATACCTAAAAATGTTTGATATTAAACCCAAAGCCAAAGACATGGAGAAAATTTCTCAAAATTTCTTTAGTTTTGAATGAGCTACTAGCAATGATGTAATTCCAACAATAGACAAGGAGATGCATTTTTTATTTTTAGAAATACACTTATATTAAATGAGTCAAAATATTTAATCAAGTTCAATACCTCCTATATTCACATTTGTATTGGCTTCAAACTTGCTTGATAAATAATTGTCTCTAAAAATTTATAAACTCTTTTACTTTTTCCCTATTATCTAGTTCCTATTTATGAATTAACTCCTCGTACTTAGCAATATTGTGTGTACATGTATGATACAACTTGTATCCTTCCAAAAATAAATTTTATGAATTAACTCCTCGTACTTAGCAATATTGTGTGTACATGTATGATACAACTTGTATCCTTCCAAAAATAATTTTTATGAATTAACTCCTCGTACTTAGCAATATTGTGTGTACATGTATGATACAACTTGTATCCTTCCAAAAATAATTTTTCATTATCAAATTCTATCTGCACACCACATCCTTGTTTAGATTTAGATCCATCAAATCTGTGTGTCCAATTCTGATCTTTCATGAATTTTTCCTTTATTTTTGGGACAAGTGTTGGCTCTTCTATCTTCCTATTTACCTTAAGAGTATAAACACTAGTGTCATAGTCTATCTATGCAATTTCATTAGTATTATTATACTTTATTATTAGATGCTTTTGTTGTAGTTCTCTTTCTATTTTAATCTAATTTTTCATACTGCACAAGAGCTATATGTGTAAAAAATTGGTTTTCATGCATCCATTTAGAGCTTTGGACTAGTCCTAGCTAAGTAGTATGTAATAAGATTCTAGAATATCCATAACTTATATTTCTATATATTGTTGTATCCTTATATTACATGTTATTTTCTTGGGAATGTGGTTCGAATCACCTACAAAGTTGAGCTCTATTTTGTCTAATCAAATAAATTTTCTACTTGACTTTGCAAGCATCAAACCAATCTTTTCATATATAGAATAAGGCATTACATTGCTTGATGCACCAAAATAACAAGAAAATTATGTAAGTTTTTTCCAAACATTTTGATTGCCAATAAAAATGGAGTTTCAATTTTCTCCTTATATAATAAATTTTCAACATGTGCAATTCTATTAGTTTCATAATTATTATAAGAAAATAAAGCTTTTAAGTAACAAATCTTGCTAGCCAATGAAATAGAAAAATGTTAGCTTTGGTTTCTTGGGGCCTTCTAAAATATTATACCCAAATTTATTTTTTTAGTGTTTTTTTCTATTTGTGGTGGAAGAAAATTTGATTTTGGTGGTGCACCTTGATTTTGGGTTGAGGTAGGTCTTTTTGGTGGAATTGGATATCACTTGCATCTAGAATCCCTGTGGATTTTTGCACACTAATGAATCATTTTCACAAATCTTCCACAAACATCTATATCAAATTTTCAATTAAATACCATTTTTTATTCATTTAATTTCCAAAAAAAATATTTCAATACATTTATCAATCCCAAATTTTTAATCTAAAATAATACTAATATTATCTATTTGTTTACCCTAGATTGGTTTCTCCACCTCCTCTATAAAACCATCATGATCATATTGAATGGCATTGTGGATAAATTTTTAAAACAACCTTTTCAATATTAATTAAAACTTCAACAAGTTGTGGTTACACTGTGCTCATGCACCCAAACAGCCCTAAGAATTTTTTTATTTTTTTTAACTGGAAACAGTTGACTTTGAATGGAAGCTAAAACAAAGGTGAATGTTTTTATTGTTACCTTTGTTGGCCCTGACCCTTGTACAATAAAAATATGGATCACAAAGCACAACCGACATAACTAACAACAAAAAACAAGAGACACCCAAATAAACAACAAGACTAATAGACCTAATAACCCACCAAAATCATGATGATTTTAAAAATATTTTAATGAACTTTATTTTATTTCAAAACAAGAATCCTTCTCTCCAAAAACTAACTTTTTTTTTGAAGAGGAGGGAAGGCATGCAATCATTGGCCGAACCTTCTCCCATCTTCAAAGCATCTATGGGGGAAACTCTTTAAGATTATAAGTCTTTTTACAAAAAAGCCATTCAAACATTTAAATCCAAAACAGAAACCACAGATTCTTGCCCATGAAGAAAGCTTGGCTGCACACCCAGAAGGTTTAATCCACAAGACTTGTACAGAATCTAATCTAAACGGACTTCAACATTATATTTAGAAACAATGGTACCTCCAGCTGAAGAATGAGCTTCAACAAGGGCATACACACGAGCATATCTGAAGTGCCCTGTGCCTCCAACCACAGAGCCCATCCTGGTGGCTTCAAGAAATTTGTCTGATCCCTGGATCTCGAGACTGCTTCCATTGTATTTCTCATTCTCAAATATCACAGAGAAAACCAGATAAAAACTAGTGCCTCTAACATCTGAATTAACTCCAACTCCTTGTATTCTTCCCACAATCTTCGAGGAGGGCTCAGGTCCTTCTGTTATGCTCTCATCGAAGATCACTACTGTTCCAAAGCCTGACAATTTTGAAGAGCTTCCCTCAGCTCCTGCAACTATTGATTCTGTTGCATTGCTTCCGGTCGCAATTCTATGTGAGTAGAACTCCATATTAATAGATGCATGACAGGATATCACTGCAAGGAAGATAAGCATGAGGAATAATGTTAACCAAGATCTTGAAGCCATATTTCAAATGACACCAGAGAAATGGAAATGAGAGCTAATGATTTTCTTTGCACTGATGGGTACAAATAGGTTGGTTTGCAGTCAACCTATAGTTTTGCAGCTCATTGTTTATAGAGGTTTTGGTATCTCATATATCCTCCATTAATGGCGAAAGGCAAGCTACACAGCTGACATCCACGTCAGTCTTTCATTATAAAATGGATCCTGATTATATGGCATTAGAGAATCTTCATTAACTTTAGCTTCTCTATTGGTCTTTTCCATAGGATGCACATTTGACCCTAAAAATCCTCCCGGAAAAAAGAAATGAGAGTGATAGAGAGTCATACTCACAAAGTCTAACTGCAAAGATAAAAGAATATTAAAAGATGTAAATCTATTAGTGATAGAAGATTTCGACAATTTATGAAGATTATTATTTAATGTTTCTAAATTAGATTGTTTCAATAATTTTGTATCAATGTTTTGGATCACACTCCGTGATCCATCATCAGGATAGTAGAGAGCATAAGGAGTAAAATGACAAGTTGCAGACCAAAAATTACATAAAAAGGGACAGAGGGAGGTGAGATACGTTGGCACGAATAACAAAGCAAAAAGGTTGACTAATTAACCACATTGATCACATGGCAAGAAAAAAAAAACAAGGGAATAATATGAAAGAAAGATCAAAAAGACTTAATAAGAAAGAGAAAATGGTAAGAAAGACCAAGAAATAAAAAGAGAATAAAAAGAAGTGAAACTATATGCATGATATAAAACAACTTGGTAGTGGTTATCCAACATCTAGATGTGCTTCCGCGTAGATGCATTGGCACATCCATGCATCATGTCGCATACCATAAACAATATGTACAAATAATTATGGACTATGGAAATCTAATGTCTTCAACATTAAAAAGGTCAAGTTGGATAAAGTCTTAGGAGTTCAGATGTAGGAGGATCTTTTATCATCTGAATTTTTAATTAATTAATAAATAAGTCAAATATACATTCTAAGGTCTGGATAGACAATACAAGATGTGCTTTTCATGACTAATATTTTTTATGTGAATAGTATATTATTCTCTTTTTAGTGTATAAAAAGTAATAAAGTTATTATTTAGATAAAAAAATATTTATTATTTAGATAAAATAATTTTAGTAGGTAGTAATTATTTAATCTTTTTTTTAAAGTGAGTAACTTTTTTATATAAATGATATTTCAACAAAAAAAATTAATCTATTTATCTATTTTTATTGATTGTTATCGATTTTTGTTAAATAATCTTATTTTTGTTTATTTATTATTAATTAACGTGTATATTTTCAAATAAACAATCTTATTCTCATATATATTTTTATCAAATTCTTTTTTTTTTTTAAACACCAATAAAATCAAAAAATTTATATTACTTCTTGCATAAAAAACCTTAAAAAAATCCAAAGCCTTCCAAAATCTATCACTCTTAATCCATGCATGTGCTCTTTCAGCTATTAACTCCTCTACTCTTCAAATCTAGTGTGGCTTTTTATATTTAACCCTTCATTTTTCTAAAATTCATCTCTTTGTTCATTTATCCTTTCCTTTTTTAAAATTCATTCATTTGTTCATTTATCCTTTCATTTTTTAAAAAATGTTGCCATTGATTTGATCTATGTCTTTTTATCCTTTCATTTTCTTAAATTTTAGGCTCTTGTTTTAGTACTATCTACTAATGTCTATTTTTCTTCACTTCGAATATATGTTCATTAGAAGTCCTATAATAATTATCGAATTTTGTGGAGGGCTAATTTTCCATCAACAATTTGAGGGAATTATCATCCTACTATTTGGTGTCATTTGTTGAGGGTAAAAAGGACCAATAGTACCCCTTGAAATGCTCTTTAGTGAAGAGTTTTTCCAAATGGAAAGACCTGAGCGATACATTCTTTGTCCTAATTTTTGTGTAAGTTGAGTATTAATTTTAGATAATATGTCCTATAAATTTACCTACCACAAAACACTTGACTACAAATGGCTTCTATAGGGCCAATGTCTAACCATTGAATTTAAAAAATATCTAATTGCAATAGCCACAAAGCTCATGCTTAAAATTTTCTATAGCTCATACCTTCACTTTCAACATCACAAACTTTAAACATGTAGCCTACGTCAATCCTTGATCCCCTAATAGTTCATAATCAATGTGTTTAATCTATGAACACATGGAATTGAAACTTTATAAATCTAAGGTTCAAGATTTGTATAGTTTCTTTCAAAGTTTCGTAATAAATAAATAATGATATAAAAGACCAATAATTAAGATAAAAAAACCAAGACATATACAATAGATTGTAGTACTTGAAACTAAACAAAGGTTATTCATTAATCAATGCCACTTTCTCTAACCCTTGTTGTCTCATTAAAATCCTTGGAAGAGTGAAAATAGAATTCACTCTAGGAACATTTTTTAGTGCAAATCACTCTTAGTCATCAACCACATAAATATAAAATAGAAAGAAAAAGAAGCCTGGTAAACATATACAATAGAAGTAGTGCATATGTGATATGAAGTAATAAATAAAAAATAGAAAGAAAATACTACATATAGTATTCTACCTAGGAAAATCCTTTGAAATAAAAAACCCAACACAATAGAAATAATTCTCTATCACATAAAGTTAAAATTGTTCTCTAATAAAATAATGAATCTCTTACTTCACCCTTAAGAATGTGAAAATATTTATAGGAACATCAAAAGAGGTTTTATATATTGAATGAATTGGGTAAAGGATAAACTTGAGGGCTTTAATACATGGGTGAAAATAGAAGAAACCCAAAATATCACCCAATTTATTTTTTAAAATTTAATGATCTAGAAACTAGATGAAATTGTCTCTTGACAATAAAATATATCTAGTATGCAACAATTATCCATCATTCTCTCACTTTTTGAATAATACATAGGGGGGGCCAATTCTAAACTATTAGTTAATGAGAGTAACCACCCATCGATTTTTTATACTTAGTAAATTTCTTAGTACTTACAAAAAAAATCAATGAATCAATGCCATTCTTTTCTATGTCACCTTTTTCTAATAGTACCCACTTGCCTTTGATCATTTCTCTCAAAAAATGATATTATAATCTAACTTTTACCAAGCATGATAAACAAGATTCTTAGCCAAATATATTGTACTTTGACTATCACTATCAATTCTTACCATCTTTTGTTCTAAATCAATAGTCAAGCACAACCTTTGTAGCGACATTACTTCCTCACATGCATTTGTAGCCACCATGTAAGTTCAACCTCTTTTTTAGATAATGCAACAACTATTTGTATTTTACTCATCCAAATTATTGCTCCTCCAAAAATACTGAATAAACATCCACTTGTAGATCTTAGATAGTCAAATTTCTAACCCAATCAAAATTCACAAATCCTTGTAAACTTAAACTTTTACTTTCATCATTTCTTCCTTTTTAACAAGTTACATAAGGTGCCATACAAATATCTAAAAATATTTTTCATAGTAGTATAATGTCTTTACTTGCTTTGGACATATATCTACTCACAACTCCCACTGCATGTGATATTTTAGGTCTAGTATTTATGTACCATTACATACATGAGGCTACCAAAAACACAATCATAACAAACTTGACAAATTTTGTCATTTTATTCTTTTATTTTAGGGAACTATTCAATAGTATTTTTTTATTAATCAAAAGGAAGTACTCACAAGTTTACTATCCTATATCCTAAATCTAAAAAAAATCATGTCAATTATTTCTTTTGATATAACCATTTTCTTTTACACTATCCCTTTTAATTTCAATGCCCAAAATAAATTTTGTACTACCAATATATTTCATGTCACATTGTGAAGATGATTGAGACTAAACTTAATTGATTATTGTCATGTTGTTACGAAATAATAATATATCGTCTACATAAAACACTATGATAAAAAAAATCACATTTCTATTTGAAATGCACACATGGATCAACTTTTCTATAATCCAACTCAAGTCACATAATCAATTTTTTGGTTCCAAATCCTTGGTGATTGCTTCGAAATGGAAAGATATTTTTTCAGCTTACATAGAAGTTCCCATTACTTTTCACCTTATATGATGTTTTTGTGTCATGTAAATTTTTTCCTCGAGCTCACCAATTAGAAATTTTTTATTTACATCTTTCTATTCAATTTTAAGATGAAAAAACAACAAAAAAAAGTTAACAAAACTCTAGTTGAATTTATTTTTACAATGGAAGAAAAATTTCTCCAAATTTTATTCCCTCAACTTGAGATAATCCCTATGACACTAAATGAGCTTTATAATTCTCCATTTTTCCTTCTAAATTATACTTCTTAAATAACCATTTACAACCAACTAATTTTCCTCTATGAGGTAATAAAATCAAGTTCCAAGTTTGGTTTTTATTTAAGTACTCCATTTCTTCCTCTATGAACTCCTTCTAAGACTCTTTTTTCATTTGATGTAAGTGACTCCTTAATATTCTTGGGGTCTTCATTAGAAACATATAAATTTTATAAAATATATGAATAATAAAAATCAAGATCCCTATACTATAACATGCCAACCCTTCAATGCCGTAAAAATTTCTCAATTTACACCTTGCATTAGAAACATATAAATTTTATAAAATATATGAATAATAAAAATCAAGATCCCTATACTGTAACATGCCAACCCTTCAATACTATAAAAATTTCTCAATTAACAATCCATTGCAATAAAAAAATTCTTTCTTTATTGAGAATATATGAACAAGATGCCATATCGAATTACAATAAAGATTCCATTTCATTTCAATAACTTCACAAGTTATAATAATACAAGAATACATACATTTACATACATCGCTCTAATGAGCTTTAGAAGAAATAGTTGTAAGACAATCCAGGATCCTTCCTTCCAAATCTTGGTTATTTTGTCACTTGCTGTGGAGGAGAAGCATCACTTAGGTGCTTTTCCGCCAACCATGGACTCATAGTGTGGTCCCACACACATCTATCATTCAATAGATGACCCTTCCCTTCGACAAAAAGATTGGTAGAGTAACTGATAATGACAACCAACTAAGCATAGTGATGTGTCTATATGAGTGTGTCCATTCGCCAGTGAACACATGTATCGATATACATATACACATGGATACACATATATACTATACATACATAAATACATACATATACATATATGTGTGTGTGTGTGTTCAAATCTGATTCACATATAGCCATTCATAATCACCATCATATTGATAAATGTTTATGTGTGGTACATCTATACATGTCGTTAGATCCCATTGACATGTATGTGTATATATACATATACTTTCACATACATCCCACTTGTCAATATAATCATGATAATACAAGAAAGATCTCGAAATCTCAAAAGATAAACATCACCCAATAATGCATACAGTAGCAACAAGACTCCCAAATGCAGACATATTAGCTAAGGATGACTTACCTATTACCCATAAACTGACTCAATTCAATCATTCTAATGTGGTGTATGTATATGCTCATATAGTTTACTTTTATTAGTTACACAACCAAGATCTTCTCCTGAGTGATACTTCCCTTCCGCCTGGAGGAATGGAACACATACCTACATCCACTAACACATGCACATGACAATTAATTGTTCACAACATATGCAATATACATAAAACATCTCCAAAGTTAGAATAATAACCACCCTTTCACATATATGCAATATTTTTCCATGAAATAACATCAACTGAGATAACATCAAATGAGATAGCATTCATATTGATAACAAGGTACGAGCACAATTTATTTAACTCTAGGATTCACTTTACATTCACATTTTATCCTACATAGTAATAGTAAATAGTAATTACACAATTTGGGGTGTAACATGCTTCCCCCCTTGTGAATCATCATCCCCAATGATCTATAGCACTTTAACAAACAAATAAAGTCAAATAAAGTTTTACTTACCATTTTCAAAATATGTAAGATTTATAAAACATTTGTCCTATGTAGCATCCCACCTTGCAACCTTCTCCTCCTTAGACCCTACATCGATTGTCCTTGCTATCGCATATGGAAATCTTGTATGCCTCACACATACTTACTCTCCCAAAGAGTTTCATTATATTTTCCTATTACCTCATATGTATATCCTAGGTACAATAGTAACTATACATGACCCTAAGACATAGTGATCAAAAATCATTGGCTCATGAATTTATCCTTAGTATAACCCAAATAGATAAGGAATGTCGGTGCATTGTACACTACACAATGGGTCCCATCCTTCCCCTTTGGTATTTACACTTTTAGACGACTCAAAAATTGATTCCATTCATCACTTACACATCATTTTCCATATAGTATTTTTCTTGATTACTTTCCCATTGCTCTTGGATACCTGTCAAATTTTGATACTGCTTCATACTTAAGCTTTGTATCAACAAAGTTTCATTGATATTTTCAATCTATTACTCCTTTTTGGAAATCTATCAAGTCAATGGTTAACCCTATCTCTAAGCCTATTTCAGCCTAATCGAGTTTCCAACCTTCCTTTCCATATAATGGTCCAAACCCCAATGTTAGAAGTTTATAAATCTTTCAAGATTTGATTTACCATTTTTTCCTATTTGGCTATAATAATATATTGCACATTCATTCGATTGAATGTCTCATAGTATGATCATGGTTTATACAACCCTATCATTATTTTCTCATTCATAATATAGATAACCTTCTTAAGAATACTAAGCAACTACTTCTCACAATATATTATTTAGGACCAAAATCCTATAATCAAGTTTCTAAATAGCATTGGTTACTTTGGTGAGTCTGTCCACTAGAACATTATGTCAGTTTCACCGACATAGACAGGTTGATTTGTCTTGTGTTCTACCACTCCCCCTCTAGAATCTCAAGAGAGTATACATGTCCTACTAATGATGACATCCGGTCTTCATTTCTTGGCATACTAGACATTATCTTTCCACATTTCGTGCAGCCTCTTACTCTATCTTTCCCTAGGTTATAGTGGTTTGTCATCTGACAATTCACTGTCATTCCAATGTCCTTACTCTAACATTAGTTCCCTTGTTTCATTCCTAAATATTCTAAATTTTGGGTACATAGGTTCTTTTATATCCAATAATAGTCTATTCTTTGACTAAGTGAAAACCTACTTTACAATCTCACCCTCCTTTAATTCCCAAGTAATAATGGTTAGAAGTTAGCGGAATAAATCTCTGTTACTTTAAGGCATCCAAAACTTGGATTTCTTTCATCCTTGGATTATTTCCAAAGATACAATTCATCTTTTAACTAAATCAAATTTTCCCGATAAGAATTGGTACTAATTTCGAGTATTAATCCTTGTTCAATCATGTTGGTCCCTAGAAGGTATCAAATTTAATTGCATACCTGATTACCAAGCATGAACGTTTCTTGTTGGTTCCATTGATTCACTTAATCGCATAGGTGAGTCCCAAATTCGATGTGCCCTAATTCTAGGATAGAGTCATCAATCAAAGACTAATTCAGTGTTATAGGTTACTCTACCCCTATATGTTCCAATCAAGACCAAATGTACAACTCAACCAAGTAAGTTATTCCCAACTTAAAGGTGTTAATGAGTAGTCTAGTACATATTCCAACCTAGTAGGAAACTTAACCTAAGGTTTCTCTCTTTAATCAAATGAACTTCTCGTCCCAAATAGGTTATTCCAATCCTAGGGATTCATTTGAGTATAAAGTATGATCAAATAATAATTCTTATAAAGATATTTTTGATGTGGTTCACATAACGTCACATCCTACCTTATCTTTCACTCCATCTCTATGGATTTAGCTAAACCTTATCATCCCCAAGCCTCTTAGCATAGTAAGCTACAATGTCAAGTTGCTTTACGACATGGATATATTTCATAATATATATTATTACTTATCTATGTATAGAAATAACATCGTTATCTAAATTCCTCATATAAGGTTTATAGGAGTGTAGAGACATTGTCTTCCAATTCATGAGTAATCTAGATACTCCCTTGCCAATCCCATAGGCAATGATCTTCACTTTTATGACTAAGTAATTTTCCTATCCTTTCCTTAAGGAACCAATGCTAATGTCATTTGATCTTCCATTCAACATATATAAAGTATTAAGTGGTAAAATTCCTTTCTCATTGGTCACAATTCTTGACCTTTTTACTATCTCCCAATAACTCCAATATTTTATTCTTGTGGTCATAAAATGTATGACTTAATTGACATCATGTCTTACAAAGAAGTCATTAGTTCTTCCAAATTGAAAATATATTCACGATTTTCATTGGGTGGGGTACTTAATCCGAGTCATTCCACTCTCTTTCTTCCCCCCTTAGTGTTTTCACAACTTTTGATCTACTCAACGTTGAACTCCTAGCAACACTTGCTTCTTTGAAAATATTTGTCATTTCTTGTTGTTGGATTTCCATTTCCTTTTCATTCCTCAATGGCATACTTTGAATATACTTTTTCCCAAAGTTAGATTCATCATTGATTTATAATCTCGTAGATTCAATATTTTGGATTGTCTAATAGATGATCTAATGAATAATGAACAACTTAGAAGTTAGGAGAAACACTAATAATCACATTCTCTTTCTAACAACCTTTTAGTGGAGGAATTTTCATACTCATAAAGCCTCGTTGGTTGATGTACTTTTCATCTTAGAGTGTTGTTTTCCTTGCAACTTCTATTGTTTTGACAGATAGTGCCATATTGTATTCCATTTTCTTTTGGAACCTCTAAACAAATGTTTATTTTCGTTGGCATGTTGATGAGTTCATCTTATACTCCAACCAATCTATGGACTATTCAAGCCTTTGTTGGGATAACTTGATTTACCTTTTTCAAGTTTCCTTCTCATAATCACATTTCCAAATGAATTTCCCCTACTTCTAAGTAATCTTCATAAACTTTAGAGCTACCAAGGTTGTTTGGTTTCTTTCTCTCATCTTAATCAAAGCTCCAAATTGATCTCATTGATGCTAGTTGGTGGAACCATGCCCACGTCGTTGATTACTTCTTTCTGACCATTCCGGTCTTTTATCTTTTCCTAGGTACTAACTCTTTTCATGCAAGATCCTATCTTTACACAAGAATTAGATTTATGTCAAGAGTTATCCAACCTTGTGGATACCTCCTCCGTTGAATCTCTACTTCGATCTAATTTATGTTGACATTGCATACACATAGATTTGTAGTGTTTTCACTAAATCCAAAAATTGTTAACTCTTTTCATCTAAAGGTTGCTACTACAAAAGGGGTTATCCCATTCATTCTCATTCCTTTAGAGTCACTTAGCTATCTAGTAGGATAAAGGTATATATTGGTTATTCTTTGTAACCTTCCTACACAACTTGATTGCATAATCTTTCGTAATCTAAGTAATATCATAAGTTGTTGGTTTAGGAGTTCTTAACTCGAGGGATGAATCTTAACTAGTCCCAAATTACACAAATTCCCAAAAATTCTCATCTTCCTTTTCAATCCCCTATGTTCTTTTCTCTTACCATTGTGGCACAAGAAATTTTCAACCATTATCTTTTGATAAGGTTTATGCATTGTTGCGTAATGAGCTCATAGGTTTCAGTGCTGAACCTAGTAGCTTTGATACCACATGTAACATGACAACCCTTCAATGGCACCGTAAAAATTTCTAAATTTACACCTTACAAGTAAATAAATTAGGTAACAAGCCATTGCAATAAAAAAATTCTTTATTTATTGAGAATATACGAACAAGATGCCATATCAAATTACAATAAAGATTCCATTTCATTTCAATAACTTCACAAGTTATAATAATACAAGAATACATACATTTACATGCATAGCTCCAATGAGCTTTAAAAGAAATAGTTGTAAGACAGTCCAGGATCCTTCCTTTCAAATCTTGATTCTTCTATCGCCTATTGTGGAGGAGAAGCATCACTCAAGTGCTTTTCCACCAACCACAGACTCATAGTGCGGTCCCCCACACATCTATCATTCAATAGATGGCCCTTCCCTTCAATGAAGAGATTGGTAGAGTAACCGATAACGAAAACCAACTAAGCATATTGTTGTGTCCTACACAACTAGAACTTGTAATCCCACAATCTTGAACTAGCATGTAATACTAGATCATGATGAATTGGCAGTGTAGTCTTGGTAGTCACACAATCCATAGTGGAGTCTCAGACATTCACACTACTTTGATCAAAGAGTTACATTCAGTATTCCTGCTGAGAGTCATCTATCACATACACTACTCAGGGCCAATTTGACTTGGGGCTATCTTAAACTACGCATAGGTATAGTCCTTCAATGGATATTTTGTCACCCCAAATTAGCCTATCATCATTTTAATCTACTTAGAACAAATGTACTTAACAAGTAAGTACACAAGCTCCCTCCCATACTGGATTAACTATACTAGGAGTAACACAAGATTTCCCAGTCAAATCAATAACTTTAGCTAAGTGTACCTCAAGTGCCTCTTTTATTCATTCATTCCTAGTATATAATATCTATGATATACAACAACCTCTTATTATGGAGTACTTACAAGCACAACATAAAAAAATAGCATGAAAGCTTCAATTTCCTTTTCAAAGATACTTCAAGACATGACAACAAAAACAAGATACCTTACAGTATCCCACACTTGCATCTTAAAAATGAGATAGACCTATTCATTTACTTAAGAGTCAAGAAAGCTATATTATAATCAATTTCACAATGTACATAAAACAAGACCAATCCACTTCATAGTGAAGAGAGTAAAACAAAAGAATTTCAAGGCCAAAATAGAAAATTGCTTACTAAAATCTCAACCTTAGAAAAATCCACTTTGTTTCCTTCTTTCGTTGGTCCCTCTCCATCTATTGATCATTTCCTTCTTCCTTCTATATCTCCACCTCTAATTACTACATCTCATAATGGTTTCTTACTAAATAGCCAAGAAAATCCTTTGAATACCTACTCCCTAAGAAGAGAAAACACTTTATAAAAAAACCCATAATTTTTCATTTTGAGAACCTTCACTATAATTTCTACATTCAATGCTTGTAGGTGAGGGATGTACCCTCAACACTAAGTCCTCCACCACCATGGCATGGGGTCATTGAACTCTAAAGGAAAAACATAATTAAAATCAAATTCAAAACATAGGAAGCACTTATGTGCATAGATTTTGAGTCTTAGATCACAACCTTAGGAATTATAAATAAAAAGAGACATAGGGTATGTGCAAGATCACCATGGAAAAAACAGGCCCTTAAGTGGCGAAAAAATTAGAAAAATTAGAGTTAGACAACTTGACATAAAAAATTTGAATAAGTTATCTATATTATTTCAAAAATATGTAAGAATAGAATCTGTAGCAAATTGAATGTAGTTTCTAAACTACTAGCTTTATATATATATATTTGGTGAAAATTTAAAATTTCAATGCAGTAGTACTTAAATTTTAGGGAAAAAATAAGTAGGTGCTTGTCTGACCACCATAACCACAGTAAAATGATAATATTTTTTTATAATATTTTAGATATGAGTAGAGGACTCATGTCCCGATGTAATGCATATTTTTTTTGTAATTTTTTTCCAAGTAAATAATTAATTATGACTTTTTTATTACAACTTTTAAAAAATATAAAAACTCATATGTCTGAGCATCTTAACTTGGTCAAAACTTAATGAAATTCATTTTTTTAAATATTATAGTATGTGAAGCATAGAATATGACACATGTTTCAAATTCAAAAAAATGTGATACGTTTGAAAACTATAGATGTTTTTCAATCAGCCTAGCAATCAGGACTTTAGTCGTAATTCAAATAGAAAATGAATAATAATAATTTATTAAATTGAAAGTAAAACATAATTTATATTAGTGGAAAGATGAGAATCTCCTTTAAAAAGCCTTTTCGTTTCATCAATTTTGGGTTAAAAAAAAGTCGTCAACCACATACCCTACACATACCCATCATATCGCCACTTTTTGGCCCATCATGATCCTGCACATACCCCATAATAAAGCAAATATCCCTCTAAAAGCTACAAAATGACAAGTTTATTAGCCCTTATGACAAACCACATGACATTAATAATTGAAATGACCCCCTCCATCTTTTAGTAGAATTGAATCCCAAAACCATGATAGGACAAAAATGAAAGTGCGATTAAAGCATGAAAATAATAACGTATTTGAGTGATCACACAATAGTGTGTTTGAGTTGTGGGATAGGACAAAAAATGAGTCTAAGGTAGAAAAATTGCAAAACACCTTGGAATGAACAATATACCTTTGAATGAAGGACCTTCCATTGAAGATGATATAATCATGACCTTCAAATGAAAGGGGGTTTGAATGAAGGTAGAAACCTTTGAACGAACTTGCTCTTTTTTAATTTTTTTTTTATTTCAAAATATTTTTATTTTTTTGCCTTCAAATGAAAGTAATACCTTTTAATTATTTTTTATGTCATCCTCCTATTGCTTGTAGAGTTTTAAGAAGAAATTTATGTTTGAAAGCATGGTTTGAACCATCAAACAAAGTGACCATTATATGAAATTTTATAAGATCATAGCCCTTTAATTAGCTTTCCAAAAGTAAAGTAAATTAAAGTATGTGTGTGTGTGTGTGTACATATATATAATTAATGTAGGTTCTTTTATCAAATATAAAGATCTATGTTTGATGTATGTGGAAATTTTAAAAAAATTAACTCTATGTGCAATTTATATTGATGCCCTTGTTTCAATAAAATTATTTAATTTAGATACATACAAAAAATATGCATTCACGAATAAGATTACTCTAAATTTAAACATTAATAATAAATAAAATCTTTAACATAAAATACTAAAAAAACTTGCATGCACTAGATATCAATGTTAATGATCTATGTTGAAAAAAATATGAATTTATTCCATTACAAAAAAGAGATGCATTATAAAATAAATACCAATCATTAACATATTATAAAGTATAAAAAAGTAAGTTATTACGAAATGCTTAAAAAAAGACATCATTTTTAATTTTTTCTAAAAACATATTCAGAATCTATGCACAAAATTAAAAAAATTACAACTTCATATTATCTTCATATTATTAATGGTTTTCTTGCTCTAAGTGACATAAAGTGAAAACTTGATTTAAAATGTTGATTTTAGTGTTCCACACTATTGTGAGATAACGCTATCACATAAACTATGTATCCTAATATTCTCTATCATAAAGAAATGATTTCATGTCTTCCAATTAAAATCATCATGTTAAACTAGCCATAGTGTGCTCCCACACACTTAACAAGTATTAAAAACATGTATGTACAATAATTAATAAATTAGAAATTAGTAACATATGAGCTTAATAAAAAAAGATGAAATCAACACTCAATCAATTTCTAAAATATAAATTATAATCCTAAAATTAAAAAGGATATATGTGATGTCTTCTCCAAACAAATACCCTATCATATCTAGTACATCATTACACAACAAATACAATGCATATTTCAAAATGTAAAATGAAGTCAAATCAAATTTGTCGTTACTTTTTCTAGTCACTCAAAATGGGTTGTGATAGAATGAAACTTGACGAGATTTTTTTTGTCATATTAAATATATTAGACTTAAGGAGAAAGACATTTTTAGAAGCCTATAGGAAAAATATTCTTTATTTTATTTTTTTAATAAGCTTGTCTACAAAGATATCTTTTTAGATGCTTGTAAAAATGAGATTTTAGAATTTTGCCAGCCAAAGCCATATCAAACTTAGGGAAAAGCGTTTCTAGTATGTATGAAGGGGGATTTTTTCTCAATTCTCAAGAAGTTTGTGGAAAGGGGATTTTTTTAACCACAAGTTTTATCCAACTTGAAGAGAAAACCATTTATTTAGAAGCTTGTAGGAAGGGGATTTATTTTTAGTATTTTTAGAAGCATGCAGGAAAGATATTTTTTTGGAAGTTTGTAGGAAGAGGATTTTTCTTTAATATTTTTAGAAGTTTGTGGGAAAGATATTAAGAAGAGGATTTGGTTTTCTTTGAAAAAATTTAAGTTACATTAGGTACTTTTGTATATATGTGATGTCCTCTCCAAACAAAGACCTTGTCATGTCCAACACATCATTTCACAGCAAATACAATGCATATCTCAAACATAAAATGAAGTCAAATAAAATTTGTCGTTACTTTTTCTAGTCACTCAAAATGGGTTATGATAGAATGACACTTTTTTAGAATATGTGGGAAGAAGATTTTTATTTTTTAAATATTTTCTTGAAGGGTGTGGGAATGAATTTTTTCTTAACTTGTAGGAAGAATATTTTTTTAGAATTTGTTTTGTCATATTAGGCATATTAGACTTAAGGATACAAAAAAATTTAGAAGCTTGTAGGAAAAATATTTTTTATTTTATTTTTAATAAGCTTGTCTACAAAAACATTTTTTACAAGCTTGTAAAAAGGAGAATTTAGATTTTTTCCAACCAAATGCATATCAAACTTAAGGGAAAAGTGTTTCTAGTATGTATGAAAGAGGTATTTTTCTCAATTCTTAAGAAGCTTGTGGGAAGGGTAATTTTTTAACCACGAGCTTTATCCAACTTAAAGAGCAAACATTTATATAGAAGCTTGTAGGAAGGGGATTTTTTTAATATTTTTAGAAGTGTCTAGGAAAGATAATTTTTTTGGAAGTTTGTAGGAACATGATTTTTCTTTAATATTTTTAGAAGTTTGTGGGAAAGATATTAAGAAGGGAATTTGGTAAATTCTTTGAAAAAAAGTAAGTTACATTAGACATTTAAAAAAAAAAAGTTTTTATTTAAAAATTTTAACTTGCATTTGCCAGTTTTTTTTTTATCAATTTATCTAAGGGTCCTTTTTATTATGATAAGTTTTTTTCTTTTTACCGAAAGGAGGAGAGTTTAGCCTAGCCATGCGGAGCTTAGCGATCAAGAGTTGATTCTACGACCTAGACTACCTAAAATGGTATTTGAGGCCAAGTGAGCTAACCACAACAATCAAGATAAGCTTGGAAGAAGGATTTTTTTTTTTAATTCATATACAACCAATCAACTATTATGTCAATAAGAGGGTTGCTTCCATTGTGGCAAGCTTGTTGGAAGGGGGTTTCAATTTATCTCCAATCAAGTTTGTAGGAAGGAAATTTTTTTAAGTGTCAATATCTAGTGAACTATTATATTAGTGGAAGTGTCACTTTATTGTGACAGCTTGTTAGAAGGGAATTTTTTTAAAAACTTGTAAGAAAACTATAATTTTAATAAAAACTACTTTTATTGTAACAAATTTGTATAAAAGAACTTTTTTTTTCCTAATCTATTTCCAACCAACCAACCATTATATTTATAAAAAAATCATCATCACAATATATATATACCCTACCAAACCAATTGTACAAAAATTAATGTACAAAAAGATACCAACCAATTCACTTTAAACCTTTCGTAGAAACTTTAGATCGGACCTTTAAATTTCAGTGGAAGAATAAAGGATACTTCTGTTATTATCATTGAGTTGGAAGAAGATTCCTTAAGTTTGTGCATTGCTAGCATTATCTCTGCTTTATGCAAACCTTTATAAAATGTACCATAAGTGATTCGAAATTCTAGCTAACTTAGAGAAAACAAAACAAAATCATCCATGTTTAGGACTCAGCTGTAACATGAGTACCACTCCAGTGGTCCCTCCCCATAATTTAAAAAAAAAAGGTGATTAGACCATTCAATGTATTTGAACCGTGATTCTGTACAGAGTTCTGAAAATGTTTCCTACTGATTATTCCTTGTACAAGATCGGTGACAGGTTTAATTTGATGTCGGTTTGCCTGTATATACACCGTATTTTGGGACTAAAATACAATTTTCTGATGGCCGAAAGAGAAAATTAGAAAGGAAAAGTTTTCATGACAGTATTGCTTCTTGCTTCATAGGGAAAAATTAGTGAAATTTAAATTCAAATTTAGTGAACTTTTATTTAATATAAGAGTACACTCATTAAATTGAAACTTCTTCAATTAAAAATCTTAAAAAATCAAAGATTAAAAGATATTCATTCTGTCAAATTCATCTGAAATTCGATCTCACTCTCATGCTATCCAGACCTACACTCAATAATACTTATCCCTAAAATCCATAAACATTTCATTGAGATTTGCCATGAGACCAGTTGAATTAATGGCCGCTCACTAATACATTTTTTATTTCACTTGACATTATCTCATCTTTTCTTGCACTGTTGCACAAATCTCTTCACGCCAGAAGAATGGAGATCATACGTTTAAACGTGTCTGCTGTACATGAGATTTTTACAGTTGATTGTCAGAACAATAACAGGAATTTTGAGAAAAAAATGTTAATTTTGTGTACATCAAAGATTGGGAAATACAAAATCAGAATGCAAGGCAGAACCAAATAACTCTGTTTCAGAGCATTGCTTTTCATTTATAAACAAATAAAACGAGGATAGTACACATTGGAATTTTAGGAATAGTTCATGGAGATTTGTAAATGCATGGCAGGAAGAAACCCTAAATCATTTTAAAACCGAGACAATACATAGCTCCCGAATATACCCATGTTGCAGGCTTTCTTAATGGTATATAAAAGAGAGTGTGACATGGTTTCAGTAGGTGGAAGAAGAAAAGCTCAGCCGTTGCTACGCTTGTAGAGTGAGTAAATGGAGAAAGTGGTGAGCAAGACGAAGAGGACCGTTGCTACCAACGATGCTGCTATAGAAATGAGTCCCTGGTGACAGAAACGACCATACAGACCGCAAATTGAGGTCCAGAAAGCGTGAGAATTGCCTTTCCGAGCAATGTACCCCACGGCCATTGCCGCCCCTACGCTCGCCGACAGAAGGGCCACCATTATCTGCATTCATTTCCACCCCCAAAACATTAACTTCCATGGATGATTGCACGATGGCTGTTCTTAACGTTCACACAATTAAATGATCAATGGCAATTAGGATCGGCTACAATAGCCTTCAACAAGAACTAAGCTGAAAAAACCATAAAAAAACATTTTTTTTTATATATTTTAGTTTGCTTGAAAAATAAAATAAAATTCTGAATTTTGGCAGAGCTCTGTTTCAGAGTTTGAGTCAGAAGAACAGAAAACTCGGGCTTTGGTAGAGTAATGTTTTTGCGCTTAGTTGGAATCAAAACTCAGCCATCCAGGTTTCAGTCTTAACACTATTCTAACCTTATATCACAGTCAAATCGAAATCTGTGAAGAAACTCCATGCTTTTAACTATTCTAACCTTTTGAATTTGCTAAATATATTATTAGGAAAAGGTTAAACCCTAACCAGTTGATCAGAGAAAAATATTGCAAGTCAGCACATTGAAAACATTACCAGATCGAAGAAAGACCGGAGGAGTTTCGAGAAGGCGGGCGAGCGTGAGGTCACGATATTGGCAACGGTATTATTTATGGCAAAAACCGCATACACACAGGCGATTGCATTTGCTATCACGAAAAAACTGCCATAAAAAACACAGTAAATTACAGCTACACAAGTCTGAATTTTTAAAAAAAAATTGCGATTGTGAGGAGAAAAACAGAGAGAAAATTACACATTAGCGGGCGAGTAGTAGTATTTGGCAGCAATAGAGCCAATGGGAGTAACAAGAGTCTCCTTGTTTCTTCCCATAACAATGGCGGCTACAAGAGTAGCTGCTATGGCAGCCAATCGCAGCACAAAATCAACTAGTTCCCAAATCCTGCTATTGCGCGATTTTGATTTCTCCATGCTTACCTCCATTGTTGTGATCTAACAGCAACACTGATTCAAGAGACTTTGGGGTAAGGGAAACGGCAAAAGATTTCCAATTTTTATACGACTATTCTTTCTTGGCATTTCTATAGCAAAACCACGGAGCAATACATCATAGTCTGAATGCAGACTGAATAAGCTGGTTCTTTCCAGGGAAAATGCCACGGCAATTCCATATATGTTTCACTGTTGTTTTGGATGTACTGGTAAAGTCAAATTCACACTGTCAGAATGTGATTTTGAGCACAAAAGTCATGGTCTTCTTTAGCCAACGCCCATTTGGCAGGCAAATCTTTTGCCGTGTAAACAGGCTTTTCTGGCTTTTTTTATTTTTTATTTTTTTATTTTTAAAATTTATTCAAAGGATGATTATGGTACTGATGCTGGATGGGATCTTTTACATTATAATATTAAGGACGGTAAGGGATCAAATAATTTTTTGAATTTCTAAAATTAAAGATGACAGGTGTTGATGGTAATACAAATTTAAAAAACAATAATTTCATATAAAAAGGATTAGCATTATCTACTTTGCATTTAGGACCTTCGAAATAGGTTTTATATGTGATTTAAATATTGGAAATAAAATATTGGAATTTTTTTTAAATTGTTATAAAAGTTAATTTAATAGTGTATAATGTTAAATAAATATATAGATAATATGTTGATATTCAATGCTTATTATTTAAGTAATTGTTTTCTAATAGATGGACGGTAAATTTGATTGTCAATTTTATTTGTTAAACAATAATTTTATGATTATCTTTGTTTAATAATTTTATGATTATCTTTGTTTAATATTGTGTCTTATGCATATGATTAGTTTATACTTGTAAAAAAACTTTGATCTATTTGTTCCAAATGTAGTGAATAGTGCACACACAAGTGACATGTTTTGTATCAAATAACTTAAATATAATCTCACACATCCCAAGAGTCTAAACTCAACTTGTAGTGACTATTTTCTTTTAGATACATGTTTCATATATTAAAGTGGGCATATAATAAGTAATCATAAGTGCACTAATCATTTGTAGAACCAAGGGTCTAATCTATATAATAGGTTTGACTTTAGAGGTGTGAAGATCATATATGTGGTGTGGAAGTGATTGAGTATAAAGAACAAAATAATTAGCAATATGTTAGAACATACTAGAATCAAATCTGATATGATTTGGATTATCTTACCATAATCTTCAACAAAGTAATCCATTGTCACATTTGAATTTAAGTCATTGTTCCCTCCTTTGTCATTTTGAAAACATGTATTACATTATTCTATTAACTCTAATATCTAGGTGTACTACACATTGCATTTTAATTCATCCCTAGATATTTTATGTGGTGTGGCTATAATTCCTTACATTCTTGGCAAACTCAATATTGCTCACACCCACTAGGGATTGTCCTTACAATTTATCATTCTTACTTTAGAATTTCAAAGATGTTATTTTTAATTTTTCATCTTTCATTTTATATTTAATTAAGGTTTGGCTTTACCTTCATTTGTGTGTTAATTTACTTATATTATTAGGGTTTAGGCTTCCATTATGTTTTCTCTTTCATACCTACCCATACATCCTTATTTATCTTGTGTAGTATTGCTAGATGATTTACCTAGATTCTCATAGGCCCAAATGTTGTGGAGTATATGCATGCATGCATTATAGATCTTGATGCATCCCTATGCTTTGTTACATCTAATTCTTCCATCCTAGATTATTTTAATTCCTTTTAGCCAATGGATGGTGAGGTATTTTCTAGAAAATGTATGTGACATGAGAAAATGTAATAGAAGAAGGTTTTCAAAAAAATGAAGGAATGTAAGAAAATTGGTGCCACACAAATTTGGGAAAAATCGTTCCATATTTAATCATTTTCAAAAACCTACCTGTACATATGGTTGGAACCTAAATTTTTATGGCCAAAAGAGTTTTGACCAAAACTCTTTCACTTAGAATATTGAAACTTATGTAGATGCCACAATGTATGCTAGCATTTCTACTAGAAGTATTTTGGGAAAAACTGTTTTGACTAAACCCCCAAGTTGTCCTAAAGTGGAACACAACTTTAAAATTTTACTCTTATTGAAGTTTATTCTTGTGAGTTTCAATATGGAGTGTTTGCTCCATAATCATCATCTATATATATATATATATATATATATATATATATATATATATATATATATATATATTTTGTGGAAGTGTGTTATTTACTTTCATGTTGACTACTTAATAATAGTCAAAGTAGGGGAAAATGTAAGGGTGAAAAGTGCACACCTATCACTTTTTCCTTCATTTTTTGACTCGCCTCAATCCATTTGTCACAAATACAATGACTACTATATAAATGGCATGTCTCTATGTAAAAATTGGCAAAATAACTTAACCCTAGCCTCGTACATATAAAGACTCTAGAGTCCATCTACAAATTAACACATCAAATATGTGGGTATGGAAATGAATGGGTTCAAATCTAAGCCACAAAATTGATCTCTAAACTTAAAATTCAAATTTAATCCTAGACCCAAATTGACCCCTTGTTTATTATCCATTACATGTTGAGTTGAGTGTGAAACATTAAAAGTTGTGATATATTCAATGTTGTACAAAATGATAAACCCATTCTATTTTATCCATTCATTAGTTCTTTTTAACTACTTGTATCATTACCTAAAAGAACCATAGTAGAACATTGCATCATCAACTTAAATATCAACATCTTCATTATTAGTGGGAGTCTTAGCATGTTACAAGGTTACTTGGTATGCCTTTGATCATCGTTCAAACAATTAATTCAAATTTAGGGGTTTAACTAAGAATAAGATCTTCATATAGCAAACTCTTAAAGGTGTTCATCAACACAACTAATTTTTCAGACAACAAGGTGAGCAAATTCTAGACAATCATAAGCATTTGTTTTGTTTTTTTGCAATCAAGGGTCAAACCTATGGATCAAATTTGAATTTACAAGTGTGAAGATCATTATGTGGTACGAAAGTGACATAGAATGAAAACAAAATAATTAGCTAAAAGTATACTTTTTTGGATTAAGCTGCGTATGTTTTGTTTGCATCAATGTTTCAAATCACACTCTATGATCCATCATCATAATGAAGAAGAGAGTTGTAGGAGAAAAATGGTTGATTGCAAACCAAAATATGTTAAAAAGAGATGGGGAAAGGGGAGAGGTTGCACGAGAATCGAAATAGGAATTAAGATAAGGAAAAATGTCCACTAGGAGAATCAAAGAAGGAAAATAAAATAACAAACTAATAGATTGATAAAAATAAAAGGAGAAAATGATTTTTTTATTTTTATATATATATACAACAGAGGTGTCCCTGTGGCCCAACCCATCAGCCCAACACCCTGTATCTTGGGTACCTGGGGCGAGCTAGGGCAAAACTAGTCCCCTACGGGTGAGAAAAAGAAAATAATTAATATTATGCTAAAACATATTAAAACACAATTTAATAAAAAAACACTAATTTGAATAATTTGAAAATAGTATTCACCAATATACTCTATTATCACATTTAAAACTAAATTCTTGTTCCCTTAAATTTCAAAAATCATCTTATGTTAATATTATCTCAACTCTAATCTCATATATTATTACACATTACATTTTAATTCATCCTTAAATATTTTATAGAAAATATATTTTTTGAGAAAAAAATAATAATTTTTTTTTTATATTTCACTTTTATTTATAATTTTTTGTTTTTTAAAAATCCCCCTAATTTCACCATTCAATTGATTGCTTAAAACCATACCGTAAGAAAGCAATGTAAGGTCATACAAACATCAAACTTAATTTCCATTAGTAAGTGTAAACCTAAAGAAATATAACCGCTCTTAATTAAATTAATAAAAGAGCACCCACGTCCAAAGAAATATATCATATTTAAATACAAATATTGACTTTTGACTTATTTATTTTCAATATAAAAATATCACTTTGTCGTGTGAAGGCCGGAACTCATTTCCTTTTATATTATATTTTAAGATAATGAAAAAGAAATCGTGTGTACTATAAGAACGCGTGCTAGCTTAAAGTGTTTTTTATGCGCAAGCATGTTGCAGGAGAGAGAAAAGTATTGCTGGAACCAACTCATGTACACAAAACTTTTACATGCTAACACCCTCTTTTAATATTGTAATTTTAGATTTTAATAAGTAAATTATAATATGATGAATAATTTTACATTAGTAGTTATTTTCAGTTAAGTTGGTATAACTGATGAAAGTTATTTTTATATGAAATATATTTATGAGGATTAATTATAATATGATGAATAATTTTATTTACATTAGTAGTTATTTTTAGTTAAGTTGGTATCACTGAAGAAAGTTATTTTAATATGAAATATATTTATGAGGATTAATTATAATATGATGAATAATTTTATTTACATTAGTAGTTATTTTCGGTTAAGTTGGTATAACCATGAAAGTTATTTTTATATGAAATATATTTATGAAGATCAAATATATATGTATAGTCATCATATATGTATTTAAATTATATACTAATAAGTCAAAAAAAGTCATGTAAATAAAACACATTTTTAAAATATTCTTAGTATTTCTATAAGTGACAAAATGGAGATGCATGTGTATTTGATAACCATATGTTTTATATGGAGAATAGCCTTCACTCTTATGAGTATGGAGAATTTAGTCTAGTGTGTTTTTAACAATTTATTAAAAACACACCTCAAAAATATTTTAAGCATTTTTCTAATTGATGTGATGGACATGCATGTGTATTTGACGACCCTACATTTTCTAAGAAGAATAGTCTCTACTACTATAAATATAGTGTATTGTTGAGATTTCTAGCTTGAAACTGAGTGTGATTTTGATCTGAAACGTTTATGCTAAAAGTCACACACAGTTTCAAGCCAGAAATCTAGCAATACACTATATTTATAGTAGTAGAGACTATTCTCCTTAGAAAACATCGATGTTAAAAATCACACAGTTTCAAGCCAGAAATCTCAGCAATATATTATCATGAATTGTGAAAAGTACATGCTATAAAGAAAGTGATTGAATACACCAAAATTATTGAAAAATTAAACTTGATCTACAAGTGCTATTATTTATGGATTGAAACTGTGTGAATTTTTGTATAGTATCATCAGGATGATATGCAAGTAAAAAAAGATCATGGAATGTGATCTGAAACGTTGATACAAAAATTCACACAGTTTCAATCCAAAAATAATAGCACTTGATTATCATACTATGAAAACTTATGATGTGAATAAACTTGATCTAATCACCCCTCTAAAAAAATTAAACTTTGATGATTAATATAATTAAGAAACACACATCTTAACTTACTAAATATTATAAATAAATTCAAACTCACTTAAATTAAACCTACAACAAAATATTATTATTTATTATTTTTTAAAATTAATCTTAATACCTATATTACCACATGTTTGACATTTTGTTTTTATATTATTTTTTTAATTCCCATTAAAAAATAATATAAAAAAGGAAATGTCACACACGTGGTGATATTTTGTTTTTATATTATATGTCATATCCATAGGAAAATGAAATGATTCCACTTATAGTTCACGAGTTCATCTACTTTGAGTTTGATATTGTTTTTTTCCAATCATTCTGATTTCTTTTCTTTAAGAACATTTAAATATTTAATTTATCAAACGTCAAGAGAAAGGGAAGCATGTCACTTGTCACGTTACATTGTATAGAAAGCAAACCACCACATTATCCTTTAAAGTGATAGTTGCCTTGGTGGGTCTACATGGGAATCTTGAACCTTAAGTTAAACTTTCAACTAAATGAAACAAGTTGTGAAAATGAAACATATACTTAAACCATTAGATCTAAGTAATACTTTGGATTGGAATGAGTAAAAGTAAGAGTATATAAGCTGAATATAAACTTGGAAAGAAGTAAAACCATGAATCTTCAAAATGAGTATATAGATGCATAAACTATAAAATGTATTCTTAGTGATGGGGTTAGGGAAAATAAATTGAGGGAAAGATATTTGCTCTTTAGAGTCTGTTCTTGGTCTACTTTTTTTGTGTGGAGATTTTAGGTTCAAATTGAATTTTGGGAATTATTTAAAACATTTTGGGTATTTTTCTTCTTCTTGGTGATGGATCATTGAGTATGATTCGAAACGTCGAAACAAAAAAATACATAGTTGAATCCAAAAGCTTACTTTCTAACTTCAAGGATAATTGGGTAATTTAAAATATGAATGGATTTATGATTTAGGGTGGGTTCATTTATATATTTTTATAGCATTGTTAATGAAATGATAAATTAGATATTGGTGGAGGGATTAAAGGTGGTCTTAAAAGTTGGCATTTCAAATTTGATTGATGATGGAGATTCTTTGCTTATAATTTAAGGTATGTAGAAGGGAGGAATGAAAGTTAAAAGTTTGACTACTTCTTCAGAGAAGTAGCTTTATTAGTGGAATCATTCTAAAAGATTAAAAATGACCATTATTTTTAGAAAGTCAACTTAGTGAAAAATTGTTTGGATGACAAGCATATAGACCAATTTCTATTTTATGTTGAGATAAGTTAGGATGGCTCATGGGTAAAAGTACAAAGTCGTGTCACACTTTTGACCAACATATCAACACAAGTGAATTTAAGTATTTCTACTAAAAGTCAATTTTGGTCAAACATGTTATCTTACAAGTAAAATTCATTCTAGCTAAGTTAGATATGTCCACAACTTTTCCAACTAAAATTGTTGACTAAATGCATATGTAGCACCATTTTGAGGCCAATTTATCAAAAAAATAAAATTATTTGAAAAACTTGATGTTTCAACAAACCCTTTTGTACATTCATAAGTGTAGTTTTCAAATATATATATATATATATATATATTAATAGTTTACTTATTAATTATATTTTCCTTTTTATTTTTACTAAAAGTAGGTTATCAACACAAAATATTAGGTTGAAAACATGTCAATGAAAAATAATAAATTTATTTAAAATTTTGAAAAAAATATGATGCTTTAGATAAAAGAATCTATATCAAGATGGTATATTTTTTTTCTATTTTAGATAAATAATTAATATGAAAGTTGACATGGAAAGAAAACAACTATTTTTTTTTGTTTTTTTAGGTTGCAGAAATCGGGTTTGTATAGCACGGCCCCCTATAAACTGCAGCGTGCCTGGTAAACTTTTTAACGTGATCGGCGGCGCTGGCGCGACACGCCCTTTGGTACCACGGGACGGGGGAGACTAGAACTCGTGACCAGCTTCCTGCAACAGGAAAGACTTAGCCAAACGAGCTAGGGCCCCCGCCAAAGAGAAAACAACTATTTTTTAATACACATACATTTTAACATTTATTTAAAAATATATATTTATCAAAATTGGAAAAAAAATTAAATTATGCACTAAAGTTTCAAGTTTTAAATACACACAAAAAATTGAAGGGAAAAAAAATTGCTATATAAAAATTGACATTTCATGTAACTTTATTTTTCAACATTTTATTAGCAACTAAATTATAGTGTCAATTTATAAAAAAATATATTCAAATATTTTTTATTTTTTCAAAAAATACAAACATAAAATATATTAAAAAATAAATATTTTATTAGTTTACATCATTTCAAAATTCAAAACATATATGTCACTTTTAGTGATTCAAGTTTAAAAGTTGGATCAATGTTCGTCGTTTCCTTTATAAAAGTGTGACATAGCTTTGTACTTTCACCCTCATCCTAGTCAAAGATTGTTGATCTCATGGACCTAAATAATGGTTCCACTTTTGGATCCATTGCTAGATATTTTTCCTAAATCAAGTTGTTGATTTGGAATATTGAGTATGGTTTTTGGGGTTTATGTGTTGCCACCTCATGCCACGAAAGCACATATTATTAAAGGTGGCCATGTTACATTCAATAAAGTGATAATTCAAGGATTTTCAACCACAAAATTGTCATTTGATTATTTTTCCTTGGCATTTCATATGTTTTAAGAAAAGTCATGATTTGGATTTGGATAGGAAAGAAGTTGATTGGCTAGTTTTCATGGTGACTATGGTAGTAGAAAGTAGCCTGCTAGTTTGGCTTTCAGGTGGAAATGGTAAGTGATGGAATGAGGAGATGAGTGATGCACTTTAATTTAAGCATAGCTTGTGCATTCACTTCATCAATGCACACAACATTGTCCTCACACCTCTACATATAATTCTCACACACAACCACACATCAATACTCACGCACATAGTGTGACCCTACACATGGATACACATGTTGGTGCCAAGTCAAACCATACGTGTGTAACACATAAGGCATCAACATTCGCATGCTATGTTCATATGTGTGTACCACTTGGCTACATGTATGCCACATAACATAATCATACAATTGAAACCATTAATGTCTAACACATGACATCATTTATGCCACATACCTTAGCAATACAACTAGCACCATCTAGATTTGATATTTGAAACCATCTCATCCACATAAGAAATACACCATATGCATTGCGAATTTGGTCGCATCTATGTGGAGACTAGTTGATATCTTGCTTATTAAATACCTACTTTGTACACTCTATAAATTAGGAACAACCATGTATATATTCTCATCTAACCTCTTTATACATTTTCCTTATTATTTTCCAATAGAATCAACATATCTACTAGAATCCTTCTACATCTTGAATATGTTTTTTATTCATATTTATTTTCTTTAATACATTCAAGATATTGTTACACACTAGGTAACCTACAAGATCATCCACTAATTCACCTTGAGAATAAAATAACTAGTATTAGAGATAAATCTCTTCTTTCATGTGAGTGAAAACATATGTGCAACAACTAAGGGGACTCAACACATCAAGTTTAGTTTATGAAAGTCCATACAAATATTGAAGAAAAATGGCTATCAACTATGTACCAAAGGCCTCAGTAAAAATTAAATGAATTCTCAATGTTTCCTTAGAAACACAACTCTATGGATAATTTTGCAAATTTATTAATCATCTTGGACTAGCACCATTAAACCTTGCATAACTTGAATCCCTTCAGAGTTTAAGTCAACCTATATATTCTTATATTTGAAGGAAAATCAAGCACCTCAATGCTATATATCTCGATCAAAGAACTTAAAGCTTACTTCTTCATCAATGGATTCACTTATGCCAAGAATATTTCCTTTACAATGCTAAAAATGCCCATCTCAATTTCTAACTAGTGGTTGAACAATTAATGTATCTAGTATGGTATGGATAACTAGCCAATATTAGTTTGTGATGATTATAGAATAAATATTACCATTTTGATCATTACAAGGATGAATATATGAAGTTCTAAATTTTTCCAATGAAAAGAGAAATCAATGGAACAATACATCAACAATTACCATGAATTCTCTATGTTCTCAAACACCTTCCCAAGAAACACAACATTCTTAAGATCAAATGCCTTGGGACAATCATTCTAAAATGCATCAAAGGTTGAGGTTGAGGAAAATTTAAGAAAAAGTTCTCCCTATGTAAGAAAAAACCCATGCAAAAGAGTGGTTAAACCTTTCACATAGATAAAAAAAAATTCTTAATGTAGACACCTAAATTTGGACACTTACATTTGTCCAAGTTTGTCCCTTTTCATCTAAACATCCTCTTATTTACATTAATTAAGTAATATTACTATTATTTAATTAATACCCTTAATTTTTCCAAATCCCTAAAGTATTTAGTTAATAATTAAATACCTTATCTCTTTAATCCTCCTTTTCATCAAATGAATTACTCACATGTCACATCTTTTTCTTAACCCTAACCCACCCCCTAATCTCTTCATTAGGGATGTGCACATGCATAATCCTTGATTAGGATGTGTAACATCCTCCAACTTTTGCAAGTTGGCTTCTAATCCTTATTAACTACTAATTATCTTTTAATTACCGATCAATTAAGCCTAATCAGTACCTTGGTCAACTCTCCCCTCTTTCCCATGTGAATTTTTAATTCACATTTATTCATCCAAGATTCCTCTATTCCCCATGTGAATTTTAATTCACATTTATTCTTTCAAAACTCCTTATCCCCATGCAAGTTTTAGAACATTTGACTTGTGACATCACTCATATGTGCCAAGGTCTTCTAGAACCTTTGACCTCTCACATCACCCACATGTGTCAAAATCCTACCCTTTTGGGAACATTGTCTTACCCACTAGATTATTCCAATCATTGTGAATTTTAAATTCACTTTTATTCCTCCAAGGAATCTTATCTTCCCCATGTGATCATTGAGTGGTCACATTAAGGTACTTGCAAGTACCTCCATCACATGTCCTTCTTCCACCTCACCTAAACCTTATCACATCCTTGGCCACTTCACCTTCCACATGTCAAGATGTAAGGGCTTGTGAGTCCTCAACTCACTATAGCCCTTCATCTTGGCCATGGTGGCTCAATATTGACCATTACCTCTATAAATACCCCCTCTTTTCTCTCATTTAGAGACTTTATGTATTTGATACCAAACTCTTTCCATTTTTCCATTTGAAAGAACACTTAGCCATTTGCACCCTTATGCTATCAATTTGATTACTCAATTTGCAAGCATTATCTTAGCCATTTAGTCAAGCCACTTAGTCACTAGCATTAGAATTTATCACATTGTTCATCTTGAATACACCATTTTCATAGCCATCTAAGGAGCATACAAGAATTCAAATATCAAGGGCCAACCAAGGGATTGCAGCATAAAGAAGGTATAATCAAGTTTATATTCATTTCATTTTCATCTTCTTTCTTTATGTTATCATTCCTTAGGCTAATCTTTGAAGTGTTCCTTGTGTTTTTCTTTATTGCATAATAGTTATTTTGCACGTTTAGGATAGGTTAAAACACTAGGCTTCACACTTACATAAAAATAATAGTGATAAGTAGACTTCAAAACTATAGCACATTGCCTAAGGACATCTCCATTAGATTCTCTAGCCTAAGACAATGATAAGAAACTACACTAAATCTTATAGTGATGTTGAATCTTACACATAATAGTACCCATTGAATAAGCCACATTAAATTTTGACTTTGTCAAGGACATTGATTAAGTTGTAGTATGTTTCAATACTAAGGCTAGGACAACTAACACTTTGAAGGGACATGATCATCTCCTTACATGAAGTGTTGGGTCAATGGATAGCATGTACATGTCATAGTTAAAAATGATAGTAAGAGAAAATAATCACATATGATGTAGCTTGAAACCTAGGTCTCTCTACCATTGTGCATAAGAGTCCCCATTCTTTATTTTGTTGTAGCATAGTAAGAACATTTAGGTAACTATAAAATTTACTTTCAAGTAGAAATTCAAGCCTATGTAGGATACTATTGCTTGTCATGTCACCCTTGGAAATTTGTGACATAATACTTGGAAGACCATATATGTATGATTGGGATGACATCTACCATTCCACAACTCAAAGGTGGTTAATTTACATGTTGGAAAAAGATACTTCAACCTCTATGAATATCTCATATTCTAAACTAGATTTAGTCTGTAACTTAAACAATACTACAAGAACATGTTGTCCTCATTGAATTTATTGCTTTTCATTCTCTACCCAAAAGCACATGCATAAGCAAGCTTGTGAGTGTTAGCAACCCACACTAACATTTTAACCACATCGCATTACTAAAATTTTGATAATTTCTTGTAGTGGTCAAAGAGGCCTTTGAATAAGAGTGACAAAAAAAAAATAGTGTCCCACTTTTTTATAGTTTGGGCCTAGTAAAATTATCATTTTTTAGCATTCATCACATCCTATCAACTATAATGAACAAACTAATTATTTTTAGAACAATCTAAACTAATGACTTGAGCATTTTCCATCTAGATTCAATGTATAGTATTTTTTAATTAAAACTAGCTCTACCATAATTGGTTAGTTTTCAATAATGTGTTTATTACATTTCTACTATTTTTATTGAATAAAATTTTATTATAACACATCTTGAACTAAAAAAAAAAAAACATGATTTTTTGGACACTAATCATTAACTTCAATATCTAGTGCATAGATCTATGTTTTTGTAATTTCCATTAAATTTATATTATTTATTCTCAATTTTATAATTGTTATGAATATAAATTTAGACCTATGTTTCTATTTAAGTATGTATTAAAATTGATATTTTTCCATTGAGATATGAAAATCAATAAAAAGAGTCCTGTGATTTTTAAAAAATGAATGGTTTGTTAATATTCCCAATTTTTAAATAGAGGTCATTATTTTTTAAAGGGCCTATATTATTTATTAAATAAACATAATGTATATTATACTTTTTGGAAAGTTAACAACAAGGGCTATGTATCTATAAAATTTGTACTTTGTATACCTTCATTAAACCACCAAAAATATGACACAAATTGGCATGTTTGTTCACTTAAATTACATGTGGATGGAAGGAAATATGCAACCATGGAGGCATCTTAGACATGTTCAATTGATTCCCCTTGCTTAGATCTTAACTATAGTGAAAATTCTATAAAACCACAAGTGGTACTATAGACATTAAAATAATTATGTTTCTCCTATCATTATTCTTTATTAATTATCATCATTAATATCATTATTAGTATCCATTTTCATCCTAGTAATATTCATTATCCTTAATATGCCATCATTTAATTAAATATATTCTTATTAATTGATTAAAATGAATTAGTTTTCCATATTTAAATAAATTAATTAAATTATTAAAATCCATCTATTATCCATAAAAACTAAGCAATAAATCAAATTCGACCTCATATTTTACATTATCTATAAAATAAATAAATAAACTTGATAAATTCTACCCCATGAGTTTACTATCCAATCAAAATAGCTAACTCACCAATCAATTTACTCCACTCCTCAATCAAGGTAGGTCACTCAATCAATTCAATTTCTATCAAATTAGATCAATTAACTTAGTATATCTCACCAATCATGCTAGTTAACTCGTCAATCAATTGAGCTAAAAATAAATCAAATGAACTAACTCAATAATCATAAAATTAAACAAAAAAATAAATAATTTTTAAACTCACCTATGATTGCCACCTCTCCTAATTAGCACTATTAATCATGGATCAAACTATCAATTATGATCAAATCTAAGCTTTCCATTTCTATTTCTAAAAAAATGTAAATTGAGCACATTACCCATCATTACATAACCAATATTTAATGAAAAATCATGTTGTTAAATCCATAATTTATCGAATGAAATATTAAATTGAAAAAAATGAGAGCACCCACATAATGAGTACATCACATTTGATGTTCAACCAAAGTTTTGCATGGATTAGAGTAATTGTGTTTTAAATTGTTGTCTTTGAAGTATTAGTTTATTCTAATTTTCTTGCTTATATTTTGGTGACCCTAACATTAACATACACCTTCATCTAGTTACAATTTTATTTTAACTTTTTAGTTTTTGCTAATTGGGAAGTATTTAGAAAATTAGATGTTTTGCTTTTCTTTGCATTTTCTATTTGATTGCAGGTTGTATTGGGTCTAATTTTTATTTTTGTATTTATTTTATTGTGAAATTTTTGTGCTTGCATTTGACTAATGTCAATAGTTGTAAGATTCTATACATAAATGGCCATGTTCATGGTCATGTGCAACTAGACCATCAAGATCAACCTCCAACCATTCCTTAGGATCAATTAACACCAATTGCCATGCTTGATTATCTTTGAAATGACTATAATTATCTCTTTAGTTATCATAGTATCCTTTTTTAAGATTTACAAAGAAATGTAGTTGAAATATTAAAATTATTAGTGTTAGGGTTGGTGCAGGTACTATTTCTCCATTCAACAACCATTCTTGTTGGAAATTGGTGCTAGTTTTCTTATTCTTGGCCTTGTAGACAACTTCATTAGTACCTTCGTACATCTTATTGAGCCTTTTAAATTCATTAATGCTTATGTGACCTTATAACATGTTAATTGTCTATATCAATAGTACAAGAGGCTCAACCAAAATAGAAAATCGCATTTTCCCATCATGATCATTTCTAGTTGGAAATGTTGGCATAAACTCTTAATTTTAGAAGTGGAACTTATTTGGACCATTCATTCTTAAGTGTGTCCTCCATTGTTTTCCGCTTGTTGGGATCATATGTAAGAAGTCAGTTTAAAAGATCAAATCCACTTTCTGATAGAGTTGGACTTATAAAATATGATGTTGGTAGAAATTTTTCCTAAAGTTTATTATATAATTGCTTTATAAAATTA
>VDFB02281492.1:568967925-569262933 GCA_007258455.2 Sequoia sempervirens | reverse complement strand
ATATACTCACCATCAGGTGCCCTGCTAAAAATAGTAACCCTGGCAGAATGACTTACTATAAATAGTATGTAAAACTGAGCTCTGAATCCCCTGTGAAGGCCAACCTTGAAACTCTTTGAACTCTGGAGAAGAATGTAACCATCAAATGATCAAGTTTTTGCCACAAAGACCCTCTATCCAATCCCATTAGCCTACGAGGGTCGGCTGATAGGCTAATCCCACTGAAATACTAAAGTCTAGCGAGGAGGGGGCATTACAATAATAGTTGATGTATTATTGCATATCGCTGAGGATTTAGCAACAGCTGGTTTATTGTTGCATTTAGTTGAGGAATGTGCATAATTGCAGCAACTAAGGTATTGTTGCAGTTACTATCTCATTTAAAGAAGTTCATTTTCTGCTAATTCGATTTTCACAAATTTAATGGTCTTTGACCAAATTTGTGAAGCAAAGGGTGAATCGATTTTGGAAAAAGAAATATTGGAATTTTGAAGAATTGGTGAAGGACAATTTTGGAGATTTTATTTAACAATTTTGGGCGTTGTTTTTTATATTCAAAAATTCCAAGAATTCGTGTTGTGACCTATTTCACACATCGCCCCATTGCAAATGGGGACCCTCACTGGTTTGCTCTTAGGGTTTAGCTTTGAGTAGCAATTTCATAGTCTCTGGTGTCTTGAAAATTTCATGTCAAAGTTTGGAGTCATCACCCGAGCCAAGTTGGGAATTTGGGCCTGAAACTGAACGTGAATGTCATAGAAGTGCTTAGAAGACCCGGTAGACGAGGATCGCCTGTGCTTTCGCTCAATTCTAACAGTTCCTATTTTTTAGGGATTCTGCTTTTTTGCTTTTTTCGTTTTTGGCATTTCTGGACCAATCTGAAATTTACTATTTTTAGAAAGTTGCTTTTTGCTTTTTTCTATTTTTAGCAAGTTTCTATTTTTAGAAAGTGCTAGGTCTCACTGGCAGTGGAATCGAAAGTTTCCACTTTTGGAATCAAAAAGCAGGCAAAGATAAAGCAAAAATCGAAAAAAATCGAAAAAATCATGAGAAAAGCAAAAGAAAAGCGCATGCAAAGATGAGAAAAGCAAGACAAAGCGCATGCAAAAGCTGGAAAATCAATTAAAAAATCGTGCCTTCAAGAGAGAAAATCAACGAAAAATCAAGTAAAGAGCAAGAAAATCATGGTGAAATTCGCCTAAGGCTGGAGAGGTGCGCCCATGAGGAAATCCAATTGAATCTTTGAAAAATCCATTTGAAAATCCAGTTAAATCTTCAAAAATTCAGTTAAAATTCGTCCATTTGAGAAGTCTTGTTAAAAAATTCGCCCAGTACAAGGAAATCCAGTTGGATAATTCGAAATTCCAGTTGGAGAAATGATAAAAATTGGCTAAGGCAAGTAAAAAATTCGAATTGGACTTCAAGAATTCCAAGATAAAGGAAATCCAGTTGGATGATTAAAAATTCCAGTTAGAAGTCGAATTTCCAAGAAGAGAATCAAAAAATTTTCTAAGGCAAGAGTTACCTTGGTAAGAGGAAAAAAAATCCAGTTGAAAAGTGGATTAGTCCACTTAGAAGTCGAATTTTCTAAAAGGCAAAAGAGAGGTAAGTAACTTAAGTTTTTATTTAAAAATAAAGACTTAGTTAGCAAGCAAGAAGGGACGCCTTGGAAAAGTCAAAGAAAAGAAGATAAGATGGTTTTTTGCATTTTAAAACAAAGCACCCAATCAGAGAGGAGATCGACCCAGGCAAATAAGGAAACTTTTTATTATAAAAGAAGTGCTTGTGAATTTATTTTTCATTATTTACAGGTTAAGTTTTTTCACAGGCAAACTTCTCTCAGCCAAAGGCGTCCTTCTTCTTCTTATTTTCTTCTTGAACTGCAAGTTACATTAATTCCAGAGCATAAGGTTGGACATTTTTCTTCTATTTTCAGATTTCTCAATCAATTGCAAAGTCATAACTGGCGAATTTGAAGAAGAAAAAAAAGATTTTTATCTTGAATTTGCACAAAAACTTCAGTTTTCCACTTTAAAAGTCCAGTAAATTGTTTAAAAAATTCTTTGGATGTTCTTTTAAAAAAGATTAAGGCTGGGAAAATTTTAGTTTATTTAAATATTCTCCAACTAGCCTAGGCAGTCGAAATCCAGAGTTTTTTTTAATTAATTTATTTAAATATTCTCTAGCCATAAAATCGCCTTTTTTTTACAAATTTGTTAAAATATTCTAACTCCGAGCTTCATACAGGCACAATGTCTACTTCGAAGAACGTAGGAGGTGGAGTTAGGAAGATCCAGGTAAAGGAAGTTCTCAAGGAGTTCTATCCAAAATCCCAACTGTCGTCAAAATGGAAGAAAGTAGCAGATACCAACTTTGAGCAGTTCAATGCGATTCAACACAAGAAAAGGATGTTTGGTACTCAGCATGAAATGCCTACCCCATTGCAACTAACATCGTCAAGTGCGGACTTCACCAGGCAGCAGGATTTCCGCCTGCAGTTCAGTGCAGTGAGCTGATGGTTGAGTGCGCCAAGAGATACAATTCGCAAACAAGATCCATTAAAGCATCTAACGGGATCACTTTGGCATACTTTACAGAAGATTCAGTCAGAGAAGTGTTTGGTATTCCTCGTCGCCAAAAAATGTTGAACAGGACCCGAGAAGAATCCCAAACCATGTTTGATCAAGCCAAAGAGTCTTGTATGGACATAGTCAATTCCAATTGGATCAAAGAACCAAAAAGGCATTGCTCTAAGTTGCCAAAGAGATTAATTTGCACAGATTTTAAACCAGAATACAGTGACATGATTCATATGTTGAACAGGATTATGGGTACTTCTCAAGGAGCTTTCTTCGAAGTATGGATGTTTTCATATGTGGAGGAGGTCGTATTAGGAGTGGAAGCAATAAATTGGGCAAAATTGATAAGTGATAACATTGATTTCCAGTTGAGAAACTTGGAGAACAAGACCTTCTATATGAGTTCCTACGTAGTTTATATCTTGGCACAGTTTACTAAGTATAGAGGACTGATTTGCAAAGGGGAAGTTGGATTTCGAAATAGCCAATTCAAAGCATATGAGTGTTACCCACAGTTACAGTTGCATTATAAAGACAATTATAAGATAACTAATGACGCTTTCCTCATGTATATCACCCGATTGCTTCAAGGAGGAATTCAGAAAAGGTTGTCTAAAGAGGCTATGGTATTGCTTGATAAATTCGGATCTTGGTTCATCCAATTTCCGACTTTTACATACATAAGAGTTCATGGATTCCCGAATGCTCCGTATCAACTCCCTCGGTATCCAACAGACAAGATTATCATGCTTGAAGTTGCAAGGCAGTTGGCACACGTGGATTCCATTCAGGGGAACAAGAACAAACAAGGAGTGGATTTTCCTGTTGCAATTGGGAAAATACAGTTTAAAATCCTCACCTCTCTTGAAGGATTAACAGGACAGGAGAATCATAATGCAGATGGCTTGGATTTGGAAGGTTTGAAGAAAAGTGTGATGAATATTTACTTCAAGGAAATGCAGACTATCACAGAAAATCAGCTTGATGACATGTCTTCTCTTTTGACCTTTATGGATAACTTTCAAAAACAAGAAGATAGATGGGAAAGTACTTTTACTCAATGCCTTGAAACCTTGGACATAATGGGAGTGCAATTAGATTCCATGCCAAGCATATCAATGGAGGAGCTCGACTTGGTGTTAACAAATTTCTTGCATTTGCAGCCAGGGAGCAGGCCAAAGGGAATTGCATTTTGGATTCCCATTTGCTCGAGTAATTTGCAAGGTATCATTATTTTCCACACTCCAAGTGGCTCGTCCTACTTGTGCCATGTGTCCATTGAGTTGGTTATGCTTTTTAGGGTTAGGGTTTCTTGAAATAATCTTGGCCATTGATCTCAAATCAATCTGGGCCGTTGCTTTGTAATTGGGGTGCCTATATAAACCCCACACATTTCATTCATTCAGGGAGAGACTTATGAAATTGTTGCTACCAGTGCTATTCAAATAATGATTTGATTCAGAGTTCAGCATTTGTTATTTTGAGAGCTTGCATGGTTTCATAATTTCTTCAATAAAGTAAATTAGTTTCAACATTTTTTTTAGATGAATGAAAGATTGATAGTGTTGAAAATAGTGAAATTAGTTCATACCTTTTTCAATTGAATGATTTTCAATTTGATGTGCAAGGTTAGTCTGAACTTTGAAACTGTTTAACTTGGATTCTATTACCTATATACATTGTTCGAATTGATGGTGGTATTGTGTAATAGGACATCATTCGTAAATCTATTGAAGATTGCATCATCTTTGTCTAGTTGTAGTCATTGTGCTTGGCAAAACAAAGATTGGTTTAAATTTCACTATCCAGCATTTGTCTCTTAAGTTCATAGGAGTAGTTTGGCATAAATCTAGTTTCTAGACCCTCATCCCTTTTCCTTTTATTTTATCTCAAAACCAAAAATCCCAAAAATACAAGAACATTCAACGTCAAATTAATCTAAATCCCTGCTCTTGAATAGTTCATTACCCAAGGTCCCTTTGTGAAATCAGCATATCACATCATCCATTGAGCTTGTCCATCCTCAAACTTATGAAACATTGGAATTGCCGTATGATCTTTTAGCAATCTTAGCATACAAGGTAGTTTTTCAAGAGAGGGTAGAGAGTCTTTGGACTCTTTATTCTAAAGTGCTTGGTGAGTCATAAAACACACATCAACAAGTCATTAGAAAATTAAAAAGATATCAAGACTCAACCATATATCAGGAAAAGATCGCTTCAGGAAAGACAAAAGAAAGAAGAGTCCAAATGTTACTTTAGGTCAGCAGATAAAGACGCACAGGGGAATTATTTAAATTTTGTAAGCTAGCTGACAAAGTTTGGTATTCCAAGCTATTGCATCATATTGGATATTGTGATCAACATTATTATCTAATCGCCAGCTCAGATGAGAACAAGTCGATAAAAATTGGGGAGCTGACTATTGAAGTTTTTTCCACCAAGTCTTCAAGACGAATTCATATTTTATTAGTGAAGACCAATAATGGGAATATGTGAAATGATGATGTCGTTATTCGTCTGAGAAAGTGATATCTATTCCGATTATGTCATCGGGCTTGATAAGAACGTGGTATTTCTTCCTGAGTGTCGCCACTTCTCATATTGATAGTTTCAGGTCAATAACATTCCTCTTATCAGAGCTAAGTGGAGCCTACTTGGACCTTTGAATGGTCAAAGGTGATGCCGTGGATTTTAAGGGAGATAACAAACTTCATCCAGGCGCAATCATTGGCAACAAAGGAGTTGATTCTTGAAGAGTTCGATCTGGTTTTGATTTGCTGCCATAGCTTCTTCAAAACGTCTATCCAAGATCTCATTTCAGTATTAAATCTTGTATTTAGCTTGCATAAGAAATTCTCTAAGTCGCTGCAGTTTGTAAATGCATGCTATATGATAAAGTTATCTACATCTGCATTGTATTGCTGTCATAAGAATTCAAGTGGGCATCGCCATTCAGTTTGCATTCTTTTTGGTCTCTATTGGGAAGTCATCCTTATTGGAAGCATTGTAATAGCTGCACTTCTTATTTGCAGTTTAGAATTCAATAGAAATTGAGATTGAGAAGTCTACATGATAATTGTTTGTTAAAAATGCCTCTTAGCTGTAGCTGTCATATTGAGTAGATGCATCTCACTTTCAGTCATCTAAAGTATTTGAAAAATCAAAAAATCATTTGCATTTCAGTCCTCTTTGCATTTTCAATCATTTGTATACTTTTTCTTATGCATATGTTATCATCATATGAGCAAAAGGACAAAGGTAAATCAACTTGTTATCATCATACCAGCTGGAAAGAGACTGTACAACAACTGTTTGACAAAATTCCTAAACTATCAAAACTGAAAATTTAAGGCCAGATTTGCAAGGGTCTTTACACCCTACCTTAGAAAATGCTAACTCGATGATGCAATTTCACCGCCGCCACCTTGCTCCTTCCACCTAGCCGTGTCGTTTTGCGTTGGTGGAGGAATCTCTGTTGGGGATGTGCGCTCGCAGCGCGGATGTCCTAACAGGATTCCTGCACCTGGATTCTAACGTTACGTTTCCTTTTGGGTACGAAGTGTAACGTCTCCTGCCTCCTTGACCGACAAATTTCAACCCTTTTACCACCCTTTTTCCAATTCCAGTGTTCTAACTTTCATTCCTTGACTCTCTCTAGACTCTCTCTTCACTCACTCTTGCATTCTAACTCATTCTAGCTCTTCCATTCTTGCTTCTACACCATCTCTTCTTGGCTGCAAGCTCCTCACTTGGCTCTAGCATCACGTTCTTGTTACAACACCATTGCCATTGGAGAATCGTCAAGCTTCATCTTCTCTACATGGTGGAGACGCTTCCTTCCTTCTATTATTGGCCTTTAGAGCTCATAGTTGAGGAGGTGATATTGTACTTTGTTGTTCACTTTGCATCATTTTGTTTATTGGATAGCATACTATTGTCTTTACTCTACTTCCTTTCTACTTTCTTTATCGCTTTCTACACTTTGTGGCTATCTGGTTGTTCATGGAGCTGGCAACACCGAAACAGGAGACTAACTGAGGCAGTCCTCTAAAACAGCCCCAACATTTTTTTCATTCCCATATGTGTAGGTGTTTTCGAGTGGAGCTACTTGAAGAATCAATTCATGGGTAAAAAGATACATTTTCCCTCTCTCTTTGTCATTTCCACAACATCTCATTTCTAGTGTTTCTTTCGTCATATTTGTTGTTTTTGTACCTTTTTATTCTCTGTCAAAACATAAAAAATCACACAGTTAGGTAGTTAGTAGGTTTCCTTGTGTTTTTGTCTATTTTTTGGACCCTTGTCCATATGGACACCAACGTGTCCTTGAGACATCAGCGCGCTACGCTGGAGTCCGAGATCCGCATTGTCGTCATCGGGCAATGAGCTTCCTAGGCAGTAAACCAAACCTTTGAAACCGGCTCTTCTAACCCTATAAACATTTGGTTTTAGCAAAAGGAAAGCGGCAGGCTATTTTCCCTTCCTTGTCAACCTTAGTACTCTATCCCTTTCAATCTATCTAGAAAATTTGAGGTAGATTAGGGCAGCCCATTCCTTGGGGCTCTTCTGTGACCTGGAGTCCCAAGGGTGACGGGTCCCCCTTCTCTACACTCCCAAACATCAAATTGGCACAAAACTGAGATACGTTGAGACATACTATAAATAGTAAGTATCAAAATTGGCCACTGCTAATAATAGAAAGTCCTACCAGAAAGCACCGAAAACCACCACAGAGCCCATACTGGCTCTGACTCCCCTAACCAACACCACTTAGCCTACAAGAACTCTAGAATAGGCTGATGGAACTCACCAACTAATTAGGTGCAAGAAGGGGACATTACAGTCCAAGAGTGTTTGTATGTCCACATGATAAGCTCTCTTACTAGCAGTAGCCATGCAAGTGTCTAAAAGACCATGGAAGGATTTAAAGGGAGGTGTTAAACAGTTGGTATTATCATATGAATAATTCCAACAAAACAAGGATAAAACTGTACATAACCCTATACTACTTCAGCCACTTCCTATTCCAAGCAAAAAACTAAAGTCCATCAGTATGGATGTCATTCCTGGTTTACTGAGAATCTAAAAGTCAATGGTAAGGATTGTATTTAGATTGTGGTTGATAGACTAAACAAATGCTTTCACTTCACTACCATTGATTCTACTTACAAGGCACATTAGTTAGTAGTTATTTTTATGGAGACCATTTACAGACTACATAGGTTACCAAGAATGATTATTAGTGATCATGATCCAAAGTTTACTAGCAGTTTCTAGAGGGAAATATTTGAGCTCACCAGAACCACCTTATCTTTAGGCAGTAGTTATGACCCTCAAATTGATGGTCAGATAGACATTGTCGATAAGACTCTTACGGGTTATCTTCGTAACTATGTAGCTGATTGGCAAAGCACCTGGTTCAAATGGCTGTACCTACCAAATTTCCATAGGAATGACTCCATTCAAAGCATTCTATTGTTATGACCCACCTTCCTTAATTAATTGGCACCTACAAGAAACCAAGGTACTAGCAATGTGAAAATTCATTTTGGAGAGCCAATAGATTTTACAGGCTACACCAAGGAAAATTTGCGAACAGCACAAGAACAGATGAAGACTCAAGCAGATTGGCATTGCTTTGAGGGAGAATTCAAGGTGGGAGATCAAGTCTTCCTCAAATTTCAACCATACAAGTAGACTTCTCTCAAGAAAAGAGCTTTCGAAAAATTCTCCCTCAAATACTATGGACCCTTCACACTTCTTTTGAAAGTCAGTTCAATAGCCTACAAACTCCAGTTACCTCCAATCAGCCAAAATCCATAATACATTCCATGTATCCTGACTGAAGAAGGTGATTGGACATCAACTACAAGTTTCACCAATCTTACCCCCATTTACTGAGGAAGACCAACTGATATGAATTCCTGCCCAGATCCTTGCCACTGGACATGAATGTCTGCAAAACAAAATCATGACTGAATACCTAATTCAGTGGAAGGATATGGCTACTAAGGCTATCTCAAGGGAAAGACTTGATATCTTGAAGCACCAAGCATTACGGTATTGTAATGTCCCCTTCTCACTCTTGAGCAGTGCAGTGATTCAATTGGCCTATTCCAAAGTTCTCGTAGGCTAGTTGATGTGGTTAGGGAACTTAGTTGCCAGCATTGATGTTCAGTGTTGGGGTTTCCGGAGAGGTTTCTATTTAGAGCAGTGGCCGCTCTTGATGTTGCTATCCTCAGTTGGTCACAATATTCTTCTTTGGTCTTTTGTTTCGCGCAATTTGGGTGTTTGGCATATACTTACTATTTATAGCAGTGCTATTTATAGTAAATCACCTTTGGGGGAGTTGGTCCCCGACCAGTGTACTTGCTGCAACATAATTACTCAGTTTATTGTTGGAAAGCCTAGGGTTGCAGTTTTAATATTTGCTTAATTCGACCACTTAAGTTATTTTATAAAGTTATGTTATAAAATTAAATTGAGGGGTAAAGTGGTCATTGAGAGTGTACCTTGTGCCTAATGCAACGACTTCATGTTGTTTTTAAAAGCTTTATTAATATTTTATTGTCTCCTTGAAGTGGACGCCAAAAAGAGAGAGGAAAGCAATTTTTAAATGTTAAATATTTTTATGAGGAGAAAGGCGTTGGTTTTTAGGGTGAAATTAAGAGCATTTTGGAATCCATCGCCCTAAGTGCTTATATTCTGAGTTTGGCTCTCATTTTCACATCTTTGCTTTGACGACATAGAGAAACGTTGTCAGTTTCACTCCAGGTTGCTTGGGCTGCGTAGAGAGGACAAAAACCCTCCTTCATATGGGCTGGTTTTGGTGGTGCAATATCCACCCTAATCAGATATTGGTGATTATTATCAGCTAAGATCACAGGAGCTTCAAGAGTTAAAATTTGGTGCCTGAAAAGATGAAGATTTATCAATACTTCTGAGAGTTTTTGGTGTGTTTTTGTTTGCTTCAGTTTTGGTGTGGATTTTGAAGGTTTTGGAGTGATTTTATTCAGTTTCTAGGTGTTTGCAAAAATGGACCTGAACCTAGTTTTTGGCTCATAGCTCAGTATTGGTTGGAGATATTGTTCTGGGTATTGTTTCTCTAAAAGTACCTACTCAAGGCGATTCCAAAGAGTATTCATTTGTGATTTTTGAAGTTGTCTTTGATTTTATAGAGGAGATCGACCTCTCTCCAAGGGACGCCATCTTGCTGCAACAAAACTCTCTTTTGACCAGCACGAGTTGGACTTGGGACGCTGGACTTTGGGAGCTTAGAAAGGAGGCTTGGGCATTGGGAAATCAAATGTCTTGCATACCATTGTTGGAGGAGTTGTTTGCTACTATCAAAGTACCTATTTGCTGCTGTCACAACTTAACCAGGTCTAATATAAACATTGTATTATTTTGATATAGAACAGAAAATGGATATTTGTGATGCTTGTTTCAATCTCCAATGAATGGTTTTAGTTTCTAGTGTTTACTTTTCATTGCAACTTTTATATATGCTATATACTTCTGCAAATGCATTGAAAACAATCACAAAATACATCACTGAACAAGAAAACCAGCAAACAGAGATTTTCAAAAAAAACAGGGGTGCATATTATAGTGGTATCAAAGCCAAATCCTTCCTACCATCTTGTGTAGACGTTGAAAACAGCACTTTCATTCTATGAGTGCAAGAGAACAGAGGTATATTCAAAGAGAGATTAGAAAGGGTCATTGGCAGCCCCACCTATTCCGGAAGATCAAACATTATTAGGTGTGCTTAAGGCTCATTGGGAGTCTTCTCAAGAAACAGAAATGCAGCCAGAACGTCATGATGGTGAGGATAGAATATTTGGTGGTGAGGTGAGAACATTTGGTAACAGGGATGATAGAGGAAAAAGGATAGCAAGATCACCGAGTCCTGGAACTAGGATAGAGAGGATATTTGACATAATGATGGATATGATGTCACAAATGATGGGAAAGATTGGGCAAAATGTAGTGGTGCAAACTACTCAACACAATCCACAAGGCAATATAGGGCATATAGGAGAACATAGTTCTTCAAACCAACAAAGTGGTAATGGGGCACAGCGTACTACAGTTGACTCATTCATCTCCTCTAGGCCATTTAGGCCCACCTTCTTAACTCCAGAGGCACCTCAACCCAATCCAGAAGCCTCTATGCCATTTGTGGCTAGCCTAACACATGGATATGCTGAGTATGACTCACTTCCTGAAGATATTAAGAGGCACTTATCTTACAATGAATTCATAGACCAAAAGAGAAAAAGAAAAGACAATGGGAGTAGATATGATCAGAGAGGACCAGCAGTGCAGAGGGACTTACAGCATGCTATCAGCAAGGTTACACTTGCACACTTTGACGGGAGTGACAGTTGTTCAGCAAGGGCTTGGATACAAAAGCTTGACAATTATCTATCCCTTAGACCCATGGCGAAGGAGGAGGCAATTAAGTTTGCCACATTACACTTGGACAGGGTAGCACATGAGTGGTGGTACCATGGCCTGGCTACCTTGGGTCATCTGTCTATCACTACATATGATGAGTTTGCCACTAGACTCATTGAAAGATTTGACAAAAAAGACCCTGAGATTCATTTCAAAGAGCTGGCCTAGCTTAGGCAATATGGCACAGTTGAGGCATACATAGCTGAATTTCAGAGGCTTTCAGTGATAGTTACAGGTATTACAGAAAGACGAATGGTGGTCTTATTCAGTGAAAGTCTTATGGAACCACTCAAAGGATAGATTAAGGCATTTGACCCACCAACTTTGCAGGAGGCTATGAAAAAAACAAGAAATATGGAGTGGGCTGCCCCTAAAGCTAAAATTCAATCCAAACTCTTTATTCACAAAAAGGATAAGAGACCTTTCACTAAGGACACTTCACAGCAGAAAAAATCAGTCACAAGGCTTGATGGAGACACACTAAATGACCTCAGGAAGAAGGGCCTATGCTTCAAGTGTAGAGATAAGTGGTCTAAGGATCATGTATGTGCAAAAGGGGCCATAATTCATCAAATAGAATACTATTCAGCTGAGGAAAGTGCTTCTAAAAGTTCAGACCAGCAATCGGATTTTGAGGAGAAAGAGGAAGAAGAGTCACAAGAAGAGGTTGAAAAGGGGGAATCAAAGGAGAGTAAACTTGCCCTGCTATATAGTTTACAGAAGAATGAGTCCTTACGCATTAGAGGAGTCCTTAAGGGGCAGCGGATGATAGCATTGATTGACTCAGGTGCCACACATAATTTTATTGATGAGGGACTTGTTGCACGTAGGGGATTACAGACAGGGGAGGTAGATGGATTCAGAGTGATGGTTGCAGATGGCTTCACCATTAATTGCACTCAGATGATTCCACAACTTAGCATCCAGTTGGGTAACCACGAGTTCAAGGAAGACTTCTATGTGGTTGGTATTGGGGATACAAATGTAGCAATGGGCATCCAGTGGTTACAATCCTTAGGACAGATCACTCTCAATTTACAAACCTTAGAGCTGAAGTTTAAATAAGATGGGAAAAATGTGGTCTTGAGATGGATATCTAATGGAGGGCCTCAAGTTGTTTCTTGTAAGCGTATGGAGAGGTTTTTCAGACATGACCAGGTGGAGTGGCTAGCAGAGTGTATAATCATGCCCGCGGTTGCAAAAGAGCAGAAATGTTCATATCCTCCTGACATACAGGCTTTGCTTACTAAGCAAAGCAAGGTATTTGGTAGCATACCTACTGGGAGGCCACCTAATAGGGGTATAGAGCACATCATTGAGCTAGAGGAGGGCACCAAGGCAATAATCACTACACCATACAGGCACCCAAAGAGACATAAGGATAAGATAGAAAAAGCAATCAAGGAGCTTTTGGATATGGGGCATATCAGATTGAGCAAGAGTCCATTTGCTTCTTCAGTGATGTTAGTGAAGAAGGATGGGACTATGCGTATGTGCATAGATTACAAGGCACTTAATAAGAAGACTATTAAAAATAGGTATCCCATCCCGCAGATTGATGAGCTACATGGAGCAGTCTATTTTTCTAAGATAGACTTGAGGTCTGGATATCATCAAATCAGAGTTAGAAAGGAGGACATTGAGAAAACAACTTTCAGATGCCATTACGGACATTTTGAGTTCCTTGTTATGCCTTTCGGATTGACTAACGCTCCTACTACATTTTATTCTTGCATGAATAGAGTCTTCAAACAGCAGTTGCGTAAGTTTGTCTTAATATTCTTTGATGACATTCTTATTTACAGGATATTATGGGAGGAGCACTTGAGACATTTAGATGAGGTATTGAGTATTTTGGAGAATGAATCCTTGTTTGCCAAGGAGTCCAAGTGTGAATTTGGCATGACAGAATTGTTGTATCTTGGGCACATTATCAGCTCAAAGGGAGTTAGAGTTGATCCTGAAAAGAGCAAGGCTATTCTTGATTGGCCTCCACCTAGAAACCTCACACAGTTGAAGGGATTCTTTGGGCTTTGTGGTTTCTAATGGAGGTTTATCAAGGGATTCTCATAGTTGGCTGCCCCACTCAGAGATTCAACCAAAAAGGGGGCATTTGTATGGTTTGAATCAACGCAGCAATCATTTGATAAATTTAAGGAGTTGATAAGCACGTGCCCAATCTTGGCCATTCCAAACTTCTCCAAGCCTTTTGAGCTTGAGTGTGATGCCTCAGGTGAAGACATAGGTGCAATTATCATGCAAAATAAACATCCTATAGCTTTTGAGAGTAGGAAGTTGAGAGGTGGTGAGAGAGCTTACTCCATTTTTGACAAGGAGATGTTGGCAATCATGCATGCTTTTGCCAAGTTCAGACAATACCTTGTGGGGGGCAGATTTGTAGTGAAAACAGATCATAACAACCTTAAGTATTTTCTTAATTAGAAGGATCTCAATTAGAGGTAGCAAAAATGGGTAAGCAAGCTTCAAGGGTATGAAATGTCAAAGGGAAAAGGAATGTAGTTGTTGATGCTTTGCCCAGGAGACCACATTTGAGTTCTATTTCAGTCATTGCAGCAAATTGGAAGGAAAAGATAGAGGCTGATTATGCTAAGAATGCACTTGCAAACAGCATTCTAGATGGATCTTTACAGGATGATAGATACCAGGTGAAGGATGGTCTCATATATTACAAGGATAGAATATGGTTGGTGCCTGATTCTAAGGTGAGAGAGCACATTTTTAAGGCTTTTCATGACACTCTGATGGCTGGTCATCCAGGATACTATAAGATTTACAGGCAGATCCGTGAGTGGTTCTCATGGAAGGGAATGAAGGATGACATTTTAAAGTATGTACGTGAATGCCAAGTATGCCAACAGAATAAAAATGAGCATACTTATCCTGCTGGTTTGTTGCAGCCCCTTACCATTCCTACTCAGAAATGGGAAAGTATATCAATGGATTTTATCACAGGGCTTCCAAAGGTACAAAGGAAAGACAGCATATATGTGGTTGTTGATAGATTGACCAAATTTGCTCACTTTTTTCCTATATCAGCAGGGTTTTCAACAGTGCAGGTGGCAGATTTATTTTTCAAAGAGATATTCAGGCTTCACGGGACACCCAGGACCATTGTCAGTGATAGGGACAACAAGTTTATGAGCTTGTTTTGGTAGGAGTTATTCAGATTATGTGGTACGGAGCTGACCCCTAGCACTAGCTACCATTCTCAAAGTGATGGGCAAACTAAGGTGGTGAACAAATGGGTGGAAGGTTACCTACACAACTATGTTTCAAGGCAGCAGAAGGCATGGGTTAAGTGGCTGCACCTAAGAGAGTACTACTATAATTCTACCTTTCATATGTCCATTTGGATGTCTCCATTCATGGCATTATATGGTTATGAAGCTCCTAGCTTCGTTGATTTGCTCATTGGAGATTGCAAAGTGCCTAGAGCTAGAGATCTTCTTTAGGAGAGTCAGGACATCATGAGGTCTCTGAGAGAGAATATGCAGCATGCTCAGAATCAGCAAAAGCTATATGCTGATCAACACCGCGTTGAGCATGTTTTTGAGGTTGGAGACATGGTTTACTTGCGGCTGTAGCCCTACAGACAGTCAACTCTCAAGAAGAGTGGGTCAGAAAAGCTTAAGCCTCGGTTTTATGGTCCTTTCAGAGTTATCAGGAGGATTGGAGAGGTAGCCTATGAGCTGGAGCTACCCAAGGACAGCAAGGTGCATAATGTTTTTCATGTTTCTCGCCTTAAGAAAGCACTTGGTCGGAATGTGGTTTCTTCTATAGAGTTGCCTCCTTTGGATGAGGAAGGTAAGTTGATATTGATTCCTGAGGCTATATTGGAGGTCAGAGAGCGCACACTGCGCAGGAGAGTGGTAAAGGAGTTTTTGATTAAATGGAAGAATTTGTCAGTGGAGGATGCCACTTGGGAGAGTGAGCAGATATTCCAGCATCTTGAGTTACGATTGCTTGAGGGCGAGCAATCTTGGGAAGGGTGGACTGTAATGTCCCCTTCTCACTCTTGAGCAATGCAGTGATTCAATTAGCCTATTCCAGAGTTCCCGTAGGCTAGTTGATGTGGTTAGGGAACTCAATTGTCAGCATTGATGTTCAGTGTTGGGGTTTCCAAAGGGGTTTCTATTTATAGCAATGGTCGGTCCTGATGCTACTATCCTCAGTTAGTCACAATATTCTTCTTTGGTCTTCTGTTTCACGCAATTTGAGTGTTTGGCATATACTTACTATTTATAGCAGTGCTATTTATAGTAAGCCACCTTTGGGGGAGTTGGTCCCCGGCCAGTGTACTTGCTGTAGCATTATTATTTAGTTTATTGTTGGAGAGCCTAAGGTTGCAGTTTTAATATTTGCGTAATTCGACCACTTAAATTATTTTATAAAGTTACATTATAAAATTAACTTGAGGGGTAAAGTGGTCATTGAAAGTGTACCTTGTGCCTAATGCAACGACTTCATGTTGTTTTTAAAAGCTTTATTAATATTTTATTGTCTCCTTGAAGTGGACACCAAAAGGAGAGAGGAAAGGAAATTTTTAAATGTTAAATATTTTTATGAGAAAGGCATTGGGTTTTAGGGTGAAATTAAGAGCATTTTGGAATCCATCACCCTAAGTGCTTATATTCTGAGTTTGGCTCTCATTTTCACATCTTTGCTTTGACGACATAGAGAAATGCTACCAATTTCATTCCAGGTTGCTTGGGCTGCGTAGAGAGGACGAAAACCCTCCTTCGTATGGGCTGGTTTCGGTGGTGAAATATCCACCCTAATCAGATATTGGTGATTATTATCAGCTAAGATCACAGGAGCTTCAAGAGTTAAAATTTGGTCCCTGAAAAGATGAAGATTTATCAATACTTCTGAGAGTTTTTGGTGTGTTTTTGTTTGCTTCAGTTTTGGTGTGGATTTTGAAGGTTTTGGAGTGATTTTATTCAGTTTCTAAGTGTTTGCAAAAATGGACCTGAACCTGGTTTTTGGCTCATAGCTCAGTATTGGTTGGAGATATTGTTTTGTGTATTGTTTCTCTGAAAGCCCCTACTCAAGGTGATTCCAAAGAGTATTCATTTGTGATTTTTGAAGTTGTCTTTGATTTTATAGAGGAGATCGACCTCTCTCCAGGGGACGCCATCTTGCTGCAACAAAACTCTCTTTTGACCAGCACGAGTTGGACTTGGGACGCTGGACTTTGGGAGCTTAGAAAGGAGGCTTGGGCGTTGGGAAATCAAGTCTCTTGCATACAACTGCTGGAGGAGTTGTTTGCTACTATCAAAGTACCTATTTGTTGCTGTAACAACTTAACCAGGTCTGATATAAACATTGTATTATTCTGATATAGAACAGAAAATGGATAATTGTGATGCTTGTTTCAATCTCCAATGAATGGTTTTAGTTTCTAGTGTTTACTTTTCATTGCAACTTCTCTATATGCTATATACTTCTGCAAATGCATTGAAAACAATCACAAAATACATCACTGAACAAGAAAACCAGCAAACAGAGATTTTCAAAAAAAACAGGGGTGCATATTATAGGTATATGATTGGGACCAATCAAATTCAGTGAGGTGGACTTGTAATGAACCAGCAGTCGGTCAAAGTCAGCCAACAAGGAATCAGTCTCATCTCCTTAAAATCAAGGACTGTTTGTACTGAATTAGAAATGCAGATAGATCTGTGCACATAGTTAAATAAACAGATTGGAAGTATGGTTAGGATTTGTTGAGGAGCATTACCTAAATAGATTGAGAATAATTGATCAATCAATCATAGATTAAGGGTAATTGATCAATCAGGGAAGATTACTGCCAGCAGAATTACTCTTCTATGGCTTACCCTTCCCCATTATAATAAGCTGTGTACTTATTGCTAAAGGGTCTTTTGGAATGACAAGGTTTACCTGGAATTGTAAGGCAGGAGTCGGTGGCTTCACCACAGGAGGTGGCTCACTGAAGAGCTTGGTTGTTCTATGGGTTGGTAATACTAGAACAAATTTTATTGCTGTTGTTTTTACAAGTACTCCCATAAAAAAAAACATATTTGCAGATTTATATTCCAGTTCTATATTTCGATCCATATTTATGTTGGTCATAGTTCATATTTTGATCCATATCTGTGTGTTGGCTGTAGTTAACATTTTCATTCAGGTTCACAACATGGTACATTCAGTGTATGCTCTGATCATGTACTTATATTTTGCAGCCCCAGAGGCCATTCTTGGCCCATAATGGACATTTATATGATAATTTCTAAATCGATTTAAACTAAAATTAAACATAATGCTGCAAATCTGGAACTATTAAAAATAGGACAGTATTTTTCATGATCTAGTCTGCATCATATACATGCAGCAAATAGATGAAGACATGGTATTTCTTACAGAGTATTCACTAAGGATAAACAGAAAGACTAAGTTCTTTAAAACAGCAATTTCTATCCTGTGCTTGGCGTTACTTTGAGCTGATACCCCACTGTGCAGGGTAAACTCTCTTGCTGGGTTTGCAGAGGTAAGACTATTTGGTTTAGTTCCAAATAGGTGTTCTAAAGCAAGTTTTCCTCAATAGTAATGGCAAAAAGAATTGGTTTCATGGGCTTTGAAAGTTAGTAATGTCCTTAATAGGCAAAATTTAATTTCAAACACAAAAAGATTTCAGTCTTTAAGAAAAACTAAATATTTAGGCTATGCTTCCAGTTATAATAGCATTGTTTAAGGCAGTAAAATAAAATATACCTGATGGAATCCTGGCTCCTTGGTTAAAGGGACTCCAAGGTCTGCCAAACAAGCATGCATTCTTGCATCGCTGCCATAGAGATAAGAATACCGATCCAAGCAGTTGTCCTGCATTTTTTCCAGAGCCTTTGCTAGTGGATAGCTAATGGCAAAGCCTCCGCCACCAAAAGCCATCCCATATGAATGCAAGAGATTCTGTTCAACACTCTCTGAATTGCTCCCAATATAGTAATACTGATTATGGTCATATTTGGACAGAACCTGCAGTAGATTTTCTGGGAAGAAAACAGTGTCGTCATCACCCATGACAAACCAATGGACATCTGATAGATTGAGCCTGAATGTCTCAGAAACGATCCTCGAAATCCTAATTGCAGATCTTAAACCTTTCTTAAAAGTGTACCTAAACCTAGCAGTATCCTCTGAGACCTTCAAGGGCGGCGAAGAAGTAGTTGTTGTCTGGGGTCCATCTAACTCGTGATCTAACCAAACAAAACCCCTCATAACATCCGGCTTCCACCACAACTCAACATACTGCTTTCTCTGTTTCCATTTTCTAGCAGAGGATGCTAACCCAAAAACAATGTTGTGAAGGCTGGTATTATTGCTGGTAAGCTTTGCCTCAGAGGAGGTCACCTGGGGTTGGGTCGTTTCGGTAGGCAGACGTGACGAAGTATTAAAACTAGAAGAGAAATTAGAAGTGTCACTGCCCATCATGAGGGCAGCCAAACACTTCGAGGATTGCAAACAAGGATGTGTTGTAAGCATCAAGTACAGCACATAGAGAGTCCAACAAGCGCAAAAAAATCCAAGAACAAATTTGAAGCTTTTCCAGTAATTCACCTTCCAAGCCAGGGACTGTCCAGGGCTGAAACAGTTCTCAGTAGTAATGTTGCTCCTCATCTTCTGCTTATGCTTCAGCCGCAATTTTGCCATCAAACGCATTCAAATCCCATTTGGGTATTCTTCAATTCAAAAAGCTGTTGTTGACTCAGAAATTCCATTTCTATATTCTACAACTCAAAAATTCTACACACCCACTAGATAATAATTTATATTTGACTTCCGGTAGTCTGGATTCTATGGATCTAGAACTGCATGTACCATTTGCTGCCAATGAGGGGTATAACTTTCTCAGAGATTGCGAATTTTACAAATTACAGACTGCAACGATACACTGATCAATTTCTACACATCAGTAGATTCACTAATCAAAAATGAAACGGCCTTTCCTGGCAGTGCAAGATTTGGTTTTGGATACCAAATGGCCAGTATAGCCTGGCCGTTGTGACTTAAGTTCCTTGCACTCCACTTGATCCAAGAATGATTTGAATGATTTGACAGTGTGCATGGCCAATGCGCCGAAAAAAATCGTAGTCGCGTAGAAAATTTAATACGCAACATAAATAGACCTGTCCGAGGAAATGAGCATTCAATCTCCACACAAAAGGTTCAGGTTGTTACAGGAGTCGTTTTACCTAGTTGAACTTCCTTTTAAGATTAAAAAGAAGCATTTTGCTTTCTTTCTATGAGGGAGAATAAAAGATCTTTACAAATAAATTTAGGCTAGATAAGTTGTGTTAATCTGTTGTGTAGTTAGTCAATAATTTTAGATTTTTTTAAAAAAATTATTTATTTTTATTTAGAATTTCTTTTATTGAATTTTTTTTTTTTTTCCATATTCATAATATCTTGGATAATTAAGACATTTATTTCTTTGTAAATATAATTACTTTTAGACAATTTTAACAATAATGTAAGAATATAAAAAATTAAATTAAATTATCATTAAAATTTGAGAAAAGTTAGAGTTTGATAGTATAGTAATTATGAATTAAGTAGATTATAAAAAAAAGATTATAAGTAAAGATGCTTTCTCTTTTAGAAAGATTAGTAGAAATTAAACTTTGATGAGGCTTCAAAGGAAATCTCAAATTTAATTGGTGTTGGTTTTTGTAAGAGTTTATGGTGAACTCCTCAACACTCTAAGATCACTTGCAAGACAAAAGAGTTTCCACAAGAGAGAAATGACAAAAATATCATGTTATGATTATGGATGCAAGATTGTCAAATTGAATATATGTTAGACTGTTACAATGTACATATGATGCCTTGCTTATATAGGTAAGGTGTGATGATGTACCAGCATTAAATGATTGAGTCCTAATTAAATGGGATGAGCCAACATTAAATGACCTAGAACACAAGCATTAAATAAAAGCCAACTAGATAGGATAAGTGACGACTAATGCTTAACTAGAAAATTTTCTTCCTAGAACCTAAGTGGACTTAACATGTAAATAGGACCTAAATAAGACTAGATAAGAAAAACACTTATTTACGCCAACTCCCCCCTTAAGTACAACTTAAGGATTACCTATGCAAATGACACAAAGATGGGTCTCGGCTACAAGGCCATGTTAGGTATCCATGTACAAATGCAATACAATCTCTCATAAAATGATAAAAAGGAGAAAACCCAATGGGATAAAACTCTTCCCCAAAAGAGAGATGAAATACAATAATGCTCTCTATGAAAAATGAGAGGACAAAACCTCATTCAAGGAAAAAAGACCCCCCCATAAGAGAGACAAAGAAGAGACCATTTACCCCCCTTCAATGAGATAACTTGTTACGAAGAAAAATTGAAAGTACACTGGTGGAGTAACATTGAAATCTTTAATTAGGCAAGCAAAGGAAAGATAATTTTGATGCTAGAAACCATATTAGAGTCACTCAAGGACTCAAGTCAGAATCATGATAAAACAACAACAAACCCAATGCCAAGGAACATTGGAACACTCTCGATATGATGCAACTCTAGAATCTAAATGAAGCAATAGGATATAGAACATCATTTTAAAACTGAAATGAAGTGCAAGATCAAAATTGTACACTCCCAACTATCAAAATATCCAAGTGATTTCTAGGACACCCATCAGGAAAATTTTGAAATAATGATATACTTGGGATAAATACGAAAAAAAATATGGATGGCATGATAGAGCTCCTTAATACCTTTCTAATGTTGCAAGAATCACGAAAATTGGAGATCGTGGCAAAAAGTTATGAACTCAGGAGCCAAAATGAATATTTGACTTCAAATAATAATAAATGCCTGGAAATAGAAAAATTATGAAAAAAATAACCTACACCACTGTAAAATTAGCAAATACAGATTTTCGATGCTATCTCATTTGAAAAAAATTGGCTCCTGAATTGCAAGTTATGGAAGTTTGAAAAAATGGCCTATTTAGGCCTTAGGGGAGCAAAATATAGGCCCTTGGGGGCTAAAAATTAGGGCATTCAATCCCCACATATGACTATAGCTATAAGAGTGAGTTTAAAAAAACATGCCACCACCTAGCGATGACACCGGGGTGGGGTGATTGGAAGGGCGACGGGCCATAGGTCATGTCACCCTAAGCTTAGCCCCTACTAAGGCAGGCCTAGGGCCAAACCGCCCATGACTAGGGTTATAAGGAGTATGACAACCAAAAAACATATGATCACCATAAATAATATGGTTAGTGTCGTATAGACTTTATCGGTGAATGTTTAAAAAATAAATAAATAATAAAAAAGTGTCGAATAAATAAAAAATAGACCTTGGACCATAAATGTAGTGTACTATCGACTATTAGCGAAATGGCAGTGATGTGACCTGAGGTGACGTTGAATCCGCACATAATGGTGTAGAAAAAGGTATGTAGAGGAAAGGATGACGACAGTCGAGGATAGGAATATTTTTCCTAATGTCAAGTATGTCGACTGTACAAACCTGGAAACTATCATATTAAATGACTAAGTACATATTCGTACGACCATATGGCCTATAAAAAAAATCTTGATTCCCCAATAGAAAAATGTTGAAAATCAACAAATTGACAATCAATCCTTAGGCTCTTAGGCCTTCTCAATGTAATGGCAAGGTCAGTTTTCACCCAAAGTGCTCTGAAAAATCAGCTACCCCCCAAATTTGGCAACTGAAACCCTTCTTCAAACCCTTGTAGATCACTCAAAACATGATGAAAATTAACAAAATAAAATCCAAACCTAACTTTCTCTAACACCTGAATTCAATGGGGAGGTTCTCGAGACCCCAACTCACACTCAACAAAAAATTCACACCAAGATAGGTCCCTCAAATCTAGGAAGAATTCTATAGCACTGAAGCTATGATACCATGTAGGAGTTTACGGTGAACTCCTCAACACTCTAGGATCACCTACAAGAAAAAATAACTTCTATAAGAGAGAAAAGGAAAAAATATCATGCTATGATTATCGATGCAAGATTGTCAAATTGAATATATGTTAGACTATTACAATGTACATATGATGTCTTTCTTATAAAGGCAAGGTGTGATGATGTACCAGCATTAAAATTGTTGTGTCATAATTAAATGACATGAGTCAACATTAAATGACCTAAGACACAAGCATTAAATAAAATTCAACTAAATAAGATAAGTGACAACTAATGCTTAACTAGAAAAATTCCTGAGGACTAGGACCTAAGTAGACTTAACATGTAAATAGGACCTAGATAAGACTAGATAAGGAAAACTCCTATTTACACCAGCAGTTTTAACCTCTGCACTATTAATAGAGAATTGATCAAAGGTGGCTCCTTAAAGTTGGGAAAAACTAATAATGAGGCTAAGTGGGATGTTATTATAAATGGCATTTCTTTGGCTTTCTCTGAAGGGGAAAGTTGTCAAAGATAAATGGTGATTCTCTAGTTGTCATCCAAGGGTTGAAGAAAGGTAATAATTTAAATTTAAAGCTTCATAGTCTCCTTGAAGAGGCTTATTTTTTGTGTCAAAATTTTGACATTGTTCATTTTATGCCATATTACAAAGAGTAGAATAGGGTGGTTGATTGAGTGGCCAACCATGGAATAGATATTTTTCCCTTATCATCACTCATAAGTGTGATGATTGGAATTGGCTTGAGGATTTTATTTACAATGATAAGCTATCATGGTAGATTGGATGTGAATTCAACAATTGATGATTTAATAGCTAACCCATCTAGCTCATCACTATTAATCTTGAGTGTGGTGATTCGGTATTCAGACAACTTTTAATCATGCAAAGGTGTGGGCAAGACTATTGCATGTGTATAGTTTGTTTATGGCTAGGTATTTTTGAACCATTTTGATCTTTGTTAGGAAGGTTTCTATGAGATTTTCTTTGTCATTTTTAGTTTGGCACCTTGTTTTAAGGTTAGGTTTAGTTGGCATGCCATGTTGTTGGGAGTGTAGCCTATTGTACATGGGTGGTTCAATATCTCAAAGGATGGTTAACTATGGTCACAATCCCCAACAAAGTAGCCCAATTTTTAATCATCATGGGTCTGAAGAAAATTCAATTATCAAAATAGGAATTTGATGAATTTGTTGAAAGTGTCATCATAGAAGATGGTCTACATGATTTAGGGGAACCAAGGACCTGATTTATGATACTAAAAAACTTGCATGTTAAAATAGGAACAAGGATTCCCTCTATAAATGATGAGAAGCTAGGCGAAAATTTTACTCTCGATCCATAACCTTAAGCTAGTTGATGAAGAGGTGGAGGTTGAAGCAGTCATGGTGTAATGCCCCACCATGGAACCCATGAAACATTAACTCAAGTAGCATATAGAATCATTTTTTAAAAAATATACAACACTTACAAAATATTAGTGCAACTAGGTACACTAGGTCAATACATGACATCCCATCGCAACGTGACATCACACAAGCAAAAGAATACTACTACACAACACCCCTTGACCTATTAGGAATATTGAGAACATACACAAGGTCAACCATGAAGGGTTTCAACCTTCCCAAGTCTTCACAAGACTGGGTGAACAAACTCCTTAGCCATAGTTTTAACAATTGAGAAACTTCATTAGAAGGTATGAAAAATAATGTCAAAAGATATCATAACTTCCTGATGACAACACATAGGAACATGCTCAAAACATTCCTAGACTCTCAAGACCATGGGAACAACTTTCATTCACAATTTTTTCCCATACAAGACCCCAAAGTACCCACTATTTGACAAAAAGGATAGGAAATAGTTTATTCTAGGACACTAGCACCCAACACTAGTGTCATAGGTTGGAACCTATGTCCATTTATAGTGCCTGAGTTCATTTTGGGTGCTTGTGTCATTGTAACACCTTTATTGCATCAATGTCCCTATAAGTGGACTAATGTCGTGGCGAGTGAGCTTCCACAGACTAGGGAGTGAACTCTAGGACGCCCAAGCACTAAGGAACCACCTAGGAAGGTTTGCAACATCCTATGAACTCAAGAATGTCAAAACATGATGCAATGTCAAATGAAGAGTTAAATTTCCCTGATTGTTGAGCATTGCCAACAAGCAAAGAAGAAGGTTGGGAGGAGTGTTTAGTACCTCCCCAACACCCATAACTCCTTCCCTAAGAAAGAGAACACAAAAACTAAGAGATACAACACATTTGGGTTTTTACAAAGCCTAACAAGAGGCTACAAGAGTTCCCTAAATGACCCCACACATAAGGAATAGGCTCTTAGGAGTAGGAAGACTACACAAAAAATCCACAACACCATCGAAGACTACTCCAAGACACTTACATTCATTTTAAACCCAATGGAAATATTCCTACATTCATTTAAGCCCAAATGAAAGGTTCCTACATTCACTTTAAGTCCCAAATGAAAGGTTCCTATGTTTGTTTTACCATTACATTGCATAAGCATAAAAATACATAATATGATTGTGCTCGACTTCAACATCAAGTCACATAACTATGACTACTTTCACTATCCATTATCTACATGATTATAATCCATCTCAAAGAGAGGTCCAATACTACACATTATTATGATTACATCAAATAGGACTCAAATTTCCTTTACATATACAATTTTCATATAATGGAAAGTAACTAATTACATAAAGTAAACCTTCAAGTAGAGCATGGTGTCATGACCAATCTCAATCCTCGAACCTTTGATCCTCAATGGTGGTTATCACACCACCCAACCATGTGATACCCATAGGTTCACCCCACCAGGCTAGGAGATAGTCACAAGGCCCAATCACACACATGTAATACACATGGGGAGAAGGGTATACAATCACACAAGACACAAAGAATATACAACATCCAACAATGTAATAGAGTCAACAAAAATCATAAAAGGAATTACAAATTCTTTTGCAAGCTACTCAAAAACTACTCTAGGACTAAATGTTAGAGAGATAGTTAGGGAGTGTCACCACGGTGATCACTGGTATGGCTACACATGGTATCTAGTATCTATCTCATACAAATGAGGATACTTGACCTTACAAGACCCAAGCTCCCTAAGCTAGCATGTCTTCCCAAACATCCTTAGTCCTTACAAGCACTCAAAGTATGAGAGGGGCATCCATTATCTTTGTTAATCAATCACCCATGTTTCATTAGTTTTCACTTGATTAGATGACTCCCCGCCCATCATCAGCCTACAAACCACTTTCGGTTGGGGACACATTGGGAGCCACTTCCATAACCCTCTCTTTAAATACCTATGTCCTATGCTCATCACACCTTCCAACAAGTGTGGCATAAAAAACATGCACAATTCCAATTTTTCATCAATTTCCACATGTTTCCACAAGATATATTTTATTTGAAACCTTCAAAATTTTACTAACTTTCAAAATATTGAAAACCAAAAATTTATTCAAACTCCATTAAAATAGCTTGGATTTTCTTCAAAATTTTAAAATTCAAAAATCAAAATTTCAAGAATATGGTTCTTTAGTGCCAAAAGTGCCCAACACCCATTTTGACCTATCAAATTTACTTTTTCATCATTTCTCAAAATTTTGGGCATTATAACCAAATTTTTATGAAAATTCCAAAAGAAAAATCTAAAATTGAACAATATAACATAGAATTTGATCAATTGAAATGCATTGGAAGGTTTTCACACTCCCTAATTCTAATCCAACATTCCAAATTGAAAACAAATTAATAATTGAAAAGAAATTAGAGAAATACCTAAAATTATGTTGTTGGTGAACAAATTTTTCCTTTACAAAAATGGATTCAAATGACTCTATAACGCCCATGATGAGAATTATTATACATAGTCATTGACAAGTTCAGAAAAATACGACCCCCGACAGTTAAGATCAAAATAACCACATCCTAAAGGCACATTAAAGAACAATGATTGGAAAGTGAAGAGACTTACACGATGAGGGAATGTTGTTACCGCTCCTTCGATCATTTCAGTGAGTTGTTGGATGAAAGGATCCAAGCGTTTTCCTTAGTCACTTCGCTAGTCACATCAGCTTTTAAAAAGGCCATCTAAGTGATGAAAACATAGCTACCATCCGATGGATGAAAAATAATCAGTCTCACTCCCTTGATTCATTGTGGTCGTCTCATCAATCAGAATAAATTTTGTGAGGACCTGGGACACCTATGTATTGCTAGAGTTGCTCACTTCATTTTTCAACTTGCAGACGAACATAGCCTTTGTCGGGAGTTGTAACCTTTCACTAACTTCTGGAATTCCTTTGGTAATATTTCTGCCAACACATGTTTTTATTCCCACTTCCTCTCTTTACTACATATCATTTTTTGAAGTGGGTTCGTCTTCTATCTTCTTAGTCTTCAAGGTAAGAAACTTTGAATCTTTGTGATCCTTGATATCATTATCCTGAGTTCCCTTCACTTCTTGGGTCGTTGAAATTACCCAGGTATCGGGGTCAAACAATTTCTCTACGCTCTTCTACATTACAACATTAGAATTTGTGTCCTCGTGACTGAAGAACTCATTATCATCATCTAAATCATTAGAATCTCCATTGTCTAGCCCTAAAAGCTCAACTTCGCTTGCATCTCCCGCCATGTGGGCTCTAGACAATCTTACCTATTGTGATGAAAGAAAATTCAATGGATCAGCTCAAGATGGTTCATCATCAGTCAAAACGCTGAGAAATTCTCTTGGGAGGAGGCTCGAAATGGAAACAGATCCACCACCCAAGAATTCACAATGCCTCACCAATTCTTCTTCAATTCTTACAGCTTCAACTTTTACCGATTCAAAATCAAACATAACTCTTATTCTCAAAATAAAATGAATTCTGGGAGGCAGGCATGAATAAGGGTGGCCATCAGATTGGTTTCACTAGGTCTACTAGAACGTGGGTTTTGATTCAAAGCCCTAATGAATTTTTCAATAAGGCTCCTAACACTTTCATCTCCATTCTTCTGAATATTAAAAAGAGTTCTCATGCGAGTTCTTGTATTGACCACATTTCTAAATCTCTCGAGAAAGTTATCTCTGAGAGTATTCCAGTTTGTAATTCTTCCCTCTTTGAGTTGCAAGAACCATTTTGTTGCTTGACCTTCCAAAGATACAACAAAAAGGAAACCGACTACATTATCTTCAACAATGCCAGAGGAGGCACAAGTGGTAGTAAAGGCATGTAAATGGTCTTCGGGGTCCTGTGCATTTTCTCCAGTGAACACAGGAAAATGTTCCCTAGATCTTTCAGGAAGTGGAGGATAACTTGACAATGATAGGGGACCAAAATTGGTTCCCTAAGGTCATGATGATGAAGAGGCCATAAAAATAAATTACAACTGATATGTAAGGGTTCTATTTCAAACAGAGTCACCAATCTCGAGAAGAGATCATTTTTGAATTCAACTAATTTTGTGGTGGCTCTCTTTGGGTTGGTGGCAAATTTTGGTTCCAGTTGGGTTGGGGTGGTGCGTTAGGATAGTGAACAATTTCAATTCTTGGGAACCTTTCTACCACAGGTCTTGGTGGGTATTGTGTGAGCTTTTCCTCTTCTTTAAGTACAAAACTTACTCGCATATATAATGTCGCACTTATTCAATACTTCCATGCAAGTGTATTTAACTGAGAGATGATTTCTTCTTGTTCTGACATAACCAAATATAATCCTGGCTATAGAATAGGAAAGATGCCTTCATGAAGTAACTGTTGGAAACTTGAATGAATAATAAGCCAAATAAATTTGTGCACACTTCAAAGGATCAAACCAAGAAAGTGTTGCAACATGAGCAAGAAGACAATTTGACCAAATGATGATCTATGATGAATTGATCTAGAATATCTGAAATGATTTATAAATGTACAAGCACCTTGTTTATATAGGAAAGGTGAGAGGAGGTAGGATAACCACCTTGGATGTAAACATTAAATGCTTAATGATTAATTTCAAATGCATAAGTGAAATATTAAATGCCTAGATAACTATAAGTTAATTAATGAGACATGACCCCATTATAACTAGTTTCTAGAAATGACACCTAGGAAGCTTAACTACTAAGTAAAATTATAATGATGTGAATAGGTCCTCACCCCATAAGTGCAACTTAGGGAGAAGATTATTATGCAAATGACACAAATATGCAAAGATGGGTCCCAACTACTATGCCACATGTTAGGTACCCATGTACAACTAATTGACGCAACTAATCTCTCACAAACAAAGAAAAGGAGAAAACCTCATGGGACAAAACTCCTCTCTAAAAAAGAGATGCAATGCAAATCATGTACAAGTGATAAAAGTGATGTATGGAGGTCTTAACATCAATACCCCCCAAGAGCTACATCCATCACAAGAATACAATATAATAAATAGCCCCCCAATAAGAGGGAAATCGAGAGACTATATGGCCCTCCAATAATGGATAATCACTTGCAAAAATGGTAAGTGTCTGAAGATAAAATATGATCCAATCTCGACGAACAACTTGTCTCCCTTTTGGAAGAAAAAAGCCAAGTATAAATGTAGGTATGATTCCCATCTTGGATAGGAATTGAAAGAAAGAGGAATCCATGTGTATGATAATGATGATGTATCTAAAAGCTTCCCATGTGTCTCCTTTCCCAAGGAAGATGGAGATTCCACTATCAAATCAGGTACATGTTAAATCAAAGAAGAAGATGACAAATTAGGACTATGTGGAAACTGATGTTGAAAAATATATAAAGACAAAGGTGGTTTGACAATATTTGTGCAATGGTTGTAATCAAAGAGGAGAGATAAACCCTCAAATATGTCCTCCAAATTTGAAATGTGAGACTCCACAAACAATGATGCAATTTTTGATAAATAGGAATCTCAACTAGGAAAAAAATGAGATACTTGTTGTCATGAATCATCGAAATTTCTTAATGAATCACCAACATAAAATGAATGGTCTTGCTAAATAGGAATAATGGAAGCCTCAATCAATGACACTACACAATAAACCATTGAAGGTGAAGGTACATCAACAATCTTTGATGGAGAAGAAAGAGTATCTAAATAAACCTCATCATCCTCATCTGAAGATTCAAAGTATTCCAAATGATCAAACTCTTGAATAGTATCACCATCATAGAGTATCATATCTAAAAAATGAAAAGGCACAAGACAATCTGAAATAGGATGATCTAGGAACGGTTGAGTATCAAGGTCTCATGTATCTCCCAAATTTTAGTCCAAAGAGTATGTGGACACTAAAAATGACCAATAACATTCAAAGTGGCATCATCAATATGCATAACAATAACTCCTAAGACATTATCCCTTTTGCAATTCCAAGCAAATTTCTTACTATTAGTACCAAGAGGGGGAAAAATATCATACAAATGTGGCAACAAATGAAACCATCGAAGATGTTTTATTATTCCATCTCTCCATTATTTATAGTTTCCCCTTTTCAACATAATCAAAGAGGGATTAAATGAAAACCCCATAATGAACTATGATAGATCTAAAAAAAAACAAAGATACTAACCTTCAACAACAATTAGAAACTCCCAAATATGATGTGAACTAAAAATGAAGCATCCCAATGCAAATAAACCATCTCCAAATTGTAGTATGTCCAAGTTATCAAGTAAATGCCTCAAATTGCAAAAAACTCAATAGAATGTACATGGGGCTGAATTTAAAAAAAGTAGATGGACAAAATGATAGAGCTCTGAATCACCTTCACAATGCCACTAGAATCACCCAAATCTGATAAATTGGTGAAAAGATATGATCTCAGGAGTCCAAATGGAAGCATTGACTTCAATTGGCTATAATTTGTACCTACAGAAAAATATGGCAGAATGGCCTGCACCACTATGAAGTACACGGAACCAGCTTCCAACGATATCTCATTTTCGAAAAATCCAATACCCGAGTCCAAATTTATGACAATTTTAAGAAAACTACCTAATTAAGACATGAGGGGGCTTTTGTGACAATCATTTGGCCATCAAATTTAAGATAGTCACACAATTTTTTTGAAATTTTGCCAAAAATAAATTTACTTCAAAATATGAAGCATTTTAAATGAAAATGGGGGGTTTTGGGCCTTCTATACACAATGGAAGGGTTGGATCTACCTCAATTTGCTCTAGAAATTAGCTACCTCCTAGTTGATGGCAACTAGCCCGAAATGCAAACCCTCCAACCTACAATGAAATTCTCCTCAACTCAACTATTCAATTTGAGATGGACATTGCATGGCATATGCTCTGATACCATATGGGAAATATGAATGAACAATAACCCAAATGAAGTTGCACACACTTCAAAGGATCAAACCAAGAAAGACATTGTCCACATGAACAAGAAAGTGTTGCAATGTGAGCAAGAAGACAATTTAATCAAATGATGATCTATGATGAATTGATCTAGAATATCTAATATGATTTAAAAATGTACAAGCACCTTGTTTATATAGGTAACGTGAGAGGAGGTAGGATAACCACCTTGGATACAAAAATTAAATGCCTAATGCATAATTTTAAATGCATAAGTGAAATATTAAATGCCTAGATAACTAAAAGCTAATTAATGAGACATGACCCCATTATAAATAGTTTCTAGAAATGACACCTAGGAAGCTTAACTCCTAAGTAAACTTATAATGATGTGAATAGGTCCTCACTAAGAACTAGTTAGGAAATAACCCCATTCACACTAACAATAACACCATATTTGCTCATCATATAAAGGTGACTTATGATAGTCCTTAAAATTTGTCTTCGTAAACTAGAGATTATGTTCTACAAAGATGAAAAATTCCTCAATTTGGTCCCCAACAGAGTTTCCAAAAATCTGTTGGTGAGAAAATTTGTCCTTTACAAAAATGGATTCAAATGACTCTATAACACCTACAAAAGAAAAAATCAACTCACAACAGTTGGAGAGATTACCATTGGATTGGTAATCTTCCTATGAATTTTGATTGAGGTACAAATCCCTCTTTTGATATAATTTTGTATTTTCTGAATATATGAACTAGGGTATGATTTTAACTAGAAAGTAGAAAAGGAAACCTAACACTTGCTCATAGCCATGATACAAGGGCAGAAGAAAATTCTTAAAGTTAAATTATTGAAATGAAAGGACCAGCAAATATTTAGTATCCTAACTCACAGATCAGGCTACGAACACTTGCTGACTCGACTTTGTACAATTCCAAACATCTACTATAAATAAATGAACTAAATATCACTAAACAACACATTCTCAAAGGAAAGGTATATCCAAATGCTTGTCAAATCTCACAAACTTTCTCACAAACATTAACATTTAATTCAAAATTACTACACATAGACAATAACATTCACATAAAATGAATTGAAACTACAAAATTTGATCCTTTATTAAGATTGATTCTCATTCATGCGTCACAATGCAAGGGGTATCAAAATTTCGGACCCTTGCAACATCTTACAAGTGAATATTTAAATTTTACATTTGTAGTCGTTAAGATTTCTCGAAACTATTTCTTGGACGGTAACTGCTACCTGGTTGAATAAAAGTAGGCTGGAATTTGACTAACCCTGTCAGATTATGACAATTCCCTTCATTAATTGATGTTCTTTGGGATGGTTATGCTTACATGCCATTTCTTGGTTGACAAGACAAGAGGATAAACTGTCACTTAATGTGAGCAAACTATGTGGCCTTCCTTCATGTGAAATGTCTACTACCTTAACTTCTCGGTGACTATTGGTATGCCACCTAGATCATTATGTGTAGTTCTTTAAATGTTGAGGGTTGCTTGAATCCAATTCACAAGATCTCCATCACATTGCCTTACTTGAATTAATTAAGTTTAAATCAATTTGTATGTACTTCAACATAAATTGCTTCAAATAAGCTCTGCCAATTTGTCCCTATCACTCTATAAATCCTATTCACTACTATTCATTTTGTATAATGCTAGTTACATCTTCAAGCATGTCAAGCTCATTAAGTGAAGTAGTCATGGAGAGTGACTTTTTAGTAGTAGAAGGCATTGAGTGCAGTGCTATTCGCAGGTTGGTTTTGGATCAACCGAGGGAGGTCTTTCTCATCCATAACGATGTGGAAGAATTTATCCGCAAGGTGATTGGCAAGCACTTCCTAGCACAAGTGCATGTTCACAAAGCTAACCTGCACGAACGTTTTCTATACAATATTGTATGCACTTCTGGCCTTTTTGGATGGGATATGTTGGATGCTAAGCATCTAGTTCAACCATGGTACCTACAATGTGTTGAAGATGCCTTGAGAGGTCTTTTCGTTCATCTGCGTGTGGACCTGATTGGTGACACTATTTGTATCTCCTATGCACTATGTAACGAGAGGATTGGCCAAGCTGTTACTTTGATGTGTGTTGGACTTGAAAGCAACAACATGGAGACTTTCACTCATTATGTTGAATACAATGAAAATATTTTCTCTCCTACATAGATTGAGTGAATGCAAGAGGTGATCGAGGCTATAAAATTCATCATCTTCACCCTCTATGTCTGAAACCCCTGCTATGAAATCATCTTTTTTTTGGAAATGTAATGCAAATTTTTATCAATACATATATAAATATAAATATATATATACATACATATATATATATAAATATATATTTTTTTGGCCTTCCAAATCACTCTACGTTATGATCTTGTCTATTTTACTTTCATTGTTTGCAAATTTTAATTTTATACTCATATAGAATAATGTATGGAATGCTACATATTCTTGTAAATAATATTTTTCTTTTCCATTTCATCCTCAATAATGAAACAAGTTTTGGCCACAAATGTACTGGATAAATTCTTTTGGATAAGTTCTAAAAAAGTTGTGGAGTTTGCCACAATTGTAGAAACCTTCCTTTATGTCGCCATAGAAAATAAATTTGAAATTTCACTTTTTACCGTTAGACTTTATGTAAATCACTTAGAAGATAATCACAACTTATTTATAATTCTAGCAGAGATATGGAAGTTTTGAAAACCCTGTCAGAACCAACAAAGGTTTCAAAACTTTACAAAGTTCTACCAAACCTCTATCGCTTTGCCTATGTGATAACTTTTTTTTTTATTACAATGTGCTTTTCAATCTTTTGAGCCCCTCAAATTGACCCATAGATTTCCAAAGTGAAGCTCATCGGGAAACATGTAGGTTCAAAAATCGAGTCGAGAGTCGACACAAGTTTGAAAACTTTGTTAAAAAATGACAAACACACCTCTCTAATTTACAGTGTTTGGAGGAATATTTTTAGGGGGTGGGGCTAAAAATGAAGGCAACAATTGGCTCTGACTAGGGACAAGGACAGCCAAGAACAAATACATGAACCAAACATGAAATTCTATAATACTAGTTTCTTATCCATTGGGAAACAAAGTCGAGATTAGAAATCAAAGGATCACACACAACAAAAATGGGACCACACACCAAAAAAAAAAAATAGAAACAAACCTATTTACAGTGGTAGAGGGTACCTACCGATACAAAAAGGTAAAAATTATTATACATAGTCATTAATAGGTTGAGAAAAATATGACCCCGATGGTTAAGATCAACATAACCACGTCCTGAAGGCACATTAAAGAACAATGATTGGAAAGTGAAGATAATTACATGATGAGGGAATGTTGTTACCACACCTTCAATCATTTTATTGAGCTACTAGATGAAAAGGATCCAAGCCTTTTCCTTAGTTGCTTTGCTAGTCACATTAGCATTTAAAGAGACCATACAAGCGATGATGACAGAGCTACCCAAGCATCATTCGATAGATGAAAAACAAGTAGTCTCACTCCCTTGATTAAGTGTGGTCATCTCATCAATCAAAATAAATTATGCCAGGACTTGGGACACATGTGTATTACTAGAGTTGCTCACTTCATTTTTCAACTTGTAGATGAACATATCCATTGTTGGGAGTTGTAACCTTTCACTAACTTTCGACATTCTTTTTGTAATATTTCTACCAACACATGTTTTTATTCCCACTTCCTCTCTTTCTTGCATATCATTTTTTGAAGTTGGTTCTTCTTTTGTCTTCTTAGTCTTCAAGGTAAGAAAATCTGAATCTTTGAGATCCTTGGTATCATTATCTCGAGTTCCCTTTGTATCTTGGGTCACTGAGATTACTCAGGTATCAGGGTCAAACAAATTCTTTGTGCTCTTCTGCATTACAACAATAGAATCTGCATCCTCATGACCGAAGAACTCATTATCATCATCTGAATCATTAGAATCTCCATTTTATGGCCTTGAAAGCTCAACTTCGCTTGCATCTCCTACCATGTGGGCTCCAGACGATTTTAACCATTGTGATGAAAAAAATTAGGGGATCAGCTCAAGATGGTTCATCATCAATCAAAATGTTTAGAACTTCTCTTGGGACGAGCCTCGAAATGGAAACAAATCCACCACCCAAGCATTCATGGTGCCTCACCAATTCTTCTTCAATTCTTATAGCTTCAAATTTTATCAATTCAAAATCAAATATACCTCTTCTTCTCAAAAAAAAAGAATTTTGGGAGGCAGGGCATGCATAAGGGTGGCCGCTAGCTGGGTTTCACTAGGTCTACTAGAATAGGATTTGATTCAGAGCCTTGATGAATTTATCAATAAGGCTCCTAGCACTTTCATCTCTATTCTTTTGAATATTAAAAAGAGTTCTTAGGTGAGCTCTCGTATTGACCACATTTCTAAATCTCTCAAGAAATCTATCTATGAGAGTATTCCAGTTTGTAATGCTTCCCTCTTCAACTCGCATGAATCATTTTGTTGCTCGACCGTCCAAATATGCAACAAAAAGGAAAATGAATACATTTTCTTCAACAATACCAAAGGAGGAACAAGCAGTAGTAAAGGCATGTAAATGGTCTTTGGAGTCCTATACATTTACTCCAGTGAACACAAGAAAATGTTCCCTAGATCCTTCGGGAAGTGGGGATAACTTGACAATGCTAGAGGACCAAAATTGGTTCCCCAAGGTCATGATGATGAAGAGGCCATCAGAATGAATTACAACTGATATGTAAGGGTTCTATTTCAAACAAAGTCACCAATCTCAGGAAGAGATAATTTTTGAGTTCAACTAATTATGTGGTGGCTCTCTTCGGGCTGGTGGCGAATTTTGGTTTTGGTTGGGTTAGGGTGGAAAGTTAGGATAGTGAACAATTTCAATTCTTGGTAACCTTTCTACCATGGTTCTTGGTGGGCATTGCACAAGCTCTTCCTCTTCTTCAAGTACAAAACTTACTCATATATATTCCACTGCACTTCTTTGATACCGCCATGCAAGTGTATTTAACTAAGAGATGATGTCTTCTTGTTCTAACATAACCAAATCTAACCCTGGTTGCAAGACAAGAAATATGCCTTCATGCGGTAACACCATCTTTGATTGTTGTATAAAGGTGACTTATGATAGTCCTTAAAAAATTTCTTTGTAAACTAGAGGTTCTATTTTGTAAATATAAAAAATTTCTCAATTCGGTCCCCAATAGAGTCACCAAAAATTTGTTGGTGAACATATTTGTCCTTTACAAAAATGGATTCAAATGACTCTATAACGACCACAAAATGAAAAAATTAGCTCAGAACAGTTGAAGAGATTACCATTGTATTGGTAATATTCCTTTGAATTTTGATTGAGGTACAACTCCCTCTTCTGATATAATTTTGTATTTTTTGAATATATATGAACTTAGGGTAGCTTTTAACCAGAAAGCAGAAAAGGCAACCTAACACTTGCTCATAGCCATGATACAAGTGCGGAAGAAAATGCTTAAAGTTAAATTTTTGAAATGAAAGGACTGGAAAATGATCAGTATCATGTCTCATAGATCATACTATGAACACTTGTTGACTCAACTTAGTAGAATTCCAACCATCTACTATAAATAAATGAACTAAATATCATTGAACAACACATTCTCAAAGGAAAGGTATATCCAAATGCTTGTCAAAGCTCATAGACTTTCTCACAAACATAAACATTTAATTCAAATTTATTGCACACAGACAATAACATTCACAAAAAACGAATTGAAATTGCAAAATTTGATCCTTTATTAAGATCAATTGTCACTCATGCATCATAGTGCAAGGGGTATCAAAATGTCATATCCTTGCAACATCTTACAATTGAATATTTAAACTTTACATCTGTAACAGTTAAGATTTCTTGGATGGTAACTGCTAGCTGGCTCAATAAAAGTTGGTTTTAATTCGACTAACCTTGTCATATTATGACAATTCCCTTCATTAATTGTTGGTTTTGGGGATGGTTATGATTACATCCCATTTCCTGATTGACAGGACGGGAGGATGAACCATCACTTAATTTAAGCAAACCATGTGGCCTTCCTTCATGTGAAATGTCTGCCACCTTAACTTCTTGGTGACTATTGGTATGCCACCTAGATCATTTTGTTCAGTTCTTTAAATGTTGAAGACTACTTGAATCCAATTCACAAGATCTCCATCACATCACCTTACTTGAATTAATTAATTTTAAATAAATTTGTACATACTTTGATATTAATTGTTTCAAATAAGCTCCACCAATTTATCCCTATCACTCTATAAATACTATTCACTACTATTCATTTTGCATAATGCTTGTTACATCTTCAAGCATGTTAAGCTCATCGAGTGAAGTAGTCATGGAGAGTGATTTTTTAGTAGTAGAAGATGTTGAGTGCAGTGTTATTTGTAGGTTGGTGTTGGATCAACTGAGGGAGGTCTTCCTCATCCACAACGATGTGGAAGAAGTCATTCGTAAGGTGATTGGTGAGCACTTCTTGTTGCAAGTGCATGTTCATAATGCCAACCTACTCAAGCATTTTCTATATAATATTATACACACTTTTGGCCTTTTTGGATGGGCTTTGCGAGATATTGAGTGTCTGGTTCACCCACGATACTTGCAATGTGTTGAATATGCCTGAAGAGGTATTTTTTGTTCATCCACATATGGTCTTGATTAGTGACACTATCTCTATCTCCTGTGTGTTGTGTAACGAGAGGATTAGCCAAGTTATTACTTTGATGTGTGTTGTCCTTGAAAGCAACAACATGGAGACTTTCACTTATTATGTTGAATACAATAAAAATCTTTTCTCTCCTACATAAATTGAGAAAATGTGAGGTGATCGAGGCTATCAGAGTCATCATTTTCACCCTCTGTGTTTGAAACCCCTGCTGTGAAATCACCTTATTTTTGGAAATGTAATGCAATGTTTTATCAATACATACATATAAATATATATATATATATCTTTTTTGGCCTTTCAAATCACTCTGCGTTATGAAGATCTTTTCTGTTTTAATTTCACTATTTGCAACTTTTAATTGTATACTCATGTGGAATAATGTATGGAATGCTACATATTCTTGTAAACAAACTTTTTATTTTCCATTTCATCCTCAATAATGAAACAAGTTTCAACCATAAATGTACTAGATAAATGCTCTTGGATAAGTTCTGGATTTTTTTTGGAGTTTGTCGCAATTGTAGAAACCTACCTTTATGCCTTCATAGAAAATAAACTTGAAATTTTACTTTTTCCCGTTAGTCTTTATGTAAAGCACTTAGAAAATAATCACAACATATTTATAATTCCAGCGGAGATAAAGAAGTTTTGAAAACCTTTTTCAGGATCGACAAAGGTTTCAAAACTTTACAAAGTTTCGCCAAACCTCTGCCACTTTACCTGTGTGATTCTTTTCTTTGATTACAATGTGCTTTTTAATCTTTTGAGCCCCTCAAACTAACCCATGAATTTTGAAAGTGAAGCTCATTAGGAAACATGTAGGTTTGAAAACCGAGTCGGGAGCTGACACAAGTTTGAAAACTTTGTTAAAAACCAACATACACACCACACTAATTTACAAAGTGTTTTGAGGGATATTTTTAGGGGGTAGGGCTAAAAATGACAACATATGCCAAATTTCATAATGAAGAACATTTCAAGCACACCCCATAAATGCATAAGATAACTTGCAAGCACACTCCCCTTCCAATTCTTATTCTAATGAATCTAATATCATCAAATTCCCCTTCTAAATGCTCTCATAATCACAAAAAACAATATTTTTCCAAGAAGAAGGTTTTTCCTCTCAATAATTCTTCACAAAATGCATAAGAATAAAAAAGAAAACCCTTTTCCTATTTTACCCTTTTTGAATTCTCAATTAAAAATTAATATAAAATTCTTTTTTATTTATATAAATTACATTTCCCTCAATGTTCCCTGTAATCCAATTAACCATTTAAATATACTCCTAATTAACAATCAACATTTAGATTCACAACTTATATCCATATAAAAATATAATTGAATTAAATTACAAAAATCAAAATTTTAAAAAGATATAAACCACACATCCACTAGACATCCACATAGGGTATGGTTTCCAAAATTATACCAAAGATGGTATCTAGGTCAACATGGATAAAAGAAATAGGAAGTTGCACTTGAATCAAGTATGACTGGTAAGGTTAATAAATACGGCCAATGTGACATCTTCTATATAACCATTGTTAGGGAATAACTTAGACATGTGAACCCAAGTGGCTCAATGCATGTCAAGCATACATGTGCATATACATAATAGTCGAAGCAAATACAATTTCCAAATGGGGTATATAGCATAATCATCCAAGCATAAATGCATAGAATCTACAAGAAACAACATCATAATCCATCATAACATAATAATACTATAGTTGTATCAAAAGGTGCATCCAATATTGATGTAAATACAAAAAAATGATGATATGAATAATAATGAATCAAAATATACATGTATTGGTATATGAATCAAGTCCAAAAATATGAACAAAGGATCATAAACGTGAGAGGCACTACACATGGAGTCGAGCAAGGTGAATCTAGTGTCAATTGGATAGGAGGTGACAATAATAAATGAATAAATTCAAAATTTATATCAAGATATGGAATCCTTTTCAACCTTTATCTCATATGTTTGCACTATGATGATAAATTTATTGGTTTCCCATCAATAGGGGTCCTTGGAAGTGACATTTACTTACTCACTTCCCCACTTTAATGGTGATTGATTTTGTAGAGCTAAAAAACATGATGAGTTGATTCATGGAGTGTAGTTTTGAAAGGAATAATAAATAGAAAGTACTAATCCAAGCACAATTGTTTGAAGGAAAAGATTAGCATCAAGTTGAGAACTAATAATAAGCGTGCACCAAAATCCGAGAGAAGACAAAATATTTTGTAAAGGGAAAAAACAAAGAAAAAACCCCCAATATTATGAAGATGACATAAAGCCTAAAGAAGATTAAAAATAAAGAATGAAAGAGTTTAAGCATAGAATTCTACATATTAAATAAGGAGAGAAGAACCTCAATAAATAGAGGCGAGAAAGGATTTTCATAAGTAACTTTCATTTCTTGAATGCCACCTTTCATCCTATGTGTGTAAAAGGTGTCAATATCATCACAAGGAGCAAGCTACACCTAAGCCTTAATATTCCTTCAAAAAGGAATTATAAAAATGAGTCATCCTCACACATGTGTGAGGATACTTAAATAAGACAAAATACTTATAGGTATTCCTTTGGAATGTTTGTACAAGTAATTAAATAAAACAAATAATAAGAAATATTCACCGAAGTAAATATAAAATTCTAACACCCCCCTTAAGCTTTACTTGGGGAGTTTACATCAAACCCTTCAATAGGTTGCAATCCTATATATTTACAATGATGGAGAAGTCTATCTTTACAAAGAGGTTTGGTGAGAATATTTGCAACTTGATCTTCACCTGTACAATACAAAAGAGAAATGTGTTTTTATGATTTTCTCTCTAATGAAGTGATGTTGAAGAGTAACGTGCTTGGTCCTTGCACGAAATATGAGATTTTTTGCTAAAGAAATGGGACTTTGATTATCACAATATAAGGGTGTAGGATAGTTTTGAGATAGACCCAACTCTTCAAGTAGTCTTCTTAACCATAATGCCTCTTTGGATGCATTGGTACAACCTTTATATTCAACTTTTGTAGAGCAAAGAGAAGTAGATTGTTGCTTCTTACTATTCCATGAGATTGCACCTCATCAAACAAAGAAACAATAACCACAAGTGGATCTCCCATCATTGGGATCACCTCTTGAATTTGAATCAATATAACCATTTAAATAAAATTCACAATTTGCATCATAAAAGAGACCAACATTAAGAGTACCTTTAACATATCTTAAAAAAAAATTGCAACTTTAAAATGAGTTTGTTGTGGTTTAGACATGTATCTAGAAACCAAAAAAATGCTATAGTAAATATCAAGTTTAGTAAGTATTAAATAATTTAAACTTCCTACTAATTGCCTATATAAAGTAGGATCAACAAATGAAGTTTCCATATCAATCATTAATTTAGTTCCTAATTCACAAGAAGTAGAAACATAATTTGCATCATTCATTTTAAATTTATCTAAGATATCTTGAGCATATTTATGTGGAGAAACCCAACAATCACTCATATTTCCACTTCACTTTTCTTTTACCATCCTATTGGAACTATCAAATTTGATGTTTTTTCATACCCCCTGGTCCTTCCTTATGCATGTTTTTCTTCATCTCGTGGTGTTTTTACCCACATTTTGCCCTTTTCTCCCCATGGAATTCTTCCATGTCTACATTTTCCACCTTTTGGTCCATATCGGCATATGTTTGTTTGCGTCTCCCTGACCCACTATGTTTTTCTGCTAATATCTTTTGTTTCAGGTGTATCAGCGTGACAACATTAAGGTCTCCCCGATCTGTTTTTCTACTAGCAAACGTCTGTTGCCTATCGGCAAGACGTTTCTATTGTTTCGGCGACCGTGGTGGCTTCTTTCGGTATATGTCTTGGTTGTCGAGGTTGCGTCTTACCGATTTCAACATGTCTCCCCGACTAGGTGTATGGTAGTTCATCGGTGTGAGTTATTCTTTTCGATGCAAGGTCTTAGCGATGTCATTTTGTCACACCGACCGGCAATTGAAGGAACCTATCGGTATGAGTTTGAGCTATCGGGATGAGGTCTCGGTGAGAGACCTTCGGTCTCGCCAACTTTATGCATGGACGCTTCTATCAAAGGGGCTCGTCGATGAGAGTTATTTGCTTCGGAGTAAGTCCTGGCGATGCAGGTGAGTCTCGCCGATAATGTGCGAAGGGGAATGGTTTTTGGCATAAAAATTGCTTTGTCTTGGCGAACACGAACGATCTCGGGTGACTTTCGGTAAAGCAAAGAGCTCTCTACGTGAGGTCTCCCTAATTGTTGGGTGTTATGGCGACATTCATGATGGGCACTCATCATTGGGAGATACATAATGTCACAGCGACACTCAAGGATGGTGGTGAGCTTTCGGTATAACGTGGGCACTCTATATGACCTCTCCCCGATACTGTATTGTCTTGGCAAAAGCGAGTGGGGAATGGTTTTCAGCATAAAAATTGCTTTGTCTTGGTGAACTGAAAAATAACACAATGTGGGACCTTCGGTATAATGAGGTGCTATCTGCATGAGGTTCCCCCGACATTGTTTTGTCTTGCCGATGGCCCGATGTGTTTTCTTTTCGGTGGGAAAATCTAGTGGTCTTGGCGAAGTTGAATATAACAAAGGATGCTTCGGTATGACATGAGGCCTTCAACATAGGGTCTCCCTGATATCTATGTGCTACAGTGACAGTGTCAAATGAAAATGCTTTTCGATGAGAATCTTCCTATGTCTTGGTGATTGGGAAAACAAAAGGGGCTTTCGGGGAAGGTAATGAAATCAGCAAGAGGTCTCCCCGAGAGCGATAAGCTACAGTGATACTTCTTGTCTTCGGCGTAGCGAACAAGTGGTCACGGTGAAGGTGAATAGCATGATGAACAGGGGAACGCAGGCAGGCAGCGATGAGTGATATTTTTCCTTCGGCATACCTTTTGTCTTGTCTCGCCGACTGTTCATTGATGAATAACAGAAGTAAAAGTACTGGGGCCGACATATGAACTTCTAAAGTGCCGTTGCAGGCCAACATGGATTTGCCCGAATTTTGTGCTGGACTGACATATGATTTCAACATAATTTATTTCCTCATACTACTATATAAATATGCACTCCCAAATGTAATAGGAGGGGATTTTGAGATTACTTACAATAGATTAGGAATGCTACAGTAGAATAATTTTCTCTTATCAGAGAATATGTGTATGTTTTAAAATGGCGAATCCAATGAAAGTCAGCTGGTGTTGCAGGTTATTTCTGGTGTCAAATGTATGTTGAACTTATTGAAAAGTATTGCTGAAGCTATCTCCAATTTGATTCTTTCTAGTTGTTTAAATTAAAATAACAAGTTTATTCTCAGTTTATCAGTGCACATTTGCTGTATCTGTGTGATTAATCTACTAGTTCTCTCAAGTAGAGATTAAATCCTTTTGTTGATCACAGTAATCAAGAGGAATTCATCTGGATTATTAAAGTAAAGCTTAGTAGTCATGATCCTACATTGTTTATACAAGTTATGAACAGATCATATGCCTACAATTTGATTTTCTGCCAGAATAAGTTGCCCACTTTTGTTCCATTTGACTTTGCATACCCAACAAGGCACTGGTCTCTGCATTTCATCATTTTGAATTCACTTAATCTCTTTACATCTGTTTATTGATCATTTTAGGAGTTAGATTAGAAAACTGCTTTTACTATTGCTATCAAGTTTGGTTTCATTTGTTCACTGTCATCTACCATTGTGGACAAAGCACTTTAGAAGGATAATCATAAGATAAGCCTGCATTGTTCAAGAGAGGTACACCCGCCCAGGTTTTGCAGCACCTAAAGAGTAGAAGGTTGAATTCTTTCGACCTTGTCTGTTACCCTAAAATGTATCAAGAGATTGGCAGCCTCTTGAGGCATTCAACCTGTGTTTTTTAGAGCTAACACATCCCATTCTATGTGTCCACGTGTGGGGAAAGCAATATTATATATTCATGGACCCATAAGTCACAATTGTCGTTGCTAGTGGAACCCATCACCCCTTATGAATGCATTACAAACAATGGTGAGAATAAATATGACAAAATATTTTTCCAATACACCCTAAGTACCTAGGGCTGCTTTCCAAGGATGTTGGAACCATGGCATAGGATTTACAAGGTAGATGGCACCTTATTCCTAACAATTTGGTGTTGTCATGTGTTCCATATTCCTTGAAATGTGTTGAATTTATGTGTATATTTTAATTTTAATTAAAGTTGAATTTTGGAATTGACTTTATTTACTTATTAATTAATGAATTTTTAACTATATTTATGTGTTAAATGCATTGGAAATATTGTAGAAGCCTCTAGGATACCTTGGTAGCTTTATCATCCATGTGAAGTGGCTTGTTGTCACTAATACATTTGATTGTGAAGTTGCAGTGTTTTCCACTCTAATATAGGTTAATATTGTTACATTGGTAGTTTTCATTGCATCAAAAGATTGACCTATTAATGCCTGATACAATCGCCAGATTTATACAAGATCCAAAGGAGGCGGTTAAGCCATGTCACGAACCCAAGTGCCATGTTGCACAAGGAAGACAAAGGGACACACCATCTAGCAACAATCCCCCTTAGTGCAAGTGAGGGGTTTGAACCTGTGACCTTAGCTCTGATACCAATTGTTACATTGGTGGTTGTTGTTGCACCAAAAGCTTGACCTATTAATGCCCATTACAATCGCCAGATTTATACAAGATCCACAAGAGGCGGTTAAACCATGTCACAAACCCAAGTGTCATGCTACACAAGGAAGACCAAGGGACACACTATCTTGCAACAAATATATGTGCCCATATGAGTTCAAATGGTCTTGTAAGTGATTTTTTATTATATTTTAAAGTTATTTTATTACTTGGGTTGGTGGCTTGATGAGTAGCTTGGTGGTTCACTTCTATTACTGGAAAGAGAGTTACAAGGCAGGCTCTTCTTGGTCCCTTCCTCTTAGGCTTGAAGGAAGATTGATGTTTGGGGAGATTATTCAATTTTAGTGAATGAGATATGGGAACTCTTGAGACTTTGGGGTATTTTTATATCCTTATGCTTTTGGTGGAGCTTTGGAGAGTTCAATAGGAATTCTTTGAAATGAAATACATATGATTTCCTACATTAACAATATAAGAAGAGAAGTCACAAGTTATCCCATATATACACATTCTAGCAAAATTATAATGTAAGAACACATAATAATAATCACTAGTAGAATTTGGAAAATAAATGACTAGGTGACTAAAAATTTTAGTCACAATAACTAAAAATGACTAAATTCTACTCATTTTTTGCAACTCAGCTATAAATGAGTAAATAAATGACTAATTTGGTCATTAACTAAAAAGATATTTAGTCACAAAAATAAAAATGACTAATTAGTTAGTCATCAAATCCAAATTAGACATTTTTTTTGAAAAATAATTCAGCCAATTATTGGCATGATGTATTCATGTGCATGATGTATTGGCGCGATTATTCACTTTCATTGTACATTCATTCATCTTGTTCATTGCAGATCATTCATCTCACTTGAACTCGCTTCATTCGTTAGCCCAACATGAGTCATTTTGATCAATTATAGTAGCTACTTGCATGGGCGATAAGGATTCAGAGAGGACCTGGAGACTTCTGAAAAGGCGGTCAAGGCCAGGGAATTTGGAGTTTGCTGCAATGAATTTGAATTTGTTGAGGCCCTCTATAGTGAAATCGGATTTGGGGACGCCCTCTGCAGCGAATTCAAAGGTAATTTGAAACCCTCATTACAATAAACACAAATTCAAAACACTCATTACAATATACTACTCTTAATAATGTTCTTTTACAATCTTGCCACTGTTCTACTTCATAATGTGTTCGAGCTAAATATAATAAATTTTGGGTGTCAGTGCCAAAATAGAATTTCTTCAAACAATTTTGATACATTTTCACTGCAAGCGCAAACTGTTCTTGAGCAAAGTAAACATGTCCTAGATTTACCCACACATCAGGCATCTAAACAAAGATGTTTCCTACAATAGCTTCTTGTACCTATGTGAAGATTTCCTTTGCAATATCAAATTGACCCCTTTCAGCTAGCACAATGGCTGCCCCATTTGCAACATAAATATTTCCTGGTATCTGTGCCAACACTTTACAATGGCTGCCCCATTTGTAGCATAAACATCTTCACTGCAAGTGCAAACTGTCCTTGTGCAAAGTAAACATGTGCTAGATTTACCCACACATTGGGCATCTCAACAAAGATGTTTCTTGTAGCAGCTTCTTGTACCTATGTAAACATTTCCTTTGCAATATCAAATTGACCCCTTTCAGCTAGCACAATGGTTGCCCCATTTGCAGCATAAACATTTCCTGGTCTTTGTGCCAACACTTAAGTGGCCCCTTTTATGACATTAAGATCCTCTTGAGTTATTATTATACTCCTATTTTCCAAGAGAAAAATCCCCAAGGCCCATGGGAAATGAACAATGAGCATTTGAGTTTCAACTTGGTTTCATTTCGAAAAGGGGACATTACATTGTACAAGATTTGTTTAACAACAAAATAATTTAATCCACCTATTTGGGACTATAAAATAAAAATAGATGAATTAATCCATTTTCAAGTATAGGTTCTTTTAATCTAGAATCTGATAGAAAGATAAAGCATAATACATTGAAGGACACAAAAAATGTTCTAAAATATAAACTAAAATAGGTTGCCCATGAAAAACAAGAAAGAGGATAAATGAAAAGATAACATACAAATGATTCATTTGAGGTTTTTGATAAGATCTCATTTAACTATGTCAAATGGATTTGGAAGGGACAAAGCATTTTTGATTGACTAAAATTTTGAGGTAGCTTATCCATCGTCATTGTATGCATCATCTTCTCTTAGAATCTATTTCTACAATGCACCAAGCCTAGAATTGATTGGGCATGCACTTAAGGTGGATAAAAACTCATCAAATGCTTTATGTATGCTTGGAAACATGGAACTGAAAACAGATGACTGACTTAAAGAAAAAGAAACAATTAAAGTAGCATGCCAACTTGTCTTGGTTGATGAAGCAAAATGAAAAGCTGATGAAGAATGAAGGATTTAGATGGAAAGGAGAAAGCACGAGGAAGAACTTCAGTAGGTGATGCAATAAGAGGAGCAATTTGAACGTGTGAAATAATTATGGAAGAGTAAGTGTAAGGATAGGGATGATGACGATGATGAGGCTAGTCAGTCTAAGAAGAAACATAAGAAGGAAAAGAAGAAAAAGAAGAAGGATAAGGAACACAAGGCTTATGATTCTTATATGGAGGAACTTGATGTTGCCTTGGAAGATGAAGCAAATTATATGAGTGATAAGGCACAAGATGATGTATAAAATGCCCAAGATCTTCTTGCGGTTACAGGTCTAGAAGACTCTGATGATGGTGAGACAAATTCTCCAGTTTCAACAAAATCACAAAGGAGACATGCATACTTTGAATCTAAAGATGATGAACCATTGTAGAAATAGAGTCTGAGAGAAGATGATCCATATGATGATGATGTCTAGCCTTCCTGAGATTTAACCAAACCTAGCTCCTATTTTCCAAGAGAAAAAACCCCAATTCCAATGGGAAATAAGTGATGAGCATTTGAGTTTCAACAGATTCCAAGAGAAGATGATGCATATAATGAAGATGGATAGGCTACCTTAAAATTTTAGTCAATCAAATATGCTTTGTCCCTTCCAAATCCATTTGACATAGTTAAATGAGATCTTATCAAAAACCTCAAATGAATCATTAGTATGTTATCTTTTCATTTTTCCTCTTTCTTGTTTTTTATGGGCAACCTATTTTATTCTGTTGAAACTCAAATGCTCGTCATTCATTTCCCATGGGCCATGGGGATTTTTGTTTTGGAAAATAGGAGCTAGGTTTGGTTAAAGCTTAGGAAGCCTAGAAATCATCATCATATGGATCATCTTCTCTTAGGCCCTGTTTCTATAATGGTTCATCATCTTCAAAAACAAAGTATGCATGTATCCTTCGTGATTTTGTTGAAACTAGAGAATTTGTCTCGCCATCATCAAAGTCTTCTATACCTACAACTATAAGAAGATCTTGGGAATTTTTTGCATCATCTTGTGCCTTATCACTCATATAATTTTCCTCATCTTCTATGGCAACATCAGGTTCCTCCATATAAGAATCATAATCCTTGTGGTCCTTATCTTTCTTCTTTTTCTTCTTTTCCTTCTTATGTTTCTTCTCAGACTGACTAGCATCATCATTGTCATCATCCCTGTCCTTACAATTACTCTTCCATAATTCCTTCACACATTCAAATTGATCCTCTTGTTGCATCACTCGTCAAATTTCTTCCTCTTTCTTTCTCCTTTCCATTTGAATCCTTCGTTCTTCATCATATTTTTGTTTTGCTTCATTAGCCAAGACAAGTTGACATGCTACTTTAATTGTTTCTTTTTCTTTAATCCAATCATCTATTTTTAGTTCCATGTTGCCAAGCATACATAAAGAATTTGATGAGTTTTTATCCACCTTAAGTGCATCCCTACTAAATTCTAGGCTTAGTTGGATCTTATTCCAAGCCTGAGCCATGCCTACAAGATGTAGATATGCATCCATATAATCAGGAAACTTGAACAATTTTGGCCTTTATAAAAGAAAGGTTTTTTTAGTATCATGTAGCTATTCAAACAACATGGCAAGATTAAATAGTGGTGTGACTTTATCCCATGGTAACTCAAGTGAAACACCACCTTCTTCTAGTCGATGGAAGAATTCCATATCCTTAAAGGACACAAAAAAAATTGCATAATTGGCACTAGGGCTTTTATTTATGAATTCAACCCAATTTCCATTTCCTAATGCCTCCATAAAAGTCTGTTGAGCTAACTCTAGTTAATCACACTCAAAATGAAGAACCCTAATGGTGTTTAAAAATTCAATGGGTACTTATTCTCTGCTCTTCTTTCGAAGAGACTTTGTTATTTTAAGAGAATCTAAGGTTGCACTGGGGTTTGTCGATATTAATAACTCACCCATCTTGATAAATGCATGGGCATCATGTGGATCTATGTGAGTTTCCTTTCTTAAAATTTCCAAAGCCTTCTCTACCTGCCCTTGCTGAGCATATATATGGCCTACAACTTTTAAGCTCTCACACTTCTAAGGGTGGACCTCCAGAACCTTTTCAAAATTTGAGAGAACTCTTAAGATCTCCTAACTTCAATTGAACCTATCCACAAAATCCTATGGCCTCTGGCTTTCCTTGACTGATGCCATGTAGTAGTAGTTAGTGGTGTCATAATCACCTTTACTATGATAAGATCATGCAAGATTATAATATGAATGAGATTTCATGAGAGGGTGGTCAGTTGAAACAAGAGTTTTCTCAGTCAACTATTCCACAAGAAAATGTTGCCCTGTGAAGAAAAAATGGTCTGCTAAATGATTCAATGCCATTGCATAGTATGGGTATAATTCAAAGGCTCTATGTATCATTTCCATTCCTTCATGAAAACTACCTTTTTCACTAACTGTGAGAATCCTATAATTAAAAAATGCACAAAACTGACCACAGAGATTTTTCCCCATTTCAAACAGCAAAATCTCCAAAAAAATGCTTTTAAAACTTGAAAAAAATGCAAATAAAATCACACTGATTTTCATGCCAAAAAAAACCATGAGACCATAACTTGTTGCTTACTATTATGCTTTGATAGATTTTTTCCAAGCATCCATAGCTTGTTTTAAATCACCTGTTTTAGGCTTGTATCCTTAGCAACAAGGTAGTGATCTATTTGATAAAATGCTTTGGTAGACATGTATGAAAAATGTGGTAGCATAGACGAGGAAATGAAATTTGGAAAAAGTGCCTCAAAGAAATGTGGTCTCATGGTGATGGAATTCCATGTTGAATTCCATGACAAGCGAATTGTTATGGATTGTCATGGCATTCCATCACCATGAGACCACATTTCTTTGAAGCATTTTTTCAACCAATTCACTACCATGTCTATGTTATTGCTTACTATTATTCTTTGATAGATTTTTTCCAAGCATTCATAGCTTGTTTGAAAGCACTTGTTTTAGGATTTTAGCCATAGCAACAAGGCATTGAAGTGTTTGATAAATGCTTTGGTAGATAATATGTATGAAAAATGTGGTAGCATAGACAAGGCAGTGAACTGTTTGAAAAAATGCCTCAAAGAAATGTGACCTCTCATGGAATGCCATGACAAGCAAATGAAATTGGTAGCTGCTCCTAGTTATTATTTATGCAATGTGAAGTAATTGCATAACTGCTTAGGTTGACTTTGTAAAAACTATATTGTAATTGAATTTTTTTCATCTATTAGCATTTAGTTATTAGTTATGCAATGTAAAGTAACGCTTTGAGTTTGAAAGATGTGCAATGTAATGTAATCAATAATGCAGATGATTATGAACAAATAATTGATACCAATTCATAATATATTGCTATATTCCAACCTAAAATACATAAAAAAATCCAATCATACATCGTATTATCAACAAGTAATTGAGACCGGAATTTGAGCACCAGATTAAATCTTCTTGTCCATTGATTGCTTCAAATAGATATTACAATATAACATAAGTCTCTTCATATATGTTTCTATAAATTCCTATGATGATGATATCAAAATTCAGCCTTGGTTTCTCTTTTATAAGAGAAGCAACAAGCTTCAAACCATTACAAACTATGGCATCTTTTGAAAATTCATGCCTCTTCGTATAAACTAGACTAAACATTAGTTTTTCTTAAAACATAAAACATAGAAAGTAGATAACTAATGAAGTCCACAATACTCCTGACACCATAGTTCGTTAATCTTCGCAAGGCACCTGTGATCATTGAAGATTTGTTCAAGGTCCTTTCTCCATATTAGTGTAGATGAATGTGTGGTTCTTCCACTGTGACAACCCCAAGGCCTACTATTCGAGGGGAGGACCCATATACCTCTGCTCCCACTTGTACACTATATAATCAAGTGGTCATTTGTATTCTTGAATTTTCAATATATTTGCAAGGTGAGTCTTCCATCGGTTTTCTAGTAATGCCCTACCATCCATGATAAACTTAGAATATCTAGCATCCAATGATATTACTCCATCCATGATTAAGTCGAACTTGTCAAGACTCAACTCACCATCCTTTTGTATGTGAGTGATGCACTGTGGAACAATTTGGCCAAATTCACTCTTCCATTCGTTGAGGTCCTTCAAGTGGTCATCATCTTCCAATAGTTTTGGCACAAACCATTGATTCAGAGTATGAAATGAATCTATTCTTGTTCTGATCTTTTGGTCCTCTCCTTGCATATATTGGAATTCATCTATAACTATTTTGGCCATCTGCTCTATAGGTTTTAATGCTACAAGAGCCTCAGTACTCCTCTATAAGATTCTGCATAAGGTTACCAATGTGTGGTGTATGGGCTACCAATTCTTAAAAACGGGATCCAATATGGGTAGATGCATTTTCATCTGATCAATTGCTTGTGTCAGTGAGCTGTAGCAATCATACACACTTTCCAACTTATATACAATTAGCTTTATCCTATGCTCGAGGACCTTCTCTAAAACATTGCATATTTGCTTATTCACTCCTTTCTTACCCTCATTGTTGGATTTCTTTAACTCTTCAATCTCCTATCTAAGAATGCTCACTTGTTCATTAGAAGCACTTTCTATATCAATTGGTGGAGCAAGAGGACGTTGGTATAACATTATTTCCTTGTTCTATGAGGGGCTTGCTCCTTTCAATTGTTCCTTCAACTTCACATTTTCCATGAACAATTTATTGACTTCATCATTTAAAAAAAATTATTCCTTTTTGTACTCTCCCAATCTAGCTTCCATCTCCTTAATTGTAGCTCAGGTGAATATAGTTGAATGCATTGTCATGGTTGTAGCTTCTAGAGGAGATGCATCCTTTAATGTTTTCACCATAGCTATCCCTTTCATTTCTTGCACTACATCTAGTAACCTTGGTTATTGTGTACTCTTTCGTTTGGCCCAAAATGCCAAGGTTTCAATCTTAGGGTTATACCATGTGCCACTTACCCCTTTATCTGAGTTAAACTCAACAATCAACATTGGGTCCTCTTGTGTTCTCACTTGACCAAGTAAAAACATTTTGTTTAATTCCATACCAAGGACAATAAGTATATTACTTTTCAAAATCATCTCTCTAGCCTCTTGTGGGTTGACATCAATATTATCAATCCTTAATTCATTAAAATTTTGGGATACTATTTGGTCATGTTGGGATTCCTCAGCTCCCATCTTATTTATTTCAACCCTTCCTTCAAACTCTCATTTTCATCTTAATCCAAAAGTCTTTAAATTAAGGGGTTTTGATAAATTCATCATCTTCCAAGAACTTGTGAGCTTCAACTACCCTATCATCCTCATGCATTTCTCTTTCTCCTTGTACCTTAATATCAAATCTAGTTCCAGGCCTATGGGCTTCAGTTTCAAGCATAGGTTGGTCCACTTCAACATCATCCTTGAAATATCTTAACACATTAACTGCTTCTTTTGTATCTCCAACCTCCTCACTTATTTCAAATGAAACGAGTGGCTCTATCTCTTGTGTCTTTTGTTTTTAGAAGGTGGTTGTTCAAGAGGTAATCTTGGAGAAGCATAACACACTGAAATAGTATCTGGAGTTGGTTTTGTAATTACAATACCACTTGGCCTTTTGGGACACAATTTGGCAAGTCTCCATGTATCTGCTGCAGTCTTATATAATTCATGAAACTTATCAATTATCATATCAATCCTCTTGATAGGATTTTCTTCCTCTACGAAATAACCCAAGAAATCATTGTGCTTCACCTTTCTTTCTTCCTCAATCCTTCTTCATAAGTTCCCATTTTATCCTCCTATCATATACCTATTGAGGAGTGAAACAATTTTTGACTACATATTCATCATACTCAATTTGGTGAGTAACCATAACCTTGGTAAGAATGGTGTCTCTTACAAAATTCATGTGAACCTCAGGGTCAAAAGCTCTTTCCTTTCCAGATTGTAAAGAGTACATTGATTTTAGATAATTTTTCAACTCTTCAAGTGTATTAGATCCCACTGATAGTTCCCAACATGTTTTCAAATTGGGTAGAAATGTACCCTTCCTTTGTTTACTCATGAAATCCTTTTCCATCCATAGAATCTTCCACATGAACTCTAAAAAGGCTAATTGAAGGGGGAAAAACTTTGGTTGTATATGTGGGGCCTGTGGGCATCCATAAATCCTAATTATTGTGGTATCTGGTAGAAAAAATAATCACCGAAGTTATGAGTATGGATTTGCTCAAGTTTCAAAGCCAAAGGTCTTAACAATTGTAGCACAAGTGTGTGTAGTCTTGGTGGTTGGTGGCCAAGAACTCTCATAATTATGTACACAAACTCATCATAGAATATCGCATAATTTGAATTCTTACATATGTTGTCCCATATATAACACCATAGTTGCACTAGCAGAAAATTCCCACGCTTTTCAATCTGACCCAAACACATCCTTTTGCTCCATCTATCTTTATTCTAGTATAATATCAGGTGGCACATCAAATAATATTGCCTGAATGTTATGGGGGCTCTATTTTCCCTAACTTGTAGAAATGCTTCATGCAAAGTTCTCTCAAAATATGAGGCAAAATCATATTCAATGTGTGTCTCAAGGTTTTGAATCCTCATAGTCATCATCATTAAACTAACTGGCATTCACTCTTCTACATCTATCCCAAGTACATGACAAAGAGCATAGTAGGTTTTCTTAAAATAGAATTGGAAATATGAGACTTCAAATGGTTTAGTAGCAGAAGGGGATATAGGAATCACCTTGTTGTTCACACCACTTTTCATGTAAATGGGGACTTCATCACTTCTATGGGTTTTCCTTAATCTAGTATATTCTTCTTTACTTCTTTGCAAATCAATTTTAGTCAAGGCTTGTTTTTTTAGGTCAAAACATTCAATGATGGCCGCTTTAGTCAACACAACTAATGGTGAATCATTTGGCAATCTCACAGACCTAGTAGCAGGATGATAACTCTGAGCCAATACTCTAATGAACTCTACATCTATAAAAACATTTGGGACAATTAACTTGGCCAAATCTAATGCCAATGGATTTGACACCAAAATCTTTCCCTCCCTTTTGTCATAAAAGTACCAGAATAGTTCCCACCCGGAGATAGCGATAATGGCATCTCTACAACCATGAGCCACATCATTAAAAACATTCTTAAATCCTCTCTCAATTGATTCAAGGAGTATATCCATGATAGACTGGTGTAAGAACCTCTTTTTAACCTTAGATTCTTCATTTTTAGTTTGAGGTTCTTTCTTCTTGGGTGGCATGATGTCCTTTTTAGTTTAAGGTTCTTTCTTCTTGGGTGGCATGATGTTTAACTATCTTACTTCTCCTAGTGTATCTAGAAAGCAGAATTCCAAACAATCTTGTACTCATAAAACTTAATTCACAGTTTACCTATCTTACTTCTCCTATACTTCTGAAATGCAGAATTCCAAACAATCTTGTACTCGTAAAACTTAATTCACAAGAGTTATGTGCACTTACCCAGGTTACAATGGTTGCAGAGCTTAACCTCCTTGACTCCCAGCTCCCCGCACGATAATTTTTGCAAATTAGTAAAAAGAGAATGTCAAATTCTTGGTTTAATGGCTTATGAGCTTAGTCATGTCAACATTAATATCAACCTTACGCCAAATATTTTGCTCATAGTTTGAGTTTGAACATGCACCATTGATTTTACAAGATCAGATGGTTGATGTGATTTGTGCATTTAATATAGATTTATCGCCACCACTTTCTATAACTACCACGGGATAGAGGGGTATAAACCGCTATACAACATGCTTCTTTGCATTTTATTGCGGGATAGCGGGATCCTTACCTCTATACCGCAAGCTTGACTTGTTTAACCTGTGGTAATGTGGTTTACATTAACGATTACCACAATACCACATGCTTTGTCACATCCTTCCACTGTATAGTGGTTCATACCGCCCTACCGCATGCCTTTATGATCTTCCTTGTGGGATGGCAGGTTATTCCCCGTTATACCACACCCTTCATTTTTCCTTCTCATGGTATGGCAATTTATGATTTATTTAAATTCTCTCATACTTTCCAACCGCGTCCTCATCATAATACTTCCGCAGTATGGCAGTAAACATCTTTGTGTTGTCTGTTACACACTGCTGACCTGCCAAGGGTTCAGATTACTGCTACGGGATCATGGTAAGAGACTGTTAAGGGATTTGGAATGTTTTTAGCTGGAAATGTTTTTGCTTAAGTATATATATGATGAATTTTTGGCTATGTATAGATCTTTTAGTGTCAGTCAGACCTAAAAAATTTATATGTTCAGTAAAAAATAAAAAGGAATATAAGGGTCAAGGCTCAGGTCATGGAACTCAAGGTTAATTGTGATGATGGAACTAGGAAATTTTTTAAGGTTCTAACACACCTCATGATGAACTAGACTATGGTTTTCCATCATCCTGCTTGTGTTATTTTTTATAAGTTATTCTCTTGTGAATATATACCCAAGGAAAATTTGTCTGATACCTGTAATTGTAAACATCTTCTTGGATTTTTACTACAAATTCTTTTTAATCTGTAAACTGAATTCTATTTTAAGTTTCTATTTGTAGTTATCAGCGGATTGGAAAGTCAACAGTTATCAACTTATGAACTAAATAATTTTTTACTGATTCAAGTTGTTGATTTATACATTATTGTTTATTTGGACTTTAGGAAATGAAGACAAGGATTGTAAGGCACAAATTAGATGAGAGTGATCATAATGTTCAAATTCCAAAGACAAAATATGAGCACGTGCATATTGAAAAAGTGGCCAAGAATAATGAATATTTTTGTATTCTTGTTTTGAAAAAGCAAGTTGTAAATCCACTAAATAATATATTATTTGTTTAATAGCGTTTAATCAAATTTTATAGGCAAGAGATTTATGTATATAAGACATAATATGATTTTTTGTTTTGTTTTATAGGCAACAAAAAGAGTGCAAAGAAAATGTGGAGGAAAAAAAAAGGAAAAAAAAGATAGAGTGTCACCATCTCGCAGAAGCCAATGCTTTTGTGATTCAACAAATGTAGTTAGTGAAAATGATAGTTGTGATGATGTCCAGCCTGGTATAGCACATGGTGATGTGCAACCTAATATAGCACATGGTGATGTGCAACTTGATATAGCACATGGTGATGTGCAGCCTAATAGAGCACATGGTGATGTGCAACATTGTGATGATCTCTTAGGACTAATTCTAAGAGAGATTATTGAAAAACATCAGGGAAAAGGAACAATAGGTCTATAGATACCTTTTTCAACATTAAAGGATGTGTTTAATAATGTGGAGTCCATGGAAACTGGTACTGATCTACCTACTTATGCCACACTTGATGTGGCCAAGGATCATGAAGTTTTGGTTAATGGAAGTCATGAAGAGAGACTGCTTGCATCCGTTGTGCCTTAGAGTGCACCTGTTGAATCTAGAACTTTTGATGGAACTAGTGGATCAACCAGAAATACTGGTAGTGGTAATTTAATAGAAGATGTGGATGCTTTTGTCAAAAGAAAAATATTGAGTCAGGATTTGTATAGATCTACTGAGAGGAATGTGAAAGAAATAAAATTAGAAGGAAAGAATCCATTCTTTCTTGAGGTATCAAGAGATGGTGAGCCCATTGGGCCAAATGCTGCAAAGTGGGCCACCGAGTTGGTGTAAGATGTAGGGCCCATTTGGATATTTGCAAATAAAATTTTGTAGAGCAAGATCCATGAGTTGTGGAAAATGTTATACAAAAAATGGAAAATACTTTTGAGACTATTGGTGGACAAATCTCTAGAAAATATTACAAGCAAAGGATGAGAGTTTCAATTAACAATTATAGATACAATTGCAAAAAAACAATCATGTTGGGAAAAGAGAGGTTTGACTCAAGTCTATCTCCCAAAGAGTGGGAGGCATTGAGAGAAAGTATGCATTCCGAAGAATATTTGGTAAAGAGTAACATAGGCAAGAGAGCAAGAGATAATTTGAGGGCTAGATATATATTTGGTCGAGGCAGGTTGCATGCCAAAATGGTCAAATTTGCAATAAGTGTATAGATTTTTGGTTCAATTTACATTGTGTTATTTATTTTGATTTTTTATTGAACTGACTACAGGTTGAAATTGACATTGTATTTTAGGTGGAAAATAGCAATAGAGAAGCAAGTGCAAAAGATATTGTCAATTATATGGCAACACTAGATGTTAGTAAATCTAAGAGTAGGATGAAGTTGAAATCTTGTTTGTCAACAGAGATTTCACAACCATTTGTTCAATGCCTAGTAGGAGCCTATGTATATCATGTCAACTCATATCAACTATAGTACCAAAAGGTAATGAGTTGCATATTAGGTCTCAGTCAGCAAGTTACATAGTTGGTTGAAACTGTTAACCCTATGGTTTCTGCATGGAATGAGCATAAATCCATGGATTTAGATGAGGTAAGAGGCTCTATTGATCTCATTTCTTCTTGTTTGGTAGTTCTATATAAAAATGCCTCTAAATATGTAGATTATTGAAATCTGAGCGTAGGAGAATCCAACCCAGTTTCTTTATTGTTGGAGTGATCCAAAAAATGTTCTTTTAGACAAATTTATAGCTTGCATTCTTTACTTGACTATTGAATGCTTTGTATATTTTTTTGCACGATTGTTAAACCACATGCAGAGAATTTTTTTCAAAGCAACAGGAAAACGAAAATGTCTTTAGGGTGTCAACAGAGCTGCCGATATTGATAGTGATGAAGTGGACAAGAATGTGCAACATAGTCGTCTTAGTTGTCCTGAAGTTGAGGTAATTAATATAATAGTTGTTAGTTATCTATTTGAATGTTTTGTCATTCTCCATGCTTAAAATGTTCTTTTGGACAAAAATGTATAGCTTTTGCATTCTTTACTTGACTTATATTAATTTTTGCATGATAATTAAACCACATTATGCAAAGCAATTATATGAAAGAAGGACAAAAAGAAAAACGGCTCATCAATAGAACTCTTTGCAAAGATATACAACTTAATGTCTGCAATGATGTTGATAGTGGTTATGATGATGAACTTGAAAAGCATGTACATGATATTCATAGTGGTAGTCATGTTGAACTCGAGGTGAGTGCTATGAAACGACATGCAAGTAAGTACTATTCAAGTAAGTAATGGTTGTTTTATTATGTAAATAAGGGTAATCATTACCTATTTGATAGATGTTGGATGTTAGAATAGTAGTGAAGTGTAATTAGCTAGTATACATAGATTATGGAATTAAGGGAGAACATATAACTTACATATGGAAGCTTAGAGCTTAGTTGTAATAGAGTGTTTTATAAAAGCACATACAAAAATTGATTTGTTCCAAGACATAAGACATTACATACAGTTGTAAAAAAAAATATAATGTGTGTTTTATATCTCAATATAATGTGTATTTTTTTTAATTTTTGTAGACATTTATTGATACACTCCAAGAAGGGGATACAATTGAGGTGTTGGATCTGCATGATGGTCTTGTTGTGGGTATTGGGCAGATTCACTCACTATCTATTGTACATGGAGTTAAATTGAAAGGAACAGGAGATGCAAATGTATGTATTTTACAGGTCTCAAGTAACATACCCCTTCCTCATATAGACAAAATAGATGGATTTGTTCAGATGAAAGAGAAACTAGGGACCTTCGCACAGTGGCCACTAAAATATTTGAAGAAAATCACAAAGAGTTAGTCGTAAGTGTAGAAGAGAAAAAGAAGGGTTAGTAGCAATAGAGTGTGGAGAGTGAAGTTGCAGACAAAAAATGTACTAAGCCTGAATAAGTTGAACCCAAAAAAAAACCAAAAAATCTAATTTAGGTGTACATTTTGTGAGTAGAAAAAAGAATGTTCTATCTTATTACACCTATAATGTAAAACCCCTTGACTATGTTTTTCTCTTTTTGTTGGGGTTCCGCTCATTCAAACTAGTGCATTATAGAAGAGGGGATATGTTGTTTTGTAAGTAATATATGCAGAGAATAGGGGTGCATAAAAAGAAGTAAATACAAAGTAGATAAAGAGGTGTAGTGAAGAGGAAAAGTTGCTGAGAGTGCTACATGTATGTGCAGTTGCAACATAGAATTGTCATCAAAATTGTAATATCTTGCATAACAAAAAAAAAAGGCATTGTAACTCAGTTTTCTCAGTCACAACACTAAGAAACACACTTTTTAACAATACATTTTTCAAAGCAAAGACACATTTTTGTCTTGTATCTACTATAAGAACACATTTTATCAATAAAATTTTAGTATTTTCCTTATTAATAGCTATTTCATTATGTGCAAATGAATGATTGATTATGTTTTTTTGTGTTTTTATATGTTTAAACCTCAATTAAAGCATTGTCTCATTTCGAGCACTTATAGGAAAAAATCAATGAACAAAAACAATTAAATAAACTACCAATTGACTAAATATACTACCAACTGACATAAATCAATGTTAATAAATATGACTAAATATAATGATTATGCAATTAATAAACAATGTATAAATATACCTATCAGTTGACAGAAATCAGTGAGCAAAAACAATTAAATAAACTAACAAATTGATCAAAATGATGATTAAAATTAATGACTAAATACACTACCAATGGACGGAAATTAGTGAATAAAAATAACTAAATAAGTGACCAATTAACATCAATCAATGACTAAATTAATGATAAAATATACCATTGGATAAAAAAATGACTAAATAAGTGACCAGTTTAAAACATTCAATGACTAAATTACACACTGCAAAATCAATCAAATTAACAACTACATCAACAACCAAATCGATCAATTAGACGACTAAATTAACGAGCAAGTCGATCACTCAGACGACTAAACCAATGACCAAATCGATCAATTGGGCGACTAAATTAACAACCAAATCGATCAACTGAATGACTAAAAATGGTTTAGTCATCAATTCGGTCGCGTTATAAATGACTGACAATTAACTACTACTAGTCACACGACCATGTTCAGTCATTTATAAGCAATTTTTAGTAGTTTTTCCAGTCACATATTGTTGTTTATGTACTAGTGAATAGAAAAAACCATACAAAAGAGAAACATTGATATACCCTAAAAAACCCTTTAAAAAGAAACCTAACCTTAAAGCATTAAAACCAATATTTTTGTAGCAAAAAAATACATGTAACATCATGAAAACAAGAAATATTAATGCAACTCAATAGCAATAAACTCTAATGTAAACTAAAGCTAAACAACAAAGCACAAAGAAAGCATAAACATAAACAAAGAGTGATCTCACCCAGTATCTAGATCCTCCCATGAATGACCTCGATTGTCCTTCCCCATTTCATTGTGATGGTATTCTTGCCCTCGGATTTTCAATATGTGTGCAAGTATAGCCTTGATGTATGTGATTATAGCAAAATATCGAAGATTAAACAAGTGCTCCAAAAGTCATACAATTTTAGGAGTTGCAATGATGAGAGTAAGGTCAATTTATAGAAAATTGATCATTCGAATGAGAGGCCAAGATAGAAAGATAGACAGATGATTCAGATTAAAAGATTTGACATGCATTGAGATTAGTGTCAGTAGTGACGTGAGTGATAAAACGTGAAAGGTGGGAATTAAGATTAAATAATGATTTAATATTTAGTAGAAATTATTCAAAAATTAGCAGAATAATGATTGGATGTAAGGATGAGGATTAGCATGGAAGAAATGGTCTGTTCAAATGCACAAATGAATGACTTAATTAAATGAAACTATTTAATTAATAAATGTGTGCACGCACAAGAATTAAAACAAGATAACTGATTGATTAAGACATAGAGTCTCTTCATTAAAAACAACCAGATATTAAATTAGGAGATGACTTACTGATTTAAATAGATCTTGAGTCAAGTGGAAATGAATAATTAGATAACTTAAGCGATTATCCAAATATAGACGAATATGCCAAGAATTATTCTTTTATGAATTAAATGATTATTTAATTCCACATTCGAAATTAGAAGATTAAATAAATTAAGATTTATTTAATTGACTGAAGAAAAGATTTAAAGAATAATTAAATAATTAAAGTGTTTATTTTATTATAGTCGAAAGTGTGATAAAAATAAATTAAATAGGAATTTATTTAATTTTAGAAAGAGAATAAAGTGAATTAGTGACGTAATTAAATAATTAACATTTATTTAATTAATTAGGATTGAATAAAAATAAAAAATGAATTAATTAAATAATTAAAGTTATTTAATTAATAGAGGAATAAACGTATAATGACTTAATTAAATAATTAAGGTTATTTAATTAATAGATGAAAAAGGACTTTAGAAAACAATTAAATAATTAATATTATTTAATCATGACAATGAAGGTACGAATTATGAAGAAATTGAAGTCGTAGGCCTAGAACAAATTTTAGTGTCTACATTTTGCCCCTCTTTGATACAATGCAGTTTATCACATTATGTCAAAGAAAAAGATATGCCCCAGTAAAACTAGGATGAGGAAAGATGACGAGGAGGTAGTGGTATGCCCCCTCAAGAGGACAAGCAGGTTCAAAGAACATGAGTGTGCTCTCAAAATCGATGAGAGAACTAGAAGATGAAGGACAAAAGGATAGAGGAAAATAGATAAGGGTGGTGAAGATGCAGAAAAGAAGAAATGTTAGTATTAGAAATCTTCAATGTTTTTCCAAAGCACAATAGGCCTTGCATTAAATCATCATTGGGCGGTAATTGATACAAATGGAGACAAACACCATGATATGAGATAGATCAAGGTGTGCAAGGTCATCCACCTGCTAAAAATAGACAGTCGTAGACAAGGAGTGTCCTAACTCATACTAAGGGCACAGTTGCCCCAGTCTTTTTGTCAAGACAAACCATAGACAACAAACAAATAAAAGACATGTCATGAGACGTCATCGCTCCTCTAAATCCTTCATGGGACACCCTCGAGGAAACTAGTAACATGACTCAAAAACCAAGCCAAAAGACAATCAACAAACAACAGTAAAAGAAAACAAAATTCTGATACATCGTTGCTTCTCTAAATCCTTCATGGGACATCCTCGAGAAAGCTAGTAACAAGATTCCAAAATAAAGCCAAATGAAATGATAAGATAAACAAGCCACAAAGTCAAAAGCCAGTAAAATATTTTCCAAAACTTGATTTGTTTGTTTTATTGTTTTGATTGATAAGAAGATTGATTGATTGAGTCTGGTTTCAAGAGGGACACATACTGTATAAGACGTTGAGTCTGGTTTTAAGTTTGTGACTATCTATATAAGGCATGACAAAATCCTGGTTTCAAAAAGACACGTATCGTATAAGATGTTGAGTCTGATGCATTGATGTGATAACCTATGTAAGGCTATGTTGATTGTTTGACAGTGTCTGTATTCATGAAGGACTCATCCTATATAAAGACATAGGTCGATTATTTTGATGATGTCTATTTTCAGGAAGGACACATTCTGTAGCAAACATAAGTTGATTGTTTTGGTTGTTGCTTTGGAAATTTGTTTGATTTGACTTAATGACATTGTTGACTTGTTCATCTTGTTGATGCGTGACTTGATGTGATGTGCTAACAATTGTTTGTGCTTGATGACGAACCCTAAAGGATTGACCTAGTGCGGCCTCGAGGGCTCATCGATTGATGGCCTTGCCTACATTATACACACAAAGACCTCATAGTTTGACACGACCAATGACCTTGTCTTATAGACAATGGATTGAGTCATGATTTTATAGACAAACCTATAAGTACTGACCTAATGCCTTGGGGGAACATCGACAAATGGCCTTGCCTATGTCCAGTTGCAGAGGCAACGTAGTTCGACAAATGACAAAGACTGACAAGTGCGACTGACTCTATTATTTTTTTGGATTTTTGACATGTTTTGATTTTTTTTGTCTTTTTGAAATTTTTTGATGTTTTTGGATTTTTTGAGGACATTTTGTGATGTTTTTGGATTTTTTTAATTTTTTTAGGACATTTTTGTGATGTTTTTGTATTTTATGAGGATCATGACAAATGCATGTGAATGATGCCTATAAGCAAGCGAGCAAGCATGCACAAGAATCTAAGGACAACCATGATCTTGCCCCTAGTCAAGCTGAAAACCAATTGATAGGTGATGAGGATGATGATGATGTTGTTTGACATGGGAAGGGCACATCCCGAAACAACGTGAGGATGACAATAATGTGACTAAAGGATCAAGGTTTGTAGCAAGGCTAGAAACAAATCCAAGGAATGTTTTGAATGATGCATTAGGATGCATAGCAAGATTGTATGGATTGGGCTTGTTGCATTTAGAATGAATTTTCAGGATTGGATGGGATGATGGAAGATCCTTAGACCATTGACAAGGGAAAAACCAAGGCATGTGATAGGTATGAATAGATGATGGGTGACTTTGGTAAAAGATAAGTGACATAAGGATTTTTGGCTAGAAAAATTATCATATGATCTCCAAGGACTATGTCATATAAGGATAACTCATTTTCTTCAAGGTATGGGTTTGGAAAATGCTATGAAGGCTATGACATGATATTTCATGGATAGTGTATGACCAAAGGATAGACATGTCAAGAGTTTTTCCAAAGCATGATTTATGTTTGTACCCCAGTCCTTATCAAGATAAAAGTAGGTGGAAAAATGGACATGAGTGGTAGGGCTTAGATGGATAGATGGAAATGTCATAATAAATGGCATACAAAGGGTATGGGAGATGAGACAACTTTCCCCCAAGTGTAATGATCCACATAGATAATTTCTTACACATGACGCTTGGTTGTCAGGTTTTCATCATGGTACTTATCCAAAGCGCCATAAGAATGGTTTTCACTGTTGGACAAATTTTTTCTCTTGACTCTTTTTTTTTCTTTTTGGTGTCACCAAGATGCCTGTTTGCTAGGTTTTCATCAAGGTGACAATTTTTTTGATTTTTCAATTTTTTTGTATTTTGGCATTTTCTGGATGGGCTTTCAATGATCATTGATTGTGTTGAATCCATTGATGGTGCTAATGTAGAGACTAATGCCATGATATGCCAATAATGACCTTGATGAAGTAGTTTCCTTCTCAGGATCATAGCGCTTCCATACAATTGATTGATGTCATTGTGATCCTTGTTGATACTAGAATTGGCCTTATTAGAATATGCACATCGTGATAGAGTGCCATGGGAGTCCTTACAATAAAGAGTTGTTGCCAAGATGCGACAGATTTGTGACGTAGGATTTTTAGACTTTAGGTGAGATTTAGGATTATGATGGATGATGGTAGACGTGTTTGGCAATTTAGATGTAGGAATTTTCATTTACCAAACTTGGGGTGGTGGATGATGGAGATAGGATTTCAGATTGGGATAATGTTTGGAACCATGACTTTTATATGCCTTGCTTGATGACCATTTTAAAAGAGGCGGACATTTATTATATGTGGGATTCCTCTTTTCTCACGGCTCCACATTTTGATTGACTTTTACTTTTGAACTATTTTCTTTGCTTGATCCATTTTTCTTTGGGATCCATTTTAACTTTATTTGTCCACTTGGATTTTTTATTGATTCAATGGCCTTTGATATTTGATTTTGAAATTTGAATTTGTAAGACTTCTGTTTTTTTTGGTTCCAAATATAAGGTTTATTCATGTTGGAATGACAATTTATGGTATGGATGGAAGGAGTGTTGGCAACAACCTTATGGTAAGAACTACTCATGGCCTCCATTTTGATGTTTGTATCAAATAAAGTTGCCCCCAATATTGAGGAGGTGCCATTAACATCATTAGATTTGTTGACTGAACGATAACCAAGACCTTGATGTCTAGGATTTACCTGAAACTGTACTGATTCTAGAATTCCATGCTCGTGTATGCCTAGTCCTTTTCCTTGATATTGCATGCTCTGATAGATTTTGTTTGCGATGGGGTATTTTTTGTTTTGAAAGCAAGATGCTAACCCATCATTGTGTATGTGGAAATTGTTACTTGGAATCTTCTCCTCTACAAGAAAGCCTGATTTGATAAAAGTGGATGATCCTAGTTGATAGGATGTCTTAGTTTCATTGACATGTTGGATAGCTTTGGTGAGATTTTGTGACATATCAAATTCAGATGATTCTACTGGAACTTCCAAGTCGGTGTCGAAACTATCTTTATGGTCATTGTCATAGAGTCCAATGAATTTAGCTATAGCTTGATCATTTGCAAATATGTCTAGAGTAGGAGACTCTTGTTCTAGAGGAATATCATTTATGTGTCCAAAGGAGGAAAGTGTCTCATTTTGGGAAATGGGTGTGTTTGGTACTTGGATAGGGTTGTCTTCAAGTTTTTTATCATGAATGGCATAAAGGTCAAGGAGTGGATCATTTTGGACTTCTTGCTCAATAATGGTGTCTTGATCAAAGATGGGTTTTTCTTGAATGATATGGTTAGGAATGGAATTTTGATCAAGGATAGGTGTATTTTGGATGCCATGATTATCTAGAAGGACTTCTTGGATGGACTTAAAGATAGGGTCGTGGGATAGACTACTTTGATCTTGACATGAAGGTGAAGCCATGATGTCATGCTTTGGACTTTCCATTTGACATGTATCCTCAAGTTTAGCAGATGGGATGTGACTTTGGAGACCATGAATAGATGTATTTTCATGACTAAATGTAGATTGAGACGGAGTTGCTTGGAAGGGATTAGTGGATGAAGGACTAGGATAGGACGTGGAGGCTTGGAAGGGATTAGTGGAAGGTTGGTTTTCCTTGTCAAGGTTAGGATAAGAGTGATAAGTGGACGTTTGTTGTGGATTAATGGCATGGACTATGCTAAGGGACTCTTGATAATGAGGGTAGATGGATGGAGGACTAGGACTTATGGATTGTTAGTAGGAAGGGTATGTGGGTAGTTGACCATGGGTTGACGTTGATTGGAATTTGGATTGGATAAATTGTCTTTTGAAGTCTATGGCTTGTTGGCATTGACCATTATAGAGTAACTAGTATTCAACTTGACTAGCAAGCATATCAAGGTAAATTGCAGACATGGTGGTGAGGTTATGACAAAAGATGGAGTATGACTAAGGTATGTGATATGAGGTCTAAGGTATGCAACCTAAGCTATGTTTTTGGATTTATTTTTTTTATAAGGGATGAATGCTAATGCAACTATTTTTTTGGTCTTTTTTAGAAAATAAGGAATGTCTAAAATGATGATGTCCTAGAATGACTATGTCTAAGTATGCAAAGTCTAAGTAAACTTCTAAGGTAATCAATTTTGGAAGACTCTAAATGAGGTTACCAACCACCTAAAGTTTAACCAAGGTTTCAATTTAGTTTTGACAAGGAACCTTCATAGGACTAGGACCAAAAGACAAGGTGAGCTCCCTAACTAGACTGATGAGCTGGAAGGACTCACGTGTAGGAAAAAAGATATGATGATAAATGACTAGGTTCAATGACAATGTTCGTTGAAGCAAGAGTTTATCCAAAGCGTGGAAATTTGACCTATTCTAAGATCTACAAATGATGATTTCATAAAAGCTTGATTGATCTAAAGGTAATAAAGACTCCTAAGATGAAACTAAAATTTGCAACTAAGATGCCTATCGCTATAGCTAAATGATACCTAAAGGATGCAAATGAGCAAATCGTTCTATTTTCGTTCAAGGATCGATGTGAAAGGAGAAATCAAAGACTGGTATGACTATTTGATTTCAAACTCTGACAATGAATTCTAGTTTTCTACTTGTCAAGAAAATGTGGTTCAGTTTTACAAATGTGTCTCCAGAATTAGCAGATGCGGTTCCTAATGCTAGATGCAGTTTTACTATTAACTTGTGTATCAAGACTTGTGATAGGAAGATGCATCTCACTATATCATATGTGACTTAGGATTTGTTAGATGTGATTTTCAGACTCAGACTGTACTGGTAAACAAAGATTCAAGTCTGTAACAGGGAATATGCATCATTCTAGACTGCGAATGTGGCTCACCTAATCAAATGCGTCATAGAAAGTTTCAAATGTGGTTTTCTAGTAACAAGTGTAAACAAGTTTGACATATGCAACTTAGTATATCAGATGCGTTGTTCTGTTAAGCATATGCGACTCCCTGGTAAGTATATGTGACTTGGTTTTCTAGTAAATGACAGTTTGGACTCGGTTACAGATGTGACTGACTATTGGACAGATGCGACTCAATTTATCAATTGCAGTTTTCTTGTGAACAGATGCAATTTTTTGGTGAATGACATAATTGACTTAGTTTATTTTTTGATCAAATTTTGGCAAATAACAAACAAAAAAAACATAATATTTCAGTTTCGTTTTGACACGAACAATGTTAATTTCAGTAACAGACAAGTAAAATCCTAGGCTGGCAGTGACAATATCTGTTGAGTTCTCACTTGGGTTTCCCCAGCTATGCTTATTTAGAGCAGATGATTAGAAGCTTGACCCCACTGGCTCCCCTCCACGACACTCACTTCTCCGGGGCAGCCAAGCTTCAGTACCCATAAAACTCCCATGGTATACTTTTCATCTCTATTAAGAATCGTAAGAACGTGAGATGACTTTAGAGGTCTGACCTCCTGCACTAGCAAATAGAAGGTTTTTGGATTACTAAAACAATTGGTTCATAGTACAGGCATCCGTTTAGGTGGCTATGCGTGAGGTAAGATACAACGATATCATCTACATAACAAATCTGCACCTACAACCTTAGGTTTTCCCTTAAGGTTTACATTTATATACCGGTTGGGAGTAGCTCGGCGAAAGAGCTTCATTGCAGGTTTGAGTCATCTTGGGGTGAGTACTTTTTCCCACCAAGACAGGCCCAATTTCTAGAGTCAGTAACAGGTTCTCTTGCACCCAGGATCGCACAAATGCGCAAGGGGAGAGGATACTTCTATATACTAAATCGGGTAATAACAGATCGTGCTTTTGCACCAAACATAGTAGACAGTATCAAATTTTAAGCCCAAATGACAATTTTCTAATCTACCAAACAATTTGTTTCAAAATAGTCTTCGACACATGTCCTACAAAACAATTCATCAATTGTTTTGAATTGGTCCTCATCGATCATCCTGTAAAAAGGTTTCGAAAACTTTTCTTCTATGCTATGTCCTGCAAACACTATGTTAACTCCTTAAAACACACGCTACAAACTCAAAATAAGTCGTAATGAAAAACATAATGAAAACTTCAAATTCAGAATTTGGACTCAGAAATTTTACTGGTCAGATGCGTCGCGCAAGACAGTAGATGCGTCGTGGGTTTTTACTAGTCAATTGTGTCACAAAAAGCCACAGATGCGTTGCGAATTGTGAGATGCATCACTTTACTTGTCATATGTGGCTCATAGTGTCAATTGTGTCGTTTTGGTTTGCAAATGTGTCACAAAAAGTCAAATGTGTCACACGAAACCAAAAATGCATCACAAAAAGCCAAATGCATCATTCTAGCTTGCAAATGCATCATAGAAAGTCAAATGCATCATTCTAGCTTGCAAATGCGTCACTTTAGCTTGCAGCCGCAAAAAAATTATGTTTTTCTTCTAAAAAATACTTCCCTTAACCAAAATATGTAGTATAATATATGAATTTTCATCTCTTGACCCTTCTAGATGCAACCATGCTATTTATTTGACCTCAAAAGACTCCCAAAAGTGTGATTTGCAAGATTATTCAAAAGTACCTACACCCTTCAAGACAAAAAAGACCAAAAACTTCCAAACAAAGAATGCCAATCAAGAGGGTTAGTAGTTCACATCGGGTTCACCAATGTAACATCATGAAAACAAGAAAGATTAATGCAACTCAATAGCAATAAACTCTAATGTAAACTAAAGCTAAACAACAAAGCACAAAGAAAGCATAAACATAAACAAAGAGCGATCTCACCCAATATCTACATCCTTCCATGAATGACCTCGATTGTCCTCCATTTCGCCATCATGGTATTCTTGCCCTCATATTTTCAGTATGTGTGTAAGTATAGCCTTGATGTATGTGATTATAGCAAAATATCGAAGATTAAACAAATGCTCCAAAAGTCATACAATTTCAGGAGGAGTTGCAATGATGAGAGTCAAGTCAATTTATAGAAAATTGATCATTCGAATGAGAGGCCAAGATCGAAAGATAGACAGATGATTCAGATTAAAAGATTGGACATGCATTGATATTAGTGTTAGTAGTGATGTGAGTGATAAAACGTGAAAGGTAGGAATTAAGATTAAATAATGATTTAATCTTTAGTTGAAAGTATTTGAAAACTAGTAAAATAATGATTGCATGTAAAGATGAGGATTAGCATGGAGGAAATGGTTTGTTTGAATGCACAAATGAATGAATTAATTAAATATAACTATTTAATTAATAAATGTGTGCATGCAAAAGAATTAAAACAAGATAACTGATTGATTAAGACAGAGAGTCTCTTCGTTAAAAACAACTAGATATTAAATCAAGAGATGACTGACTGATTTAAATAGATCTTGATTCAAGTGGAAATGAATAATTAGATAACTTAAGCGATTATCCAAATATAGACGAATATACCAAGAATTATTCTTTTATGAATTAAATGATTATTTAATTCAACATTCGAAATTAGAAGATTAAATAAATTAAGATTTATTTAATTGACTGAAGAAAAGATTTAAAGAATAATTAAATAATTAAAGTTTTTATTTAATTATAGTCGAAAGTGTGACAAGAATAAATTAAATAGAAATTTATTTAATTTCAGAAAGAGAATAAAGTGAATTAGTGACGTAATTAAATAATTAATATTTATTTAATTAATCAAGATTGAATAAAGATAAAAAAATGAATTAATTAAATAATTAAAGTTATTTAATTAATAGAGGAATAAAGGTTATAATGACTTAATTAAATAATTAAGGCTATTTAATTAATAGATGAAAAAGGACTTTAGAAAACAATTAAATAATTAACATTATTTAATCATTACAATGAAGGTACGAATTATGAAGAAATTGAAGTCGCGGGCCTAGACCAAATTTCAATGTCTACACAACATAATATCAAGATTTGAGCCTTAACATAGAGGTCAACACTCCCAACCAAGTAGGAATCCATACAAGATATGACCTTTTAGATAACAATAAGATATTGTTGTTTCTTTCCCCATGAGATTGATCTAAGATCAAAAGAGAGCCACAAGTATCACTCTAAGATCCTCATTATTTCTTATTAAGGAACTAAAGACTCCAACTGCTTACACTAGGCTTGTGCAATATATGAATAACCTTTATTGCATTCCTTTTATTTAGAGGTAAGAGAGCAACAATCAATGAAAAACTTACTAGAATCTTCCTAACTACCTTTACCATCATTATTTAATTCTCCAAGCTCCAATAATAAATTTATCTAAAACACCCATTTTAATCTACATGAAGGGAACCCACCAACAAGACTAAATAAACACATTCTCCAAGTCACAGATATTGCTCCTTCCAAGCCTAGATCCCAAGTTTTACTTGCAACATGTGACCCAAATATTAAATATTTTTTAATATTGAATATATTTTATACTGACCTCTAACCATAAAATGTGTTCCTCCTGTGAACCCAATAAAATATTTTCTAATTAAATCATGACTCCAAAAATATTAAAATATATTGCCTAATGTGTCACTAACATTAAATGCATTTACAATATTATGCATACTAATTCCCTAGAAATATATTGAGCTCTCCCAAAGTGTGAAGCCCCACATAGAAATGGACCACAACTTTATAAAATATCAAATATTTCTATGCAAGGTGTACAACTTATCCCAACATTTTCCCACTTGTTATTTATATTATATAAGGTACCACACAAGTAAAGGGGCAACCATAAATAAAACAATCTCATAGCAAATCAAAAGCATCCACATAACCATCCTACATCTAAATTATTTATACTCACAAGCTTCACTAAAGCAATTCCAACATCGAAAAAATACACATCCATGTGCTTTGATTGCACATAAAAAGTAGGACTCTCTACCACATTGGTGACACTCGAATCATCACACTAAATATTAATTCAATCCAAAATAAAAATACATTCCTTGAAATTAAATCTCCTCACATGATTGAGCAATTGCTATATATTTTTCCTTTGTGTTGAAATTTTATTCAAAAGAGGAACCACTATATCTCTTTCTCATCCAACTAACTACACCACAAAATAGGGTAAATACATACCCACTAGTAGATCTATTACTATCCACATCCTTCCATCAAAATCCATGCATCCCTGTATATCTACTATCTTTCTCAAGATCTTTCCTCCCTAGTAGAAAATCAAAAAGTCAAATTTGTCTTCAAAATATCTAAAATACCTCTTCATTACAGTCTAATACTCATTGTTTATAATTAACACATATACCTACCGAGGATTTCCACTACTTAGTAAAATTATAATCTAGTACAAACCATAATAGACTACCATATATCCTTTTATCTGAATTGGTGTAAAAGGAACTACAAAGTATGACCTTACAACACCAATGAAGTGCTCTAGCTTTGAAACATAAATCTCCAAATCTCCATCCAAAAAAATTGTCTCTACATTTATCCATTCAACACCAAGGCAAAACACAACATCAATAGATCAACAAATTTAAAACAAGTAATATTCTCAACACTCAATAGGAAATAAGATCTCACCAACTTCCATTCCTAGATATGACGAATTAACCCTCAACCACTAACCATTCCCTTACTTCTCAAACTCATCTTCAAAATTAATTCCATATCATAGACCTATAGAAGATAAAGAAAAATATAGAATGCATATAAAAAGCCAGCTAGGTATACCTAACAATTTATATTATTTTCTAAATGGACCTACTCGGGAGTGGAGTATGAGATTATTCCTCTTCTTTCATCTATCTAAGTTAATCTAAATCTCTCTCTTAACAATCTCCTCATTAGGTCCTTGTTAATTCACATCTAGGCCTAGGTGGAGGATCCTTATTCTTCCACTTAAAACCCATTGAGAGAGATTGCATTCCAACACTTTCTCTCAAATAATAAGGAGATATCTTACTTTACCTCAATCTATCTAGCAATAAAATGTATTCCTTTGATCATCTCATGCCTAACCAAACTCTAACTACAACACAACAGTATCTAGTAGCATCTCTTTCCAAGGTAAAATGATCGTTATACTCAACATTATAAGACCATGTTTGAATTGTGGTGAACACTCCCACTATAGTCTCTAATAAATTCCTTTTGACACCATGATTTACATCTTTATAACAAAATATCATTTATCTCTAGCCAACAAATCTTTGTAAAAGCAACTATATCATGTCAAGATCCTTATAGATGATCTAGGATTCATCATGACACAATAGTACACATCCTCAATAACAAAAGACCATCTATCAAGAAATTCTCATTCTACATCACTACCAAAACTCCCATTGAAAGTGATCTAGAGCTACCCACAAAAATGTAATGAAATATTCTCAAAACCCTAAAGATTGCAAATGACCAAATGTCAACAAAAAACTCTTATTGAATGCTTAACAAGAGCTTCACGTGGAAAAAGGGGTAACATTTCTATGGAAAATCTACAAACAATATCATGTCATGCAAAAACATTAATTGAACATGCTTAAGAACTTCCCATGAAATCATGGTCACTACATACAATATAGAAGATAATCTATTACAAAAAATATGTACCTATACAAAATATATCACTAAACCATGATCCAAAGCCTCTCATGACAACATAGCCCATGCCCACAAAACTAGAAAATGTTCCTTCCTTAATGGGAGGCCTTCTAAAAGAACCTTCTCAACCATTCCTCTCATTGTCTCTGTGATTCTCAATGTGTCAATACACAATAATGGCTAATGACAAAAAACCAAAACATATAGTTTCATGGAATCCAAATTCTATAGAAAATAATAGACACTCAAAAAATGGAGTAGCAACTCACCACTACCATTATTATAGAAGATCTCATTATTGTATAAACATGACACCATCATCACTCCATAGATCCACTCCCTAGTTATTCATGTAACATAAAGGTATGCTACCATGGCACCCACAACCTCTTCTGCATATATTTTACTTACAACAAAGGTGACAAGCATGACAAAAATTTAAAAAAAGTAAACTACAAAATTTATAAATCTCAAAAATGGTGCAACTTGGATCCATCAAAATGCATATTCAAACCTTGATTGGTATCAACAAAATTTAGTCATCATGTAAATTCTTATCATGGAATTAACATTAGATCCAAAATGTTAAAATACACAAATCTACCATAACTACAATTTAATAACTAGACACAAATTAGAAATCCTTTATCCATGCTCAAATTCATGCATGCAAATCTAAAATTATCTCCATCTACACAACCTTAGGAACTATCATTAAATCCTCCATGGATCTACAAAAATCCATAAACCTACAAAGTGAACCATGTTAGAATCATACATGCAAATTTAAAACTATCTCCATTTGAAAATCCTTGGGAATTACAATCCAAAAAATATTCTTCCACATATCTATGAAAAAACATAGGTTTTAAATGCAAATATGCAAAAACCAATCAATATAGAAGCATATATGCAATATGAATCCATTAACAAATAAAAAATACCCACAAATCCTAAGACTAAAATATTCGCATTATAATTGATAGAATATCACCAATCTAAAATATGCATATGTAAAACACCATGAATATTTAGCATGCAAGAACATGCATCCAAAATGATTGGGGGTTGTTTGGGAACTCCAATTCAAAGTCACTACATGACCAACTCCATAACCTCCACTAGGTATGTGCATTCAAGAGCTCAAGTCAAAGTTGCTATATGACTAACTCCTCTACCGAGAACATGTAGCAAGAACCAAGGGGGTGTCTAACAACTCAAATTCAAAGTCATTACATGATACATATCCACAACATACTCACAACCAAGTATCCAAGAGTTGTATATGAGATCCAACTCGCCATATGACCAACTCAACAACATCCACATAACCAAGGACTTATCCCATGCCACTAAATAGTAGCTTTAGGTCAAAGTCACCAAAAGACCAACTCTAATAATGTTAGGATGAGCTCCAAGGAAAGTAGCAATATGATCTACAATTTAATCATTACAATCAAGAAAATCCTCCATCTTAAGCACTAGATGCTCAAAGTGTGTTACATTGAATATCTCCACCTTCATTATAGAAGTGTTCACCATAAATATATCTTGAAGTAGGATTGACTACAACTAAATCCAACTCTAACAAGGATTAATACACACAGTTCTTACAAGTTTCCCAAGCTTGAATACTAGATTATATACAAATATATGTCACAAGTTATCCAATTGATACAAATTCTAGCAACATAACAAGAATATAGGAAAGAACAAGTACACAAGAGAAACACAAATATACCCTAGGAATCTAGCCTACAAAGCATTGAAACCAATGTATTTTAAACAAAAAAATAGTTACCAATATAATGTTGGGCTCTTAGCTTTAACATAGAAAAACTCACAACCAAGGAAACTATGCAGATATGGCCTTCTACATCAGTAAGTAGTTGTTGTTTCTTTCCCCATGAGACCAATCCAAGAACAATGAGAGCCACATATTCCACTCTATGGTCATCATAATCTCCTCAACAAGCAACTCACTCAAGCCATCAATTTCTTACACAATGTTTCACTTAACATGAATATTTCAAGATATAAATAACATCTATCCCAAGCATTCTATTTATAGTAGGAGAGAAACAAGCAAATAAAAACTTGCTAAAAAGTTCTTAATGACCTTTTCCAGCATTATTTAATGCCCAAAATAATATTTAATGCAACCTAATGCACCTATTTTCATCTCTAAGGTGGGTGTGAGAGTATGCCACCAAGACCAAGTGACAACATGTTCTTTGAGGCACCAATATTGTTCCCTATAGTTTGACTTGCAAGGTGTGACTAAATCATTAATCATTGTTTACAATATTAAATACATTTTACAATAACCTCCAACCATTAAATGTGTTCCTCCCATGAGCACAATAAACCATGTGTTGTCTAAACTATAACACCCAAAATATTAAATCCATTTCATCAATGTTGTTGGAAATATCAAGCCTTGCAACATGAGCATGAATGTATATAGGATGTTTTTGGTTGCTCCAGTGTTTTCATTGATGTCAACATTGTGAAAAAATTGTGGGAAGTATACTTGGTATACCGGAAGTTGATCTACAATGGAAGTGTTCTTTACCGTTGATACAATGCGTTGGTTTTTGAGTTCAAAATTCACCGCAAGAAGAGATATGACTCTACTCTCTTTATCTCATTATTATGAATCATTCATCTAGCTATATCCAAAATCTTGGGAAGTTTTGTGTTGAGTAGAGAAAGTTATCAATGACAAAGTTTAACTTTGTACACTACAATTGTCTCTCTGATCAATATGCCAGTGTGGGAGACTGCATTTTCCAAAGAACATTTTGATGTTGCAGTTCTAATGGTAATCTCTCTAATGTTAATGTGATGAAAAACTGAAGTAATATTGGATCTAGAAAGTGTTTACCTTGAGAAGTGTATGTTGGTTTCGAGTTTTTATGATTAGGTCCTATTCTTGGCCAATCTAATATATGGTATGCATTAAGAAGATTAATTATACTCTGCAAACGTTAGTCGAATCCCTTATAGGTCTACGCCGACTTGATATGATGCACCACATGAATAAAAGTGTTTAAATCTTATATGGTGCCGACAAGAGCTATTTTGGTTGGTTTGATTACATCTAATTAGGCTAACCTAATTGATGTATGAAATGTTCTTATATATATAATACTTTTTGGAATTGGACTGAGAGTGTGTGAAATAGGGGAGTATGATACAAAGAATGTGTGAGCTTAAATGACCTATTAGATGCGAGCAATATATTGTGGGAGAAGTCAAGGATCAAAGCAGAATATTTGTGCAACTGTTGTGCAGGGAAGTACTTCACATAAAGAGCCTCATTGGAACTGAACTCAACACATAGAAGGTGTATTCCATTAGTTCAATCAGTTGGCAGTGAGCCATATCCTTTAGACTCTTGGTGGTTAGCCATTATATCTTGTATTCTAGTTGTGAGCCTTTTAAGGATAGTGAGTCCTAGCAGTGAGCCTTGTAATATACTATATTAGGATATAATATATTGTGAGTTAATCCTTACCGTGGTTTTTCCCATTTTGGGTTTTCCATGTAAAAATCTGGTGTTGATGTGTTTTGTAGTGTCATGTTCATTTCAATGTCTTTATTCTTGTTTTTAGTTGTATATGGTTTAATAATTGGATGGTTTACAACTAAATGGTTTAATGGAATACCGATTCACCCCCCTCTCGGTATTCCACATAATCAACAATTGGTATCAGAGCCTGGTTCATCTAAAGAAATCTAACAGCTTGAGGAAGGTCTTGGAATTTGAATACATGGAAGATAAAAGATTTCTTATTTCTTTGGAAGTGATCTCTGCCGAACGTACAAAAGAAAGTGAAGAATTGAAGATAAAAGAATAAAATGAGTGCATTAAGGAGGTAAAGGAAAGATATGGAGGTCAGCGATTAGTTAAAAAATGCATATGATGATATCACCTGACTGCTAGTGAAGTTGGAAGAAAAAAGAAAGATTGAAGATTGTCAGAAAGCTGAAATTCAAAGGAAGATGGATGAATGTGCAAAGCTTGAGCAAGAAGTGATAACTCTAAAACCAGATTTGGAAAAGAAAAAAGGGCATGAAGATAAATTCAAGGCAAGCACTACAATGCTTGATGAGTTGATTAGTCTTCAACAACCAACTATGGATAAAAGTAGTTTAGGATTTGATGAAGGACAAAGTTCAAAGGCGAATCAAACTCCTAACATGAAGCTCCAGTGCAATGATGCACAATTCAAGCATCAAAAAATAAATGCCAAAAGGACTCCCATCGAACAACCTAATGCTCAAAGGTACTTATTGTTCAATGGTGTATGTTATTCTTGCAATAAGTTCGAACATAAGGCAAAAAATTGCAAAAGTAGAATGGATGATACTTTATCATTCTCTAGTCAATATTTTGAATGCAAAAAGATTGGACATAAGGTTATGGAATGCAAAATTCAGAAGTTGAACAAGGAATTTTTTAATGGCCATTGCTTTCATTGCAACTTATTTGGATATAAGGCTAATTAGTGCAAATATAGATTGAATAAAGGAAAATATGGATGGAAGAATATTGTTTTCTATGATTGCAGTAATCCGAAACACTTTGGCAAAAAGTGTAGAAGCAAAAATGTGAAAATTTTGAATCCAAGAAAAAGACATGAACCAGTAATTAAGTTTGATCTGGCAGAAGTGAGAAAGGAAATGAAAAGATCTGGAGAAGGGAAGGATAATTTAAGTAAAGTGAATTAGAATCATAATTTTTATCTGTGCCAACCTCCGGTGCAGATACGCCCATCAAAAATTAATCCAGGAAATACTTAAGGGGGAGCAATAATTAGAAAATTTAATAAACCCCTCATTGATATATGATGTCATGTCATGACAAGAGCACATTTAATAAGGTTACGAATTCAAGATTTCATGCAAATAGAATTTTTAGACACACGTGTGAAGAATGAAGTTCATAGAATTTGAAAGGATGGAAGTATACGTGAATTTCAAGGTGATATACTTGCATTTAGAAGCATTTATTGTAGAAGCATTCAGAATGAAGGAAATAAATTTAGAATTATTAAGGATGACGCATTCAACAAAAGGAATTTGTGAAAAAGGAGAAGTGTGCAGAGGAGGTTTGAAGAAACCAAAGATATTCTATATAGCAAAGTTTCAAGATTCAGTGGGAAAGAAGAGGAAATCGAAGTGGAATCAAGGCATGCTCCAGAAGTTGAACATCAAACCATATTCCTTGTTGAAGATTAAATAGGTATTCTGCTTAAACTATTTTTAAATCTTATGCAATGGATAATTCAAAGGTAGTAAATATTTTAGACAAATTGCAAATCAAACTAAGGAAGTATTCTCTAAAAATATTGTCGAAAGAATCCATGGGTGCATTTTCTAGCATTTCTCCTAGAGTATTACCTACTGAAGACATATATGCATATGTTTATGAGAAAATTGAGGAAATTCCGCTAGTTCGATTAAATATCTTGTGGAAGAATGAGTTGGAAGAAAATTATGATGCATATAAAATCTTAGTTGAAAAGAAATTGGATGTTTGGCAGAAATTCCCATTGTTTGAATTCGACAAGAAATACATTCGAATGGATTTAAGCAGGATTCATGGTGAATCCATTTGGACTGATGAAACACACCTGATAACCAGAGAAGCTATAAGAAAAGTGTTTGTCTTGCGTTTCTCTAGACTAGTTCCAAGATGAAAGACTGTAAATGATCAAGAGATAATTGAGTTGACTAGTGCGACCCTTGAAGGTAAAGAACTCATTTTGAGTACTATTGAAGATCCAGTCACTCGGTATGCTGCAATGATTATTGGACACAAAATTTGCTTACCAAGCAATGACCACACAGTTTCTACTGTTGCCATTCACACTACACTTGCTATGGTTAGGAATGATACAGATTATGACCTTTGTGAGCTCCTTTGATTACATCCATTGAAGAACTTGAAAGAGATTAAGAAGAATAAGAAAAGTACATTTCGGTATGGTACCTTAATAGTTTTTTAACTCTTTTACTTTATGAAAGAGCTACTAGTAATTGGAAGGGTAGAATGGACAAACACAAAACCAATAGCTCATCAGATTAGGAATTTCATGACAAAAATATTAGTGGTTCAAATGCTCAAGAAACTGTTCTTGCTGCATTCTTTGGAACATTTCAAATGAGAATGAACAAAAGAATAAGAATCCTAGAAAATATGGTTGAGAAGTACTTTGAAAATATTAATTTCCTAGTCTCTACAGATTTTTGTTACATAGAAGTAGTTGAATCCATATTGGTGTGGATTTCTGAATTGGATTATGAAGTTACTGAGGTAGAGATTGATCAGTATGCAAAAATACTTCTAGAGAACCCCAAGAACCCTAACAGGACAGATGTAGAGGAAATTTTTGAAGCCTTTGATAGTGCAACAGGAACCAAAAAGAAGAGAAAAGGTGTCATTATCAAACAAGAAATCTCAAAACTAGAAGAATGTGAATTGGAGAAAGCTCAACATGAGCATGAAATTCAAGAAGCATTAACAAAATTGTAGAAAGTGATCCCCAGTGGAAGCTTCAATTCATCTACATCAAATGTGGAAAATCTCAGGAGTATGATTAACTCTCTGAAAGCATACATCTCTGGACTAGAAGTACAAATAGGAAATTGGTCTATAAAAGAAAATCTAGAAGTCATCAAGAAGAGATGTGCAGATGCACATCACAAAGTTGTGAAGGAATTGAAGGAAGTTCAAGACTGTGAGAAAGAACCTTAAGAGTTATCATCTTTTTTCCTGAATCGGTCCCATAGGACATTAAATGTAAGAGATGAAATAAGGAAAAGTGAAATCTGAATGAGTACTCAAGTATATCTGTAGAGCTTGGCAAATGACAGGGACAATCAGAGATGGTCCTATATTGTGCAACTACATTGGGATAAATTCTTTTCCCTACAAGATCAAAGAACATAAGTAATTAAGCAATTTGTGGCACTCAGAGATCTGGTAAAATTTAGGCATATTCATGTATCCAATGCCCTTGACAGTGTTGGTAATCTATCATAAATCAATCTCAGTCAAAACACTATGGAAGAAGGCATAGAGTCTTTGACTAAGCTTGAACTAGTATACAAGACTCTTGCAAGTGCAAAAGGATCGTGGGAAGAAGGCAAGGCCACATGGAAGGACACCCTGAAGAACCTCAAAGGATCTTCTTCTTCAAGTTAATTTTTTTTATGTTTGGTCAATTTTTTATGCATATACATATTTGAGGAATTATACCGGACCCCTTCATGACCTCTTCCATTGATGTCAAAGGGGGAGAGGTAGATTGATAGAGGAAAAACATTTTTGTCAAGAACAATTTTGTAAGGAGGGGTATTCAGTTGCTTTATATTGGAATAAAAATGTTTTTGATATGCATGTTTCCATCAATGCCAAAGGGGGAGATTGTTGTAAATATGAAGCCTTGCAACATGAGCATGAATGTATATAGGATGTTTTTGGCTGTTCTAGTGTTTTCATTGATGTCAACATTGTGAAAACATTGTGGGAAGCATACTTGGTATACTGGAAGTTGATCTACAAATGAAGTGTTCTTCACCGTTGATACAAAGCGTTGGTTTTTGAGTCTGAAATTCACCACAAGAAGAGATATGACTATGGTCTCTTAATCTCATTATTATGACTCATTCATCTAGATATATCTAACATCTTGGGAAGTTTTGTGTTGAGTACAAAAAGTTATCAATGATAGAGTTTAACTCTGTATACTATAGTTGTCTCTCTAATCAGTATGCTAGTGTGGGAGACTTTGCATGTTCCTAAGAAGAACATTCTGATGTTGTGGTTCTAATGGTAATCTCTCTAATGTTAATGTGATGAGAAACTGAAGCAATATCAGATCTGGAAAGTGTTTACCTTGAGAAGTGTGTGTTGGTTTGGAATTTTTGTGATTAGGTCCTATTCTTGGCCGACCTAATATATGTTATGCATTAAGAAGATTAATTATACTCTGCAAATGTTAGTTGAATCCCTTACAGGTCTACGCCAACTTGATATGATGCAGCACATGAATAAAAGTGTTTAAATCTTATATGGTGCCAGAAAGAGCTATTTTGGTTGGTTTGATTACATCTAATTAGGTTGAACTAATTGATGTTTGAAATGTACTTGTATATATATAATACTCTTTGGAATTGGAGTGAGAGTGTGTGTGAAAAAGGGGAGTATGATACGAAGAATGTGCGAGCTCAAATGATCTATCAAATGCAAGCAATATATTGTGGGAGAAGTCAAGGATCAGATAAAAATCTTTATGCGACTGTTGTGCAAGGCAATACTTCACATAAAGAGCCTCATTGGAACTGAACATAGCACATAGAAGGTGTATTCCATCAGTTCAATCAGTTGGCAGTGAGCCATATCCTTTTGTCTCTTGGCAGTTAGCCATTATATCTTGTATTTTGGCTGTGAGCCTTTTAAGAATAGTGAGTCTTGGCAATGAGCCCTGTAATATGCTATATCCAGGTAAATATATTGTGAGTTAATCCTCACCATGGTTTTTCCCATTGTGGGTTTTCTATGTAAAAATCTGGTGTTGATGTGTTTTATAGTGTCATGTTCATTTCAATGTTTTTATTCTTGTTTGTAGTTATATGTGGTTTAATAATTGGGTGGTTTACAACTAAATGGTTTAATGGAATACTAATTCACCGCGCCACTCTCAGTATTCCGGATAATCAACAAATGTATCATTGACATTAAATGCATTTGCAATGTTACATATAACAATCCCTTGTGAAAATAGTGAACTCACTTAAAGTGTTCATCCCATGGACATGGACCACATCTTTACAATATATAAACTATTTTTATGCAAGGTTTACAACACCTTATCCAACATTCTTGAGTGATCTTTGAGAAAGAAAATATTTTTTTCATCTCTTCGACCTCATGGAGTAGTTTTAAGTGGGAGGTATGCTCCCATGAATGTTTACCTTTTCTTTTAATATTTCTATTCATGTTTGAGGATGAATAAATATGAATTTTGTTGTTGTTTGGATGTAAGATTCAATAACTCGGTATGGTGTGTGTTTGATTGAAAGAAAACCTCAATGGGCCTATGAACCAAATTATGTAAAGAGAAATGGTGTTCTTTAAGTGCCAAAAAATCAATGGCTTATAAGAAACCCTTGTATGCCTTAGCTTTCCTTGTATTGAACATGATTTATTCTTTTGTGGGAGGAGATTCCATGGATGGTAAGCTCCTAAGGCTTGCCATAGAGTAGAATGTCCTCTTTTTCCCTTTTGTGAAAAACCATGAGTGATTTAGTTGTGAGCAACCATTACATGAGTCTTGTGAGCCTTGTGTGTAATCAAATGAATAAATTGAAAGTCTGCATGTGGATTCTTGACCCTTCTCTCAAGCTAGGGAGTTGACTATAATGTCAATCATTTGGTGGGAAGGTAGCTTCTCCCGTTAGCCTAGTGAAGATATATAGATCTTGAAGCTCACTATTATGTCTATTGAAGATTCTCCATTTTGTAGAGTTTGAAGTATCCATGTCTCTTTAAATTTAGCTCGTTATTTATGCTCTCTAAATGTAAAGAGAGGATATTAGTGATTGTTGTATATAGATTTTTTTTCAGTATTCTAATCTTTGTGAAATTTTGGAAATAAATGTTTAATAGAATTTTTCATTATTTAAAATTTGACTATGTTTCAAAGTGATTGTTGGTGAAATGATAATGTTTCAATATACTATTGGGTAGATTTAATAAGATGGAACTTGCAGCTTGACCTATTATGCTTTAGTTGAAAAGTAATAAAGAAATTTATATTATAGGATTAAATGAATGTTATTTTCCTTTAGAAAATTGAAGTTGTAATAAATATATTTTCTATGGGGTTTCATTAGAATATAGCTTATTACACTTATAACTCTACGAAAGCATTAAGTTTCATTTTGGAAACATTCTGAGTTAAATTTCTATAATTTGTTAGCATTTTTGGGAAACCTATTGTAACATCCCCCATAGCATAGTGGCCAAATGACTTCCATTGTAGCATCTTATTTTTATATAATGTTAAAAAACAAATCTATGGGTTGCAATAACATCCTCTATATGATAGTAGAGATTGGTACAATGCAATCATGTTTGTATCAATGTGATCACACCCTTTGCCTCTAAGACTCCAATTTTCTAGTTGGACTACATAAGTTTATGTTTTTTATATCTATTTGATGTTGGTTGATTGGATTATGGCCAACAAATGATGTTTTAAGTTTTCTTAAAAGTTTTCATGTACCCTTTATTTTTTGTGTGAGATTGGTTGTAAATGAAGTTTCCTTAACTTGGTGTGATTGGATTAACACCTCCATATTCTTAAGAGAGTATTAATCATTTCAACTCTTGTGAAGTTTATTGCTATTTTTTCTAGATTAAATTGTGTGTGATATTTGTTGCATCAACATTTTGGATCACACAATGTGATTCATCATCAAGATGATAGTAGAGAGTTCAATGAGACAAAATTGGTTAGTTGTAGACCAAGAACAACTAAAAAGAAAAAGGTGAGAGATGAGAGCAAGAAGGCTACATGTGAAACAAGGAATTAAATAATTTACATGTTAATCTAAATAAATAAATACCACACAAATTTAAAAAGAATTAAAAGAGTACAAGATAAATGCAAATTAATATAACCATAAAATAGAGAAAAAATGACAAATATATTCATACGAAAAATAAGAAAATAAAATCAGCAAAACATGATTAAAAACAAAAACAAAAACAAGATGAACAATATCTATACATTTATATATATGCAAGCATAAGACATCAATAGATATATTTAATATAAAATAAAATAAAAAGAACAAGACCAAAGTACTTGAAAGAAATTGCAATATATACATAACATAAATGAAGGAATCTGCAAAAACCTGTATATATGAAAATACATATGCATAACGATACATATGTATATATAGAAGTTAAGAAATATTTAGTTAAATATTAATATATAAATAAAAAATATTAAATAGGTTATATATATATAAATAATTTATATAATTAGATATAAAAAAATTAGTTATATTATAAGAATTTATCATCATGAATTCTTATGTTAGCACTTCAATTTACTCTCTTGTACATAACTCAATTAATAAAAGCATGTTACTAATTAAGAGAAAATGAAGTTATTGATGTGTGTTAGCATGCTTCTCATGCTATTCCTAATAGTTACATTTGTAATTGATTATGAGTGCAAGTCATTTTTATGCATTAGTTAAGCAATGAAAATGAGTATTATTAACCATTTCCTTCTTGCAAATGTTGTCTTGTCTTAGTAATTTCAAAGAAGTGAATCATCTATATGCAGTACGATCTAACTCTCTTTTGTTCTTCCATGTGTAAGATAAATGAAAAGAATACATTGGCTTAATCGAAAAATGTATTGATCATGAAAGACTATCATAGGAATTGAAATGGAAGTGTTATTCAATCTCCCTTGTTGAATTTACTTCTAAAAGATTAAATGTATAAGCAATGCTATGAAGAAAGTAAAATCTTGTAATTATCTTCTCTTAAACTGTTTGCTTTCTTGAAAGGCAAAGTAGGTTAATAATAATAAGATGTTCTCAACATTAGTATAGACTTTAATGATGCTAATATCATTTTATCACTATGTTTTGAGAATGCTCTTTTAAAGATATCAAGTTTCCACAATTCATATTATTATTTGAATATGATTTCTGAATTTGACTGTGTCCTTATTTTTTTGTCATCAACATTTTGAATCACACTATGTGATCCATCATCAAGATGAAAAAAATCGAAAGAGAAAATGAACTGTTCACCCTTTGTTCCTTTGAGACCTTGACAGAGTCGGTTACCCTCAAGGTTTCACTCTGTGTCACTCGCTCCTTCCACAATGCAGTGTATTGCATGGAAATGCAAGCTACCCCCACTTAGAGATGCCGCATCTCATCTCATTCATGCTCACCAACACATCTCTTCCACGTGTTTGGTATCTAATGGAGTTGTGAAATGAATGTGTGTGTACATATTTGATGCATTTGGTTCGAAAAAAATATTGATTGCATTTTTCTAAGTCTTGTCCATGGCTGTATTTGGGAATTATAGGCATATTACACATGCAAAAGCCTGAGAAAAGAATTTGGCTTGATATTTCATGGGGTAAAAGTGTAGAAAACCCTTAGCAGACTTACTTTGCAAATTATATAATTAATGAATTACCGTCATGTTTTACCAGTAAAATATAAAATGGCAAATCTGAACATGAAGAGTTTCTAGCTTCTAAAAAAGCAGACTAATGTTAGACGAAACAGTTAAGGAGAGACTGAGTTAAATAACTTAAAAGATGAATTCCTTTGCTTTCTTAAAGTTGCTGAACAAAATAGCCAAGCAACGTAAATGAGAGTGACATATTTACAAAGCTCGAAAAAAATATTGATTGCATTTTTCTAAGTCTTGTCCATGGCTGTATTTGGGAATTATAGGCATTTTACACATGCAAAAGCCTGAGAAAAGAATTTGGCTTGATATTTCATGGGGTAAAAGTGTAGAGAACCCTTAGCAGACTTACTTTGCAAATTATATAATTAATGAATTACCGTCATGTTTTACCAGTAAAATATAAAATGGCAAATCTGAACATGAAGAGTTTCTAGCTTCTAAAAAAGCAGACTAATGTTAGACGAAACAGTAAAGAAGAGACTGAGTTAAATAACTTAAAAGATGAATTCCTTTGCTTTCTTAAAGTTGCTGAACAAAATAGCCAAGCAATGTAAATGAGAGTGACATATTTACAAAGCGTACGAGCATTGGAGATTTAGGAAGATTTAGGAAGGTTCACCATTAACTTTTTTAGTTTAAGGCAATTTTTTGTTGAGACTCCAGTTATAAAATTATTCATAGAGATAAGTATTCAAGATCTCACATGGATAAGTTCTTCATTGGGGAACACTTAATCCTGATTGACAGTCTCTGGGTAAGAGGAAAATCTTGATTATGAAAAATATTTACTAACAAAGAAAATATAAAGGTCATCCTCCATCAATGGCTACATTTTAGGAGATTACCAAAATGTGATACTGACAACTTGCTGACATTTGCCTTAATTAATAAATAAACATAAAACCAAATAATTGATACTGGTTGTTGCAACCTTTTGGTTGATCAGTCAACATCTTCTTTGAAGATATTGACAATAATTTTACTGTTATTTTTCTTCATGTATTGTGCAACCTTACAACAGAAATCTGATAAATAAATGATACAATCTGCTACAAATAGCAGACTTGAAAAGCATCGATACTAGCTATTTAATAAAATACATTGACTCGACAAAAGTGTACTAACACAAAAATCTCTAAATATCCCATTATGCCGAAATAGAATCCAAATCCAGCTCTTCATCTGAATCAATAGCATTCTCATAATCATAATACGCATTAACCTGCACAGATCAATAAAGTCAACCATAAGACACTGTTTCCGTGAATTCAAAAATAATCACGAACCCATTGTTAGTCTTCGATTAGAATAACTAACCAAGATTTTGTATCTTCCATATTATCAATAACACAAATACAACATGCATTCTTCACCGTGCCCTCTGAAAATTACAATTCAGAAATTTATCTTTGGGGACCAAATTTTGAGGAGATGGCATCCAGCTCTTAGTGAAAGCTCCAAATACCAACGTATTCGTATGCACTAACTGCTGAGGTGGGTAGTTTGCAATAATTGAAAAGCACGTTAGCCCATCGTAAACTCAATAAGATGCCTCCCACTGTACAGATAAGATTAAAGTATGCCAGTGAGAAGCTTCTTTTTCTCAAATGAGGGACTTTCAAAAGGTTCTCCATGAAACAACCCCATTTTCCCCATACTTCGCCATTAGAGAACTAAAATACAGAGGAAACATTCATCAACTCTTCCTTCTCAAAGGAGATGACTAGGCCCCCATCAGGAAAATCAAGAAAATCAAGAAAAGGTAGCTCAAGATTGCTGTTTAAGGAGTGATTCCCTAGTAATCAAACAAAAGGTCAAGTCCACTATGAGATGCAAAACACTTAAGTTTGAGATTCTACTGACCAGTGAAAAAATCATGTCTCAATAAACAAAAATATCAACTTTGATATGCTTAAGTGATAATTTGTGCAAAAAAGTAGAGGTTGGACCCCAACCTTTGGCCTGGGCATTACAGCTTCAAATGTGTGAAAAGTTGGAGTTGCAAAATCAGGTGGCTCAAGTACAATGTATGCACCTCGATTATTGTAGCGTTCTGTACTTGCCTGAGCATCAGATCCAATTATTCCAGGTTAAGAAAAATAGAATCCATTTTAATCAAATTAAATAAGCACAAAATTTAGTTACACCCATTTGTTCATTTAGGAAAAATTCAAAAATACAATCAATTTCAAATTTTCAAATTTGAATAATAACTAAATGCAGAAAATAGAAATCATTAACATCTTTTCTCTTGTTAACTATTCCTGTGCAACCAACCTCAGGAATTGATTGTCATGAGAAACCATGGCTATTAAATTAAAAAAAACACAGAAGACTAAAAATGAAAGAAAATAATTAATAATAGGGCTGATGGGAAAGTTTCTAATTTGAGCTCTCATGCTTCAACGACAAGGGCAACTGCTGCAACTCAGAATCAAAATATATAGTCAGAGGTAGATGTGTCTTATAGAGATGTACCAGCAGAATATTCTCACAAGAGACCACACATTGACAGCTCAAACCCCATTGGAAAATTATTTGATATGCAAGGTCGAGAAATGGTTGATACAGGGATTGCATGCTTCTTTTATGCAAATGGAATACCGTTTAATGTTGCTCGCTCACCTTTCTATGGAAAGATGGTCCAAGCTATCAATAATGGACCAGCTGGGTTTAGATATGAAAAGATTCACACTAATCTAATTGATTAAAAAAAGTTCAATTAGAGCAACAAATTGCACCAATGAAAAGAGTGTGGTCTATAGAAGGATACAGTATCATGATGGATGAGTGGACAGATGCTAGAAATCATCCACTACTTAATATCATGGTAACATGCAGCAAAGGGCCTTATTGTTTGAAGGCAATAGATTGTTCAGGACAAGAAAAAAATGCAAAGTTTCTTTATAACTAGCTATGTGACAGCATTGAGGAGGTGGTAGCATCACATGTAGTCCAAGTTGTTACAGTTGCTGCCCTTGTTTGTAAAGCAGTAGGCATGTTGGTGCAAAAAAAGTACAAGCATATATTTGGACATCATGTTGTGTGCATTCATTGGATAATGCACTCAAAGATATTAGCAAGTTCCAATGGATTTTAGATCTCATAGAAAAGGGCAGAAAAATACAGATGTTCATATGTAACCATCACCACACACAAGCCATTTATCTAAAATTTGCCAAGCTGGAATTTATCAAACCTGCTGACACACAGTTTGCTTCTTATTATATTCTTCTTGACCATCTTTGTGAAGTCAAAGGAATTTTGTGTTCCACAGTAGTTAGTGATGCATGGGCAGCTTAGAGACAATCTACATCAAATACTACGGTTGAGGTGAGAGGAATGGTCCTTGATGACCATTTTGGGGCTGATGTTAAATTTGTTGTGGACTTAAGCCCATATGTTTGGGAGAAATTTATGAAAAAATAGATTCCATGAGTGAAAGAGTCAAAAAATAATAGATGCAAAAGATCTCCCCTATATCCTTTGATAGAAGAAAAGTTACATGGAAGATGGAACAAACTTAACACACCCCTTCATTCTGCTGCCTATGCCTTGAATCCTTAAATGGTATAATATAAAAGTGAAAGAGGGCTCCATATGAGGATAGAGAGGTAATGAAGGGATTTTGGGCTGCAATAAAAAAGATTTGTGGCCGAGGTGAGGATGCTTCAATTATGAGGAGTCAATGGAACACGTTTTCACGTGGGCATGGTTATTTTCTTTCGTGGAAGCTTTATATGATATGCAAGCCCCTATAGAGTGGTGGTAGAACCATGGAGGTGACTAGGTTTAGTACTATATTTTCTAATAATTGCTGATCATCAAACTCAGCAATATACTACAAACCTATTATACGAGAAACTAAAAGAAGACTAATTTGGTAAACCAGGAACATACAAGACATCATCTAGGTCAAGAATATCACTAAAAGGCATGCAACAATTTCATTGATGAGGGAGTTGTGGCACATAGAGGACTCAAAGTAGAGAATGAGGATAGATTTAAGGTGATGTAGCAGATGGATTTACTATCACATGCACTAGGATGATTCCCCAGGTGAGCCTACAGTTCGGCAACTACAAAGTCATGGATGACTTCTATGTGGTTAGCATTGGTGATACGGGTGTAGTGTTGGGTATATAGTGGCTGCGATCTTTAGGTGAGATCACTCTTAATTTTTAAACCATGGAGCCGAAATTTAAATCAAAAGGAGAAAATCTGGTCTTAAAGGGAATGTTCAATGGTAGACCTCGAGTTGTGTCTTTCAAATGCATGGAGAGGATATTTAGACACGATCACATTGAGTGCGTAGTAGAGTGTGTGATTATGCCTACAATTACAAAGGAGGAGAAGAGGGGCTACCATCTAGATGTTTAGGCTTTGCTATCCAAGTGAAGCAAGGTATTCAACAGTATACCTCTAGGGAGGCCTCCTGATAGAGGCATTGAGCACATGATTGAGGTGGAGGGCGCCAAGTCCGTTATTACTACTCCTTATAGGCTATTAAGGAGTTAATAGAGATTGGACATATTAGGCCAAGTAAGAGCCTATTTGCTTCTTTAGTGGTTTTGGCCAAGAAGGATGGAACCATACACGTGTATTGACTATAGGTTCTTAAATAAAAAGACCATCAAAAATGGGTTACCCATTCCACATATTGATGAGCTCACTAATGAGCTACATGGAGTTGTGTATTTCTCTAACATAGATTTGAGATCTGGTTACCATCAAATATAGGTTAGAGAGGACATAAAGAAAACAGCTATTAGATGCCACTTTCAACACTTTGAGTTTTTGGTTATACCTTTTGGTTTAACCAACGCTCCTACTACTTTCCAGTCTTGTATGAATCAAGTGTATCATAAGCAGCTCTATGTAATGTCCCCATTTTTAGCACTACGCTTTCTAGTGATTGTTAGCCTATCCCCGGATGCCCATAGGCTAGTCAGATGCAGACTTAGGGTTTTGAGTTGCTTGGAGGTCTCTTTTGTGGATTCAAGGGTTTGCATGTTGGAGTTTTGCAGTTTGGTTTATGGATTCCATTTGGGTTTTTAGAGAGCTTCGCAGGGGTATGACATGCAACTCCATCAGGTAACTTTTCCAGACTTACTATTTTTAGTAAGTTACGACGGTTGCCCAGTTTGAGCTTAAAATGCATTTAAGTCACTATTTTTAGCAATATGCTATTTATAGTAAGTACTATTTTGGCAATGCTATTTTTAGTAGCGGTTCAGTTTTCCAATGTAGTAGCTATTTCTGGCAATGGTGGCAGTTGCGGTGGTTGACATCTTTCTATTTATAGCAGTGGCCGGTTAATGGTCTTTGCTATCTTCAGTTGGTCACAGTACTCTTTAGTGGTCTTCAATTTTGCTCAATTTGGCATTTGGTGCACACTTACTATTTTTAGCAATGCTATTTATAGTAAGTCATTCTTGGGGGAGTTGGTCTTAGGCCTTTGTGTGCGCAACAATATTATTTCTCTTATGGTTTGGAGAGCCTAAGGTTGAAGCATTTGAAAATTGTTTTATTTAGTCACTTAAGTTGTTTTATAAAGTTATTTTATAAACTTAAGTTGAGGGGGTGCGTGGTCATTCAAAAAGCACCTTGGGCCTAGGCGCACAACTTAAAGTTGTTTTAAAAAGATTTATAATATTATTTTCCTCATGTGTGGGATGCCTAAAGGAGAAGAATAATTTAAAATGTTTAAATTTTCAAAGGCTCAAGGAAGGGCGTGGGTTTTAGGAGGGAATTGAGAATCATTTCAAATCTAGACGCCCTAATCTCTTTATAACCTCATTTTGGCTCTCATTTGGATATCTCTACTTTGGCAACATAATGAACTGCTACTGAATTTCTTCCAAATTGTTTGGGCTACGAACTAAGGATGGAAACCCTCTTTGTTTGGGCTGATTTCGGTGGTGAAATATCCACCCTAGTCAAAATGTGAGTGATTTCATAGCAGGGATCATATAGAGCTTAACAGAGTTTGAGTTTTGGTGATTGAAAATGAAGATTTTTTAGTACTTTTAAGGAGTTTTTTGGTGTGGTTTGTTTAGTTTTCAGTTTAGGTGTGATTTTATGAAGATTTTGGTGTGTTTCATATCATTTTCTGGGCATTGCTTTTCTGGACCAGAACTCACCTTATTGCTCATATCTTAGAGACGTCTTGAGAAATCCAAATTGGGTATTGGAGCAATGGAAGGGCCTTCTCATGGCGATTCTTTCAAGCACAAGTTTGCAATTTTTAACTGAGTTTTGACTTAATTGGAGCAGATCGAACTTTCCTAGGAGGACGCCTTGCTGCTGCTAAAAACACCAATTTGTGACCTGCACATTGAATAGGCGCATGTGGTTGTGTATTGGGGTTTATTGTCTAATCGTTGGGTGTTAGAAAAACAAGGAGTTTGAGCCAAGAAATATTGCTGCAGATTGAAGTACTTTGGAAGCCTAAAATCTGTCTTAAGCTACTTCCCCAGGTCTGAAATTGTTATGTATTTTTTGATATTTGTCTTGTAAAATCTGAACTTTATGTTAATGAAATCAGAATGTTAATGAAGGCAGAAAACCTCTCTTTCTTGCAAGTTATCTAGTTATTTTCTCTTGCAATCTGTTATGTCTATCTTGGCATGTTCCAAACTCAATGATATATGAAAAAAAACATCAAACAATCAAACTCAGGAAACCTTGAAACAGCAATTGGAAAAAACAAAAACAAAAAAAATCAGGGGTGTATGTTACACTCTGTAAGTTTGTGCTAATATTTTTTATGACAAACTGTTTTTAAGTAGGCCATGGGATGAGCACTTGCAGCATCTAGATGAGGTGTTGAGAATACTTGAGGCAGAATCTTTGTCTGCTAAAGAGACTAAATGTGAGTTTGGGATGATAGAGTTGCTATACCTTGGTCACATAATCAGCTCTAAGGGAGTTACCATTGATCTAGAAAAAATTAAAGCAATTATTGATTGGCCTCCACCCACAAATCTTACACAATTGAAGGGTTTCTTTGGTCTGTGTGGTTTCAACAAGAGGTTTGTCAAGGGATTTTCACAGTTGGCAGCCCCACTCATAGATTTAACCAAAATGGGGGCTTTTGTTTGGTCCAAATCAGCACAACAATCATTTGATAATTTAAGCAATTAATGAGCACATGCCCTATGTTGGCTATTCCTAACTTCTCCAAACCATTTGAGCTTCAATGTGATGCTTCTAGTGAAGGAATTGGTGTTGTCCTAATGCAAAACAAGCACCCAATGACTTATGAGAGCAAAAAGTTAAGAGGTGGAGATAGATGTTGTTCCATCTATGACAAGGAGATGCTTGCCATTATGCATGTTTTGGCAAAGTTAAGGCAATACCTTGTGGAAGGTAAGTTTATTGTTAAAATGGAATCATAATAGCCTCAATGACAAGGAGATGCTTGCCATTATGCATGTTTTGGCAAAGTTAAGGTAATACCTTGTGGAAGGTAAGTTTATTGTTAAAATGGAATCATAATAGCCTCAAATACTTCCTAAATCAAAAGGATCTCAATGATAGACAATAGACAATAGGCAGAGAAAATAAAAACGGCGTCACCTGGGCAGAAACGGAAGCAAAAGTTCTGTTTTTTTCTTTTCCAGCAATATTTGTCTTTTCTGACAAGTTTATAGCTCTGATGTGGTGGGCCCCACTACTCTCAATTTTCAATATCAGTATTTTCTGATATTTTCCAGCAATCTGGAAAACCGTAATTTGTCCACCAGCTGCTAGTTCCTTGAAATCCGTGTTCGGATTTTTTCTCTTTCTTGGAAACAGGGTGTGTTGTCTCGAATTTTGCACCGTCTATCTGTTTGCGTCATCTTCATTTTTCGTGCCTCAAAAAGTGTGAAGCATGGCCTCTTTGACCAACATCATGTTGGACAATAGTCAAAAGTTCAACGGTCGCAACTACAACACATGGAAGCAGCATATGATAACGATATTTGAGTATCGATGTCTTGAACAGATTCTTCTAGGCACCACAATACGACCTCTCACAGTTGATAAGGATCAGGTGAAGTTTGATGAGCAGAATCGGGAAGCCGTTATGCTCATAAAGTTATCAGTCACTGATGACCTGTTACCTTAGGTTCCTTCAAGTAAATCAGCAAAGGAGATTTGGGATCTTCTGAAAGGTCTCCATGAGACTTCCGACAAGAGTCATGCGTTCTTTCTGAAGAACATGTTGTTTTCCATCGTCATGGATGAGAATACACCTTTACAGGCACACTTGACCAAGATCAAGGACATTTGAGATCAGCTCGAGGCTATTGATCGAAAAATGGAGGAAGAATATATGGTGGTGATCACTTTGAAGAGTTGCCACATCCTTATGAGCACTTTATTGAGACGCTCAACATTACTACGACTAATGTTGACTTGACGTTTCCAGATCTCTGCAATAAACTTCTACAGCAGGATCGTTGGAAACAACAATTTGGTACTAGTGCCACTTCATCCTCCTCAATGCAGGCATTCCCTGCAAAGACATTTCAGAAGAATAAAGGAAAACCTTCGTCCTTTTAGCAATACAATCAGGTGCAATCTTCAAATTCTTCGAAGTCGAAGAATATTCAGTGCAATTATTGTCACAAGTTTGGCCACATGAAGAAGGATTGCCGGAAACGCTTGGCCTCTGCACAAGGAAAGCAAGGAGAGTCTCGACTACAAGCACATATGGCGGAGCACACTGAGCAAAATGAGTCTGCCTTCTTTGCACTCATGGCAAAGAGTCCTGCAGATCCTGCAAACTCTTCTACTTGGTACATTGACTATAGTGCTTCACACCATTTCACGCATCGCCGGGATTGGTTCATTCAGTACACGCCTTTCAGAGATTCAGTTATCTTTGGAGGTGGCGCAGAGTATACTGTTGTCGGCAAGGGCAACGTTTAGATTCAATCTAGAGGGAGAAATTTGATATTTCTCGATGTATACTTTGTACCTGGCATGGAAATGAACTTACTTTCTGTCAGTCAGATTATGACTCACTCTCCTCAGTTGGACATAGTCTTCAATATGCATACATGTAGTATTGTTGACAAAGAGACACAGACTACCATCATTCAGGGACTTGAGGATCATGGTCTTTATAGACTTATTGATTCTGGTGATTCTCAAGAACACGCTATGGCAGCCAGGAGCACTTCTATTAGCAGTCTCTGGCATCAGCGTTATGGGCACCTGAACATGAACTATCTCTCTCAGTTATCACGAGATGATCTTGTCGGTGGTCTACCTACGATTCAAACTTAAACTCATGGAATTTGCGAGGCTTGTCAAGCTGGAAAGCAACATCGGACTCCTTTCTCCGATGGCGACTCATGGCGGGCTTCAAGGGTTTTACAGTTGGTCCACGCTGATGTATGTGGTCCAATGCATACACCCTCCGTCAATGGATCCAGGTATTTTTTGCTTTTTGTTGATGATTTCAGCAAAAAGATATGGGTGTATTTTTTGAAGCTTAAATCAAAGGTGTTTAGCATATTTCAGCAGTTTAAGGCCTTGGTGGAAAAAGAGTTTGGTTCTTCTATTATTACTCTCAGGTCTGACAATGGAGGTGAATTTTGTTCCAAAGATTTCTCCACATTCTGTGTTGCACATGGCATTAAGCGCCAATTCACAACACCTTACACCCCTCAGCAAAATGGTGTAGTCGAGCATCACAATCGCACCATTACAGAAATGGCACGTTCTATGTTGGAACATAGACATGTTCCTAAGAAGTTTTGGGCTGAAGCAGTGTATACTGCTGTATATCTTTTGAACAGATCTCCTACTCATGCTGTGAAGAAGATGACTCCTGAAGAAGCTTGGTCTGGACGTAAGCCGAACATTAGTCACCTGAAGGTTTTTGGCTCCACAGCTCATGTTTGGATACCTGATGCTCAGCACACTAAGTTGGATTCCAAGAGCCAGAAACTCATGTTTACAGGTTATAGTGAGAACCATAAGGCATACAGATTGATAGATACAAACACAGATCGTCTAATCTTCAGTCGTGATGTCGTGGTTGATGAGAATGGTGGGCTCTTCTATCAGTCTTCTTCTGTTTGTTCTGAGGATCAGCCTCAGATAGATTCTGATTTGAGTGTTTATCTTCCACTTGGTCCACTTTATGGGAGGGATTCCGCAAAGGTGCAGGTACCTCAGCAGCCGCTTCCACCACCAGTTCCTATTCAGCACGATCTGGATGTTCTTCCAGATATATGAGTTCCAGCTGATCCAGTAGAGGTAGTTCCTCTTGATTCTAATATTGGTTCATCTACTCTACGGCCTAAATGGTGGGCTTCGACAATTGGTGCTCTTCATGATGATGAGTTACTAGAGGGTAGATCTACTCGGAATAAGAGCAAACAGCAAAATACAGTGAATTTTGCTCTTATGGCCAACCTTCATAACATTTCAAAGCCTCAAACATATACAGAGGCTAAAGGCACACCCGAGTGGGAACAGGCTATGATAGCTGAACATCAGAGTCTCATGCAGAATCACACTTGGGAGCTTTCAGATCTTCCGCATGGGAAGAAACCCATAGGCTGCAAATGGGTTTATAAGGTTAAGTATAAGTCTGATGGAACCCTTGACAGATACAAGGCTAGGTTGGTAGCCAAAGGGTTTTCACAGCAAGAGGGCATTGACTATGAGGAGACTTTTGCTTCTACAGCCAAGATGAGTACCATTCAGCTTGTCCTCTCGATAGCAGCTCAGTTTGGATGGAAAGTCCATCAAATGGACGTAAAGAGTGCCTTCCTCAATGGTGAATTGCGGGAAGAAGTTTACATGACACAACCTCCTGGTTTCAAGGTTGTTGGTAAAGAACACCAGGTATGCAAACTGGTGAAAGCACTCTACGGACTTAAGCAGGCACCACGGGTTTGGTACATGAAGATTGATCAATACCTTATTGATCATGGCTTTCAGCGAAGTCCTTCTGACTCTAATCTGTATTTCAATCGAACTGGTGATGATATCTTGTTTCTAGTTGTCTATGTTGATGACTTAATCATTACTGGCAGTTCAGATCATTTGATTGAGGAGATCAAACATAATCTCAATCAATCATTTGACATGACAGATTTGGGACTCCATTATTGCCTCGGTATAGAGGTTTGGCAGTCTACTGGCAGTACCTTCATTTCACAGTCGAAGTATGCCAAGAGCTTGTTGGGCAAGTTCCGGATGACAGATTGCAAACCAGCATCTACACCTATGGAGAAAGGGCTGAAGTTATCAGCTCAATTGGATTCACCCGTGGAGAACGAATCAGAATTCAGGCAACTTGTGGGCAGCCTCATCTATCTTGCCACCACTCGACCTGACCTTAGCTTTGCAGTGAGCTACATCTCTCGCTTCATGTCAGCCCCTAAAGCTGAACATTGGGTTGCAACAAAGCGTGTGCTGAGATATGTGAAAGGCACTTCTGACCTTGGCATTTTATATGGGAGGTGCAAAGATCCAAAGCTGATTGGTTATACAGACTCAGATTGGGCAGGTTTTGTTGATGACAGGAAGTCTACTTCGGGGTATGTATTCAGTTTGGGTACAGGTGCAATTACATGGACCAGCAAGAAGCAACAGGCAGTGGCTCTCTCCTCAACCGAAGCAGAATATCGAGGAGCTGTTAAAGCAGCTTGTGAAGCAGTTTGGCTTCGAAGGATGCTCGCGGACATGCAAATGTCTCAAACAGGACCTTCCCCCTTATATTGCGACAATCAAGGGGTGTTGAAACTCGCCAAGAATCTAGTCTTCCATGAACGGACAAAGCATGTTGATCTTCATTGTCACTTCATTCGCCAGCTTGTCGAAGACGAATCCATAGCATTGCAATATGTTCCGACAGAGGATTAGACTGCAGATATTCTCACCAAGTCTCTGAGCCCGGATAAGTTTGTTAGATTTAGGGGGCGTCTTGGTATAATTGATAGATTAAGCATTAAGGGAGGGTATTAGAAATAGACGTAGTTCTTGTTTAAAGCTTCTCTTTATTCTTTCAGTTATGTCTAATCACGTATCCGTGATTTTCTCCTTTTCTTTCTGTTTTGTCTATAACCACGTAACCGCGATTATTGGATCTTGCCTTGTAAATCTTCTTATGTAAACCTTCTTCTTTTGATTAATTTAATACTGATCATTGCATATACATCTGCTCTGCATCTGTAATAGAGTAAGCTTCAAACTTACGAGTTTGACATTGAATATGTCAAGGGGAAAAGAAATGCAGTGGTTGATGCATTGTTGAGAAGGCCACATTTGTGTTCTTTGGAAGATTGAAGCAGATTGGAAGGATCAAATTCTTGCCAAGTATGCCAAGAACACATTGGCTAATAGTATTTTGGAGGGTTCATTGCATGATGACAAGTATAAGGTAAGGGGTGAGCTCATATTTTATAAGGAGAGGATCTTGTTAGTTCCCGAATAGGCTTAAGCTGAAGGTTTTGAAGACATTTCATGATGTTCCTATGGCTGGCCACCTTAGTTTTTAGAAGACTTACAGGCAGATCCGTGAGAGGTTTTCTTGAAAAGGACTTAAGAATGAAGTCTTTAAGTATGTTCGGGAATGTCCTACATGCCAATAGAACAAAAATGAGCATACATATCTAGCTGGTTTGTTGCAGCCCCTGCCCATTCCCAATCAAAAATGGGAAAGAATTTCTATGGACTTTATTACAAGACTTCCCAAAGTGCAGGGGAAGGATTGCATATATGAAGTAGTGGATAGATTGACCAAATTTGTTCGTTTTTATGCCATTTCAGTAGTGTTTGCAGCTATACAAGTGGCAGATTTGTTCTTCACGGGGTCTTTAGGTTACATGGGATGCCTAAAAGTATTGTTAGTGACAAAGACAGCAAGTTCATGAGTTTATTTTGGCAGGAGTTGTTCAAGTTGAGTGGAACCGAATTGACTCCAAGCACTAGATACCACCCACAAATAGATGAGCAAATTGAAATTGCCAACAAATGGGTGGAAGGGTACCTACATAACTATGTTTCAGGGCAGCAAAAGACATGGGTGAGATGGTTGCATTTGGGTGAGTATTGATATAATTCCATCTATCACATGACCATTAAGATGTCTCATTTCATGGCGTTGTATGTATATGAAGCTCCTAGCTTCATTAATTTGTTGTTTGGCGATAGTAGAGTGCTCAGAATCAAATATTTATTACAGCAAAGTCAGGATATCATGAGATATTTGAGACAATATTCAGCATGCTCAGAATCAGCAGAATTTATATGTAAACCAGCATCGCATTGGGCGTGCATTTGAGGTGGGGACATGGTTTACTTGCACTTGCAGCCCTACAAACAGTCCACTCTCAAGAAGAGTGGATCGAAGAAGTTGAAGCCATGGTTTAATGGCCCATTTAGGATCTACAAGAGGATTGGAGAGGTGGCATATGAGTTGGAGCTACCTAAGAGTAGCAAAGTGCATAATGTCTTCCACGTATCTTGCCTCAAGAAGGCGCTTGGGCACAATGTGGTTCCCTCTTTTGAACTGCCTCCTTTGGATGAGGAAGGTAAACTTGTGTTAGTTCCTAAGGTAGTGATTGATTACAGGGAACTTGTGTTAGATCTCAAGCCTAGTAAGTTGTTGTGTTAGTTAGCCTATTCTAGAGTTCTCGTAAGCTAATTGGTGGTGGTTAGGGGACTCCAAGGCTCTTGGAGAGCTCAATGCAATGTCCCATTTAATTCCTACATGTCTACAGCCTATGTTTCAAAAGAAATCAATAAAGATAATTATTATTACACCAAACTGACTTTAAATAAAGATTAAGTTGTTAAAAATGGTCAACCAACATATAAAAGGTTGTGTCCCTTGAGCAAGATAAGGTATATAAGGTAGATCTAGAAGGAAAGGTAAGGGCGAGGAATTATTATGACTGACTACAAGTAATGGACAGCAGCACTAGCAAATTAACTTATTTAAAATTAAATTATTATCCTCCAAATGTAGTGATGAAGGGTTGTAACTATTGAGGTGAAGAGGTGTGACTCCCTCAAACTTGAGATATAAAAGGGAGAGCATTTCATTTGAGAAAGACATCCTAAACATCATTCAATCAATCAAATAAGAATAAATATGATGTGACTCCTTCTAATGTGAAAGTTTGTGACTCTTAATGTGAAAGGTTGTGACTCCCTCAATAATAAATTATAAGATATAAAAGGGAGATCATTTCCTTAGGGAGAAGACATCAAGAGGAAGTGGATTGGATAGAAGGAAAAATAAGAAATTGGAATATAAGAGATCTATCAGAAATAAATATTGTTTTAGCAAGAATATTATTGGGAAGTAAGTTTGAGAATGTAAATTAAGAATATGAGAGGTGAAGTATCGGCCTTTCCTTCATCAAGCTCGCCAGCCCAAGATGGAGCACTCGTGGGGCGAGAGGCGTATCAATGCTCCTGGGCTTGTTGAGGAAGGCGGGCTTCATGCATCTTATCAAGCAAGCCACCCCAAGATCAAGCGGTCGTGGGATCCGAGGCAAATGAGTGCTCTTGAGCTCGATCAAGGAGGATGGAGCGACTCCAAGGTGGATTGAGGGATGGAGTGGAACCTAAGATCTTGCCATGTTCGTGGGCCAAGAGGCGGATGAGTACCCCTAGGCTTGAGGAACTACTCAAGTACACCACCCCGAGATGGAGCGCTCATGGGCCAAGAGGCATACGAGTGCTCTTGGGCTTGAGGGTCTTCTCAAGTACGCTACCCCGAGATGGATGCACAGGGATCCACCCATGCTCTCGCAATACAAGGACAACCATCATTGAGATTGCGGTTTGCAAACATTTCAAGTGAATTCCTAATATGATTGACTATAAAAATATGCCTTCAAATAATCATTAATGATGTTAAGTTATTTTGAATTCAAACATTGATAAGTGATTAATATTGTTTTGTAGGACTCAATTTAAGAATATCCCAAAAGAGGACATTACACTCAGTATCAAGATTTTTTGGCATCCAGTGGTGTTTTGGCATTTAGATGCAACTCAAGTTGGTGGTGATACTCTTTGTAAGGTTTTTGGCCATCTAGGTTGTTCTCCACATTTCTTAGCACTTGGCATTTTTCTACGACACCAGTGGCTTCTGGTGCAATTAGTTTTCGTTTCTAGTGTCTCGGCGGTACTTTTTGTAAGGAGGATGGGATTATATTAATATTTGCACTAAAGTTATAAAATAATGTTTTAATATTCACTTTAGTGTTAAATATTTTAAATTGATATTATGTTTTCCCAAGTTGGACGCCTAGGGAAAAGTGATATGGAGACTTAAGTTGTTTTTAATTTGTTAAAGGGGTCTTTTCGAGGGAAAATGAAATATTTGAATTTTTATAATGTCATTTTTCCCAACTCTACATAAAGGGGTTTTGGCTCTCATTTTCCTCATTTGAGTTTGCACACGTAATAGGATGTTGTCGGAGTGAACATTGAGTTCTTCCAAGAGTTGATTGAGGACAAAAACCCTCATCAATATTCACTAGTTTCGATGGTACAAGATCCATCCTAGCTGGTCTAGTGTTTTCACTCAGAAAACACATTGATTTTTTATGGAGTTTTGGATTTTGAGGTTTAGGAAAGATGAAAAAATTCAAGGTATTTTTAAGTGAATGATTTTGGAGTGATTAGTATTGAATTTTAGAAGTTTTTGGAGTACTTGTTTATGCTTTGCAGGAGCTGTTTCAGACCTGGCCATATGCTTTTCAGAACAGGCCATAACCCTCTTTTTGAATGCATTGATCAAAGGAAAGACTTGATGGTTTTGGGTATTTTACCAATGTTTTCTCTCAGCTGGGCGACCCTTTGGCAAGTGTTATTGATTGGTAAGCAGCTGGTATTATTTTTGTAGAATGAATCGCCCCTCTCAGTAGGCCGTACAGGTGTTTAGTGGGTTTGTTCTCGGATTTGGTGTCAGTTTGAGTTTAGTTGTGGCTGCAAATCTTTCCAGGGAAGGGCCTTAGTTTGTGGAATTGAATTCAGGTGATAGGGGGCAGATTTGAGCTCACAGAAATTAAATATGAATTTATTACAAAAATCACCTGAGTATATCAGCACCCTGTGTGCTTCTACAGAGGATCTGAGCAGATTATATTGCTTGGAAATGTGTGTTGCTCGCTGTTTGAGGATGAATCTGCAAGTCTGGACAGTTTAGAAGTGTTTATAGGTGTTTAGAGTGTCTTTAAAGCATATTGTTGCAGCTGGGAGATTTATGGAAAGTGCTGATGAAGTAGTTTGATGTTGTTGCTGACTGTCATCACTCAGAAATTTTGCTTCAGCAGGACTGTTATGGTTTCCAGATGCCTTCAAGGTATTTACATTCTCTATGTTTGTTGTTATGGTGGATGACTCATAGTGTTTATCCAGTGGTGTTTTGGGTCTCAAATTTGTAACAGCAGTGTCTATTATGAATGAAATCATCATTATTAATTTGCAACAGCTGAAGACTTGAAAATGCAAACCTTTCAATGCTTATATTTTGTCAAATCTGCATGTTACATGTTTATTGCTTAAGTTGTTGTTATGGTATCAATTGGTGAAAACTTTTAAAAAAATAAGGGGGTGTTCTTACAAAGTTATTAAAATAAAGTAGAAAGAGAGAAAATAAAAAATAATAGTTTATCTTTCCAAAAGTGCTTAATAAAATAAAGGAAATGAAAGGTCAATCATCAAGGAAGTGATGGGACACTAGGAGGAGATATGAAGGGTCACCAAGGAGGGAGGCCAAGAGAATTTTTAGAGTCTAAGAGACTCAATTCTCCCTAGTATGGCATCCATTTTTTATGAAATCAACTTCGCTCAATTGTTGAACTCTTTAAAGTTCACCAAATTCAGCATAAGGACAGAAACCATTATAGTTGGAGCAAACCCTCATTTGCATTATGATTTGAGGACAAAAACCCTCACCATTCATGTAACGATTTGAGGATGAAAACCCTCCAAATTGATTTTGTAATTCCATTCTAGGATTATAACTGAGCTTCATCAAATTCAGTTTGAATAGTTATAGACGGTGAAATCAGCAATTGCAGATTGCAAAAAAGAAAAGACAAAGGATTCAAATAAAAAAGATCATAGCTGAAGAAATTGCCGCCACATTAGACTAAGACAGCTCTTCATTGAAATCGTTATTTTATGGAATAGAAGTGTTGTGACCATTTCACACATCGCCCCATTGCAAATGGGGACCCCCCTGTTTTCGCTTTTTGCCTCGGCGTCGCAACTGCTTATCACTTGTCTTTTTACAATGAGGTCATCATTTTGAGGGTTCCAAGTTAGTCTTTTTGCAAGTCATCTGAGCCAAGTCAAGAATCCATGCTTGAATCAGCGCATAGACGTCATGGAAGCGCTCAGAAGGCCCAGGAAACGAAGATTGCCTGTGAATTTGGCCAATTCTGAGACTTCCTACTTTTTAGGAAATCTTGCTTTTTCGCTTTTTCATTTTTGGCATTTTTGGGCCAAACAGGGTTCCTATTTTTTAGGGTTTTGCTTTTTTCTATTTTTAGAAAGTTTCTATTTTTGGAAAGTTTCTATATTTAGAAAGGTCTCGAATTCCAAAAATGCACTCAGAAGTCCAAAAAAATCGAAAAATCACTCAGAAAATCAAATAGAAAATTGAAAGATCATTGAAAAAATCTGGAAAAACAAGGTAAAAAGCATGTGAAAAGGTATCAAAAGCATGAAAAATCAGACCAGATTCTGGAAAAATCAGTCAAAACCAGTCAGATCTGAGGAGTAAAATCACAGAAAATCAACTCGAAAAGAGCAAAATTCATGAGAAATCTGGTTAAGTCTGAAGAAATTCGCCAGCAATGAAGGAGGTCCTTGAAAAGTGGGACGGAACGAAGGGAGGAATGTCTGGAAGCTTGGGAAATCCGCCCAGCAGTGAAGGAAAAATGTCAAGGACCTTCCAAAGTCCGCCAAGCATGTCCAAAGAGGAAGGAAAGTCCGCCATGCACTTGAAGGGAAGTGGCAAGAAGGTTAGGAAGTCCGCCATGCTTGTCCAAGGTGCTAAGGAAGTCCACCATGCACATGCCAAGAGGTTGGAAAGTCCGCCTAGGCACATGAGAAGGAAAAAAGATCAAAATTTTCACTAAGTATTGGTGCCTAGCAAGGAGAATTTCGAAAATTTGCTAAGTGTAAGAGTCTAAAAAGGTGGAGAATCAATTTTTGGCTAAGTATTATGACATTTCCAAGGGATAAAATGTTAAGGAAAATGCCAAAAGGTTTGGAAGTCCGCCATGTTCAAAGAGATGATGCCAAGACCATAGAAAGTCCGCCCTCACCTTGTCCTAGCCTCCTTCAAAGTCCACCATACACTTGAAAGGGAGTGCCAAGAAGTTAAGACGTCCAAGATGCTTGTCCAAATGCTTGGAAAGTCCGCCATGGTCTATGAAGAGGAAAAAATCAATTTTTGCCAAGTGTTTGGTGCCTAGTCAAAAGACAAATTCGAAAATTTGCCTAAGTATAGAGGCCAAAGGATGAAAAGTTGAAGTTTTTGGCTAAGTGTCGTGACGTTTTCGAGAGGTAAAGTGCTAAGTTTGAAAGGACAAGTGCTAAAGAAATTAGGCTATGGCCAAGAATAAAATGAAGTGTGCCAAGCGCAAAAGTGAAGAGAAATTTAAATTTCGCCTAAAGTCTTGGATGTCTAGAGGAAAATTTGGCCGAGTATACAGAGAAAAAAAATGCACAAGGCAAGGAGAAAGGAAGGATCGCCCTTGGCCAGAAGGAAGAAGAATTTGTCAAGCGTCAAGGAAATTAGCCTGATGAAGACATCCAGACAAGGATTTTGCCTAGAAAAATTCGACTGAGCAAGAGAAAATTTGACTTTGGCAGAAGAAAGTAAGCTTAGTGCAATTAAAAGTTCGCCATGGCAAAGAAAAATAAGGATCTGGCATAACAATTGTTGACGGAATGGCTTAAGTTTTGACTTGGCTAGACGAAATTGGGAATAAAATTGGAAAATAAACTTTTGGCCAAAGAAAATGAAGAGGAGATTGGATAAAAAATAAATGACAAAAGTCTTGAAAGTTTGCCTTGATAAAATAAATAAAACAAGTCTCAAAGAGTTCGACTTCTAGAGAGAGAGTATGGCAAATCAGTGAGAATTCCGACTTCGGGAGATTAAAATGGAGAATTAAATATGAAATATGCCCGTGCCAAGATGAAAATTGCAAAGAGAGTATGGAATTCGCTTTGAAATGATAAATTCGAACACAAAATTCACCGTGACTTCAGGAGAGAGAGTGTTAAAAATTTAACTTCGGAGCTAGAATTCAGGAGAGAGAAAATCTGAATTTGTTTATTTTATTTCTTGCAGGTGAATCTTCAAAGAAGAAGCAATGGCGTGGAATGGTGGCAAGTCTGCTTCAAGCCAAATGGAGTGAGGGAAAAAGGATGGGACAAGCATGAGAAAGTCCAACCTTGCCTAAGCATAGCATGTCCAAACCTTTGTAAGGCATGTTCAAGGCAAAATAAAGTCCGACCTGGATAAGAAAATGTCTTGAGCATCATGAAGTCCGACTTTGATTGAAGAAAAACGTCCAAGCTCATGTGAAGTCCGCCCAAGGAGAGGATGAGAAAATTGGCTAAAACTCAGAAAATTGGCTAAGTGTTGATACCTTGGGGAGAAGAATTCACTAAGTGTTGGACGGAAAACAGAAAGGATGAAGAGGGAAATAAAGAAGAAATGAATAAAATCCTTAGCACAAGCCAGATTCAGAATTGAGGGCAAATCCACAGGCAAAGTTCGTTCTAGCATGGAGATGGCCAAAACCTTGGCTAAATGTTGAATGGTCCACATGAAGGTGTTACAAAATAGCCAAAATTTGGCTAAGTCCGGGAAATACTTCACAGAGGAAATTCCAATTTCTCCATTATGGTGAAAGCACAGGGGCATTCTTCTCCAAATTCAAGACACTTGAACGGATATCCAGACATCTTGGAAGGATTTCATCTACAATCCCAGACCTGTTGAAGCAATCAAGGCAACTTCTTGAGGGATTTCATCTTCTGAAGAACTAAAAACAAGCTTCCAATCAGAATCAGATGGTGACAAGAAGAGTGTTCCAAACAGATCTCCGTACTTAGACAATTTCTCGGCACAAATTGGAGAATTCAAAGGGGAAATCCAAAGGAATAACATCAACCTAGTTCAAGCAAGAGGAAGTTCAAAGCAACCAACTTCAAGTCCAGACACCTGCTCCAAGGGGAGACTTCCAGACCTCAAAGATTCCAGTACAGGTAAGAAGAAGAAATCAAAGTCTCAAAAGGAATCCAAGATCAAAGCTAGGAAGGAACAAGCACAACGGATAGAGTCATCGGCAGGGAAAATATTCTAAGGCAAGCACGTGGAAGAAAAAACGAAGCAACCAAGGAAGACATCCATCACGTTGAGGTGGCGCCTCGTCATCTTCCAACCAATCAAATTGTTCCAAATCAACATGCAACAACATTCTATTTTATTGTTGATTTATATTTAGCAAAAGGGACAAGTGTCCTCAAATGAAATTTTCTCATTGGTCGAAAGTGACAAACCCTAATTAGGGTTTTATTTTGTAATCTCGGCCGTTGATTTGAAATCAATCTTGGCCATTGAATTGTAATTGGGGAGCCTATAAATTGAGCTCGCCCCCTCATTTGTAATGGTGGAGATAGGATATGAGATTGTTGCATTGAGACTATTTTGAATAATAAAAGCTCTTGAGCATGATTTGCCTTGAATAACTTCTTATTATCAAATAGTAAGCGAGGTTGCATATCATCTTCCGCCATAGATTAAAGTTAGCATTAGATTAAGTAGAATTTGCTTTGAAAGTTGGTTAATTGAATGAGAGATTGATCGTATTGATTCAATGGTGAAGTGTAGCTCATACTTTCTTCGAATGGATGATTTGCATTCGATGCGTAAAGTTAGCCTGAGCTCTTAATTGTGGAAACTTAACTTCAGCCTCATTCGAGGTTTGAAAATCATTCTCACAACCCTTGAAGATTGCACCCATTTTGCGTATGTTGTCCTGCAGGAGGTGAAACAAAGTGTGGTTTATTCCCTTCACCGAATCCTTATTGTCTCTTGAGTTCTTAGGCATAAACTAGATTCTCCTGAACCCTTATCCTTTTTGCCATTTTTTTGAGATCCACATGGAAAGTCCTAATTGAAAGCCTTCAATGATAAATCCGCCTAAGTCCTAAGCTTGTGAAGATTTCCTTAATGTAAGTCCCCTTGTTTATTACCAGCATATCACAACGGCCATTGAGCTTATCCACACGTCGAGACCCGACAAAAGAAACCTTGGAATCGCCATATGATCTTCTCGCAATCTTAGCATACGCGGTGGTTTTTCAAGAGAGGATAGAGTGTCTTTGGACATTTTATTCTGTGTGTTCGGTGGATGATAAAACGTACACCAACAAGAAGGAACTGGCAGAATTAGAAGACACGATTCAAAAGGCAGGCACAAAGGAACCTCATAGAAGAAATTGCTGCCAATCTAAAAGAGCTTCACGGGGTTTAAAAGTTAAAACTTTAAAGTGAAGACCCAAGGAGAGGTCGCAGCATAAAGAATTATTACTTTTTGTATAGCCACCAAAAAATCTGGAATCATGCCATCTGCATGGGTATCACCACCAATCTATAATCTTGAACTCTAAAAAAAGGTTACCAAAAGTAAAGAAAAAGAGGAGGTAGCAGGTTGAAGGTGATAAGGAAACCAACCAATCTTTATGATCAGAGAAGACAACAGCAGCAACATTTTGCTGATCACAGTCAATAACAGAAGAACAACTTTAATGCAGAAATCAAGAGCAGCACTTCCTTTGTAATCAGATTTTTGCAAAAACCCATTTTGTAAAAAATATTGAAGGATTGAAATAAAGCTGATATTTCCTTGTGAATTACAATTCTATCCGCCTTTGAAAAGCAATTGTAAAATCATTTTATTTATTGCCAATTTAGAAAGCAAGGGTTTCATGTAAAATCCAGAATTGTCCTAATCTATCCAGAAAGGGAGATTACATTCACGGGATAATAGCTTATAAGAATAGTAGAAATGAAAAGTAGAAGTCTCCATCGGTTGGAGTAAAATTGTATTTTGATGGGGCTTTGAAATGCAACTTTGGGACATTGAGTGTTGGCTACGTCCTTAGAGATACAAAAGGTGATTTTGCACTGGCAGGCTCAAAACATTTAGGTATGAAGGTGAACAATGAAGTGGAATGGGAGGCCCTTTTTGCAGGGATACAGACAACATATGTGGTAGACCATCAGATCTTAGAGATTGAAGCAAACTCACAAATAATGGTGCAAGCAATGAGTAAGCAATATTGTCCCAATTGGAAGCTCGGGGCCATTTTAGATTAAATCTTTAAATAGAAAGAAAAATTTGATAAGAGTAATAATATCCCACTGCTTTAGAGATAAAAACCAACAGAATTTTCTTCAATAGAAAGCAAAGATGACAAGGATTGGGATAATTTTATTAAAATAGTAACTAGCATATGTTAATGCTCAATCACGTTCCTATAATTTAGCTATGTAACGCATGTTACTCCTATACCTTGCTAATTGTTGTTTCCGTTACTGGCTCCAATCACGTCTCCGTGATTGTTGATCGCCTTTCATTGTATTTTACAAATTCATTCTTTCTGTAAATAATAGTGATCCGATTATTTGAAATTTTATCACTCTCGCTTCGTAATATGGTATTAGAGCGGGCGATCGATCTGGCATTTTTTTTAATTTTCTTGCTTTTGAAATTTTTCGAGGTTGTGAGTTTGCGTTTGAGAATACTCTGTGGTTGCATCGGGTGATTGAGTTGCTCATTTCTAGGCGTGTCTTTCTTATCCTCGAGTGCGTATTCTCTGTTCACGTGAATTCACTGGCATCGATCGGTTGTCTTCCCGTGCGTATCTACCTAGTGTATTCGTGCACGTGTATCTGGAGTATTCGTGCGCGTGTATCTAGAGTATTTGTGCTTTGCATTTGTCTCCATGCATTCCTGTGATCACGCGTCTCTGTTTCTTGCTTGATCGTGCATGAAGGCATTCCAGTGATTGTGAAGTCGTCTCCTGCTATTGCCGTGTTTGTGCAATTGTCTGGAGATATCGTGCGGTCTTTTGTTTATGGTGCCTGTGCGTATGCTCGTGTGTTGATCGAGCCGTGTCTAGAGCCGCGTTCATTTCCCGTGTGTATGGGCGTGCGGGTATTTTATTCCCGTCTAGTGCTCGTGCGTACTCATTTTTGTGCACTTTGAAGATTTCGTTTCTAGAGTATATGCGTTTTCTAGAGCTTCCCGTGAGCGTGCGTTTCTGTGATCGTGCACTCTTGAATATCATCCGGTTGTTGTGTGTTAGATTTCAGTGATCACTTGTCCGTTTTTTGGTATTTGTGCATCTACATGGGATTTTTACTGTCTGGTCCACTGCTTTTGTCTTTCAACTTTGTCTTTTTCTAGGTGCCTCGTTATCCATGCATCGGGATTTGTGCCAATAAGATTTGTCTTGAGAATTGTGCCTGAAACTGCATCAAATTTCAATGCATTGGAATTTGTGTCTTGGGTTCCATGCATTCAGCCTCTTCTATATACCTTCATTTTTCGTGCCTTGAAAAGCATGAAGCATGGCCTCTTTGACCAACATCATGTTGGACAACAATCAGAAGTTCAATGGTCGCAACTACAGCACATGGAAGCAGCATATGATGACGATATTTGAGTACCAATGTCTTGACCAGATTGTTCTGGGCACCAAGACACAACCTCTCACAGTTGATAAGGATCAGGAGAAGTTTGAAGAGCAGAATCGGGAAGCCGTTATGCTTATAAATTTATCAATCACTAATGACTAGTTACCTCAAGTTCCTTCAGGTAAATCAGCGAAGGAGATTTGGGATCTTCTGAAAGATCTTCATGAGACTTCCGACAAGAGTCGTGCATTCTTTTTGAAGAACATGTTGTTTTCCATTGTCATGCATGAGAATACACCTCTGTAGGCACACTTGACTAGGATCAAGGACATTTGAGATCAGCTCGAGGCTATTGGTCAGAAGATGGAGGAAGAAGATATGGTGGTGATCACTCTAATGAGTTTACCACATCTGTATGAGCACTTTATTGAGACGCTCAACATTACAGTGACTAATGTTGACTTGACGTTTCCAAATCTCTGCAACAAACTTCTACAGCAAGATCGTTGGAAACAACAATTTGTTACTAGTGCCACTTCATCCTCTTTAGTGTATGCATTCCCTGCAAAGACATTTCAAAAGAATAAGGGCAAGCCTTCGTCCTTTCAGCAACACAATCAAGGGCAATCTTTAGATTCTTCGAAGTCAAAGAATATTCAATGCAATTATTGTCACAAGATTGGCCACATGAAGAAGGATTACGGAAAATGCTTGGCCTCCAGACAAGGCAAGCAAGGAGAGTCTAGACCAAAAGCACATGTGGCGGAGCAATCTGAGCAGAAGGAGTCTACCTTCTTTGCATTTGTGGCAAAGAGTCCTACAGATCCTGTAAACACTTATGCTTGGTACATTGACTTTGGTACTTCACGCCATTTCACACATTGTCGGGATTGGTTCATTCAGTACATGCCTTTCAGAGATTTAGTTATCTTTGGAGGAGGCGAAGAGTATACTGTTGTCGGCAAGGGCAACCTTCAAATTCAGTCTGGTGGGAGAAATTTGATATTTCTCGATGTATACTTTGTACCTGGCATGGAGTTGAACTTACTTTCTGTAAGTCAAATTATGACTCACTCTCCTCAGTTGGACATCATCTTCAATATGCATACATGCAGTATTGTTGACAAAGAGACACGGACTACAGTCATTCAGGGACTTGAGGATCATGGTCTTTATAGACTTGTTGATTCTGGTGATTCTCAAAAGCACGCTATGGCAGCCAGGAGCACTTCTATCAGCAGTCTCTGGCATCAACATTATGGGCACCTAAACATGCACTATCTCTTAGTTATCGTGAGATGATCTCGTTGGTGGTCTACCTACAATTCAAACTCAAACTCATGGAGTTTGTGAGGCTTGTCAGGCTAGAAAGCAACATCGGACTCCTTTCTCCAATGGCGACTCATGGCGAGCTTCTAGGGTTTTATAGTTGGTCCACGCTAATGTATGTGGTCCAATGTACACGCCTTCCATTACTGGATCCAGGTATTTTTTGCTTTTTGTTGATGATTTCAGCAAAAAGATGTGGGTGTATTTTTTGAAGCTTAAATCAAAGGTGTTTAGCATATTTCAGCAGTTTCAGGCCTTAGTAGAAAAAGAGTCTGGTTCTTCTATTATTACTCTTAGATCTGATAATGGGGGGGGAAATTTTGTTCCAAAGATTTCTCCACATTCTATGATGCACATGGCATAAAGCGCCAATTCACCACACCTTACACCCCTTAGCAGAATGGTGTAGTCAAGCGTCCCAATCGCACCATTACTGAAATGGCACGTTCTATGTTAGAGCATAGACATGTTCCTAAGAAGTTTTGGGCTGAAGCAGTGTATACTGTTGTTTATCTTTTAAACAGATCTCCTACTCATGTTGTGAAGAAGATAACTCTTGAAGAAGCCTAGTTTGGACATAAGTCGAACATTAGTCACCTGAAGGCTATGCTCCACGGGGTTTCGGCCTTTCGGGGATGAGGAGTGTCAGGTACGGCGGGACGAGTTTTTGGTACGGGGGTACTTTTGGGTCATTTTTTAGGGGACGGCTAATAAAAAAAATAGGGAAATTTTTAAAAATATAGAGAAATTTGAAATGTTCAATGTTCATAGCATAACATTGATAAAGCATTTATTCTAGAAATTGTATAAGCTTAATACATATCATTAGACTTGAATTGAGATTTCACATGAGAATCGACAAACAAATTAACAAAATTCATATGCTTTTCAAATTCATAAGTTGTTGGCCCTGCTACACTCCCACTGCCTGAAGAACCCCCAATGACTGCCATACTTCTATGAGTTCTCCTTCTATGTCTAATTCTTTTATGCATTTGAACCTCAACCTCCTCACTATCATTAGTAGTAATCTCACTACTGCTCATGATTTTTTTTGGTTAAGAATTGAAAAGAGAGCTACAAGTTCAAATAAAGGAAAAAATAAACTCACAATGCCCTTCCTACATGATAAAAAAAACTAGAAAAAAACTTGAAAAAATGGAAAACAAATTGAAAAATAAAAATAAAGAACTTACCTCTAATGAAGTAGATTTGATGCCCTAGTCTCCCCTTTCAACTGTTGTTCTCTCCTCTTTCACTTGTTGCTCTTCACCTCAAGTTTGCAAATGTCAAAATGAGAATGTTTTTTTCTTTTAGTTGTTTTGATAAGTCAAGTAGGTTTGGGTTTTGTTTAAAGGGGTGGGGGATTCTTGTGGGCCCATCCATCCCCTTTTTTTTTCATTTAAAAATGTGTTTTTTTACAAAAAAATAAAGTAAGATGTTGCTAGGCCATGGGGATGGCTAGCAGTCCCCGAGACGGTTAGGGGACATCCTGGCCGTATCGAGTACTACTAGTTGTCCCCTAAGTCCCCTAAATCTGCAAAAAACGTCCCCTGGAAGTTTCAGAAACTTTATGTGAAAAAAGGGACGGCTAGGGGACGTTTCCTGGTTGTCCCCGTTTCGTCCCTGGTACGGGTACGAGCCAAAAAAGGCAGGGGACGCATCCCCGTGGAGCATAGCCTGAAGGTTTTTGGCTTCACCACTCATGTTTGGATTCCTGATGCTCAATGCACTAAGTTCGATTCCAAGAGCCAGAAACTCATATTTACAGGTTATAGTGAGAACCATAAGGCATACAGACTGATAGATGCAGACACTGATCGTCTAATCTTCAGTCGTGATGTTGTGGTTGATGAGAATTGTGGGCTCTTCTATCAATCTTCTCTTGTTCGTTCTGAAGTTCAGCCTCAGAAAGATTCTGATTTGGGTGTTTATCTTCCACTTGGTCCACTTTATGGGAGGGATTCCACAGAGGTGCAGACACCTTAGCAGCTGCTTCCACCACCGGCCCCTATTCAGCAAGATCTGGATGTTCTTCTAGATGTGTCAGTTCCAGCTGATCCAATAGAGGTTGTTCCTCCTCATTCCGTTATTGGTTCATCTACTCTTCGGCCTAAATGGCAGGCTTCGACAATTGGTGCTCTTCATAATGATGAGTTACTAGAGGGTAGATCTGCTCGGAATAAGAGCAAACAGTAGAATACGGTGAATTTTGCTATTATGGCCAACCTTCATAGCATTTCAGAGCCTCAGACATATACAGAGGCTAAAGGCACACCTGTGTGGCAACAGGCTATGGCAACTGAACATCATAGTCTCATGCAGAATCACACTTGGGAGCTTTCAAATCTTCCACATGGGAAGAAACCCATAGGCTGCAAATGGGTTTATAAGGGTAAGTATAAGGCTGATGGAACCCTTGATAAATACAAGGCTAGGTTGGTAGCCAAAGGGTTTTCACAGCAAGAGGGCATTGACTATGAGGAGACTTTTGCTGCTACAGCCAAGATGAGTACCATTCGGCTTGTCCTCTCGATAGCAACTCAGTTTGGATGGAAAGTCCATCAAATGGACATAAAGAGTGCCTTCCTCAATGGTAATTTGCAAGAAGAAGTTTACACGATGCAACCTCTCGGTTTCAAGGTTGTTGGTAAAGAACACCAAGTATGCAAACTGGTGAAAGCACTCTATAGCCTTAAGCAGGCACCACGGGCTTGGTACATGAAGATTGATCAGTACCTTATTGATCATGGCCTTCAGCGAAGTCCTTCTGACTCTAATTTGTATGTCAATCGGACTGGTAATGATATCTTGGTCCTAGTTGTCTATGTCAATGACTTTATCATTACTGGCAGTTTAGATCATCTGATTGAGGAGATCAAACATAATCTCAGTCAATCATTTGAGATGACAGATTTGGGACTCCTCCATTATTGCCTCAATATAGAGATTTGGCAGTCTACTGGCAATACCTTCATTTCACAGTCGAAGTTTGCCAAGACCTTGTTGGACAAGTTCTAGATGACAAATTGCAAACCAGCATCTACACCTATGGAGAGAGAGTTGAAGTTATCAGCTCTATTGGATTCACCCATGGAGAACGAATCAAAATTCAAGCAACTTGTGGGCAGCCTCATCTATCTCGTTGCCACTAGACTTGACCTTAGCTTTGCAGTGAGCTACATCTCTCGCTTCATGTCAACCCCTAAAGCTGAACATTGGGTTGCAGCGAAACGTGTGCTGAGATATGTGAAAGGCACTTCTGACCTTGGCATTTTATATGGGAGGTGCAAAGATCCAAAACTAATTGGTTATATAGAGTCCCATTGTAACAGGACTCTCTTGGACTCGCCAGGACTCGGCAAATCCCAAGCCGAGCACCCCTGGCCGAATCCTGGGAGCCCGGACTTGCACATGGCCGAGTCCAGCCGTGTCCAGGCCGGACTCGCCGCATCCAGGAGAGTCCCAAGCCCTGGACGCGGCCGGCGGCAGCAAGTGAAAAAGCCAATAAAAAAACATAAAATTAAAGTTTAAGTTTGTTTTTTTTTTGTCTTATATTATCTCCTCAACCCTAAAAGCAACCTCATTTCATTCATTTGGCAAAATAGGAGGAGAGGAGAGAGTTGTGAAGAAAAATAGGAGGAGAAGAGAGGGCAACCAACAAGTTGTTGAAGACAAATCCAAGGTCATATCATTTGGGAAGCTTCATACTAGCAAGGAGGTGCATTGAGAGCTCATTACTAGTGATTGGGAGGAGTTTGCATTGCATTTCAAGCCAAATCTAAGAGGTAAGTTTGATTTTAATTGTTTTTTTTTGTGTTTTTATAACAAATAATTCATTGTAATTTGTAAAATCATTGTTTTTTTGAGTTTGCATTTTTTTTTACAAACCCTACTTGCAACTTAAATAATTTTAGAAACCCTACTTGTTATTGCAGACACATTCATTTGCAAATTAGACCATATTATTATTTTCACAATGTCTCAAACCCCAATCAAAAAAGACCCTGCTTGGAAACATGCTGAAATCTTTTCCAGAATGAAAAGAGGAGAAGCAAAATGTAAATACTGCAAAACAATATATCATGGAGGCATAAATAGATTAAAATACCATATTGCACGCATACCCGTCTATGATGCAGTGAGCTGCACTATAGCACCTCCTGAGGTTGTTCATGAAGTGCAAGTGCAATTAGAAATTTTTGAAATGCAAAAAGAAATGAAAAAGAGATAGAGGCAGGAGTTGGTGAGTGTTGGAGTTGGACAGGGACTTGGTGCTGTTGGAGATGCTTCTTTCATGCCTCCATACCGTCCTAGTGCTAGTGCTTTCGCTTCTGCACCAGCTATGCCTATGCGTACTCCTAGTGCTGGTGGCGCTACTACTGCTAGTGGTAGTGGCAGTATTAGCATTGACCCTAGAGTTCATAAATCTAGGGTGGACTCATATTTTGTACCACGCACTACTCTTGGTTCCCAACCATCGCTTGAGAGCATGGGTTGGAACAAGGATGCACATGATGCAGCAAAAAAGACAATTGCAGACTTTTGGTACTACTGCACCATTCCCTTCCATGTAGCCAAGTAATTCTTTTTCATTTAATTGTTTTAAATTTATATTTAAATTTTATTATTTTAGAATCTAGATGAATCTCATTATCGAATTCAATTTAAAGTTAAAAACTTAAAACTTTTCATTTTACAATACTTATGTAAGTAACTTATTAATTTATTTATGACATGTTTTAGGTCACCTTTTTGGCAAAACATGGTTGATGCCATAACCATATGTGGGGCGGGGTTCAAAGCCCCTATTGAAGATGAATTAAAGGGCCCACTTTTGACTCAAAAGGTGGCAGATGTGAAAGCACAATTAGAGGAGCAACGCGTGCAATGGAGGAGGATTGGTTGCACCATCATGACTGATGGTTGGACCGATAGGAAAAATAGGACACTGCTTAATTTCCTAGTTTCCTTCGGAGGTAATTGTACTTCCCTCAATGCATTGAAATTTGAAATTGATTTAGTGATTAATAATTTAATATGGCTGATTTATATTTTTTAATTTATTGAATAATTGGTTTTGCTTATTTTTTCAGGTGACACCGTCTTCATGAAGTCCATTGATGCTTCTACCCAATTCAAAAATGCCACATACCTGTATGAGGCTATAGAGGAGGTGATAGCTAATGTGGGGGAAGAGAATGTAGTGCAAGTGGTGACAAATAATGCAGCAAATTATGTTGCTGCTGGTAGATTATTGATGGAGAGGCACCCTACTATATTTTGGACTCCATGTGCCGCCCATTGCATTGACCTCATGATGGAGGATCTTGGCAAGCTCCCATGGATCAAAACATGTGTGGATCCAGCAAAAAACATTTGCAAATTTGTATACAATCACACATGGGTGCTTAACCTTATGAGGCAATACTTGGGGTTGAGGGAGTTGTCTCGTCCTGGCATCACTAGGTTTGCAACAATTTTTATCACATTGCAATCCTTGATTCGGTCAAAGGCAGCTTTAAGGTGCATGTTTACTAGTGAGGAGTGGTCTTCCTCATCCTTTTCTACAAGCACTGCAGGGATTGCTGTGGCTGATTGCATTTTTGATGAGCAAGGATTTTGGACACCAGTGGACGAGATTGTGAAGGTAAAATTTAATTCTTTATTATGTTTTAATTTTTAATCATATCTTACTTTTATTTGTTTATTTTCGTTCACACTTATTTGTGAAACATGTTTGCACTTTACAGTTTATTCAACCCTTGCAGTTCTCCTACGAGTTGCAGATGGGGAGAAGCCCGCAATGGGCTACATATATGAGGGCATGGATAGGGCCAAAGAGGCCATTAGATCAATCTATGGTGGAGTTGAGGAGAAGTATCGTCCCATTTGGGATATCATTGATAGGAGATAGAAAAACCAACTTCATAGGCCCATCCATGCAGCTGCATATTTCCTAAATCCGGCCTTCCAATTCCGCCATGATTTTCGTGTAGATAGAGAAATTCTTAGTGGGCTCTACTCGACAATAGAGCGGATGTTGCCTGCTGTTACTACACAGATAGTGCACAAGATAGATGCCTTCACTAAGGCACGAGGAGACTTCTTTGCACGTCAAATGTGCAAAGATAGTAGGACAACATTACTGCCAGGTAAAAATATATTTAAGGGCATAATTTTCATCTTTTTATATTATAATTTATTATTAAATGTTGAACTTGAACTTGAAACTTGAAATGAGATTGATTTTGTTTCTTTTTCTCATCTCAGATAGATGGTGGGAGATGTTTGGTTCTGATACATCGAACCTGCAAAATATTGTCATTCGTATATTGAGCCAGCCATGCAGTTCATCTGGTTGTAAGCGCAATTGGAGTATGTTTGAGCACATACACTCCAAGAAGCGCAATAGATTGACAATGGAGAGGATGAATGACTTGGTATATGTTCATTACAACCTTCGGCTCAAATATAGGAAGCCTTTTGACCACGACGACACCCCGATCAGTCTAGAGGAGGTTGATCCACAGTCTGAGTGGATCACTGAGGCTATAGATGCAGTCTTTAGTGACGAGGACCTTGATTGGGTGGACCAGGCAGAGAGAGAGGTTGAGGTTGTAGCCATGGCTGAGGAGGAGGCTAGAGCACGAGGAGACATAGTTGTTGTTGGTGAGAGTGGCATGGAGAGTCAGACACAGGCAGAGACTATGGCTGCAGCTGCAACATCATCCAGGACCCTTAGACGCCTTCGTAGGAATGATGTTGGCTCCACTATGCCATACAGTCATAGACTTATAGCTATTGTTTTGATATTTCATATTTGTATGGAACATTTGATGTCATGGATTTCATATTCTATGAGTTTTGTATACATTTGACAAATTTTATATATCAAAGGATGCTATTTCCTTCAGCAGCGCAACTACAATTTGTGTACTTTATACTTATGTGATTGTTGTATACTTGTGTATGTGATCAAATTTGCTTTTATTTGTGTTGTATTCAATAAAGGGTCCTTGAAACAAGTTTTAAATCCTTAAAAATCTCTAAATTTCTAGGGTTTTTTCAACTTTTTTTCATTTTGCCGAGTCTGAGTCCCGAGTCGCCGAGTCCCCGAGTCGAGTCACCCTCGCCAAGTCCGAGTCTCGTAACTATGATATTACAGACTCGGATTGGGCAGGTTCTGTTGATAACAGAAAGTCTACTTCAAGGCATGTATTCAGTTTGGGTACAGGTGTAGTTACATGGACCAGCAAGAAGCAACAGGCAGTGGCTCTCTCCTCGACCGAAGCAGAATATCGAGGAGTTGTTAAAGCAGCTTGTGAAGCAGTTTGGCTTCGAAGGATACTCTCGGACATGCAAATGTCTCAAGCAGGACCTTCCCCCTAATATTGTGACAATCAAGGGGTGTTGAAACTCGCCAAGAATCTAGTCTTCCATGAACAGACAAAGCATGTTGATCTTCATTGTTACTTCATCCACCAGCTTGTCGAAGACGGATCCATAGCATTGCAATATGTTCCAACAGAGGATTAGACTGCTGATATTTTCACCAAGTCTTTGAGCCCGGATAAGTTTGTTAGATTTAGGGGGCATCTTGGTGTAGTTGATAGATTGAGCATTAAGGGAGGGTATTAAAATAGTAACTAGCATATGTTAATGCTCAATCACGTTCCTATAATTTAGCTATGTAACGCATGTTACTCCTATAACTTGCTAATTGTTGTTTCCATTACCTTTCGTTACTAGCTCCAATCATGTCTCCATGATTGTTGATCGCCTTTCATTGTATTCTATAAATTCATTCTTTCTGTAAATAATAGTGATCCGATTATTTGAAATTTAATCGCTCTTGCTTCTTAATAAATTTATCCCAATCTCCCTCTGCAATGTTACCCTCCCTGAGTTAATAGCTAGTATTGTGAAGATTGATAGTCATTATGACTATTAGAGGATACTTTATCTAGTGAAAGAAACATAAGTAGAAGGGACTTCCTGCACATATAAGGGTGATGTCATTCATTAATATCCTTCATAATTGTCATTGTCAAGTAAGAAGCTGTGTTTTTGTGGGAGATGCTATGCACCATTAAGCATGGCAGTGGCAAAATTTTGTTTTAACACTTGATTGTTATTTTATGCCCCTGGTGGTCTGGGCTGTGTTCAAGGTGTTATAGGTATTTGCGGGTTGATGATGAGAGGAAGAAATTTCAGGGACCCTCTCTACCATGGAACTGCCTTAGAAAAATCGTGAACTGTGTGTCCTGGCGATCTTAGGGTGATAAAGGTAATTTCAGGACCAGCTAGATTAAATTATAATGGCAGTGTAAGGTTGAGAGAGTCCATATTGGAATATTTTAACTGAAAGTTTAATATGGCAGTGTAGGATTTGGAGCTTAGGGAGAGCCTTCAAGATCTTTTTATTAGCTTGGCTTTGGAGGTAGAGGATCTAGAGGAGATGGTACAACCTGACCAAGATGTGTCGTTGTGGCTGCATAAATCTAAGGCCATTCAGAAGGGGATAGACATTAGGGCCACGAAGGAAAAAGTTAAAGCTTTAATGGCACAGGTTCAGTTGTTGGATGCATACTGTAAGGACATCAGTTTGGTAATGAAGCACATGGTACGTTCTCATCACAAAGGCATCTTAGATTTTAGAGGCTAAAGTTGAAGGCAGGAAATTACAAGAGCAGTAAGGTGAGCAAAAATAATCAAGGGTATTAAATTTAATGGTCTTAAGAATGCAACAGGTCCTGTGATGCCAATGTTGGAGCAGACAGCAGTTTCTAGAAATGGAGATTATAATCATACCTATGACTGCTGGAGGACAGCTCCTCTGGGCACAAGGATTGATTGATGGGGTGTCTCTTAATTGTCCTAATGTCTGCGTGGGAGTGTTTATTTCTTCAAGTCATAGTTTTTTGGTAGTATGAATAAAGTTTCGTCTTTATGGTCTATGTCTGTGTAGGTAATTACAAATTTTGATATATATGCTGTTCCATTCTTGCTATGCCCAATGTTTGGTTTGTTTATGCAGACGTTTTTATTAATATGGTGCATGTTTTCTGTTTCTAGCTGGGATGGGCCCCTTTAATAGAACCCCCATATTCAATCTCAGAAAAACCTAGAAGCCAATCCTACTCCAAATTCCAAAAGGCACAACTATAAAGATTCATTGTGTTGACCTGCTAAGTTTAATTTGCTTGGTCCAAGTTTAATTTGCTTGGTCCTGCATAAACAAATTTTGGTAGTATGAATAAAGTTTTGTATTTATAGTCTATGATCTGTGTAGGTAATTACAAATTTTGATACATATGCTGTTCCATTCTTGCCATGCCCAATGTTTGGTTTGTTTATGCAGATGTTTTTATTAATATGGTGCATGTTTTCTCTTTCTAGCTGGGATGGGGGCCCTTTAATAGAACCCCTATATTCAACCCAAGAAAAACCTAGAAGCCAATCCTACTCCAAAAGGGCACAACTATAAACATTCATTGTGTTGACCTGCTAAGTTTAACTTGCTTGGTCCTACATGAACAATTGCATCCTAAAGATTTTTAATTGTGTACTAATGTCTATTCATGAAGTTCTACCACATAGGTTGCCTCAACTTCCAATTCTGGATTGTGAAGGACAAAAAGTAAAATCTTAAAACAGGAGGGAAAAACCCTGCAAAAAAATTGTTAAGGATAAAGTCAAGAATGTACCCTTCCATGTCTCCTTGCTCTTTATTTATTTCAGATTATTTAAGAATCTGCATACAAGCTCCAATTTTTTATAGTCACAAAAGACTATTCTTACAAGCCATTTTTTAACCTTTTTTTAGATTGGCATATAGCAAATTTTACTATGCTAGGTTTTCATTCTCTCCTCACTCTTCTTGAGTGTGTTGTCTGTGTCTTAATGAACATAATTCAAAGTAATTTTTCAAAGCTCCATTGAAAGGAAATGCATTCTCTTGTCGATATTTTGGAGGGGGGCAAACTTATACAAAAAACACTAAACAGCATGTATAGTAGATAAAATCCTGTGTGTATGCCATGAACAATGCAAACAAAAGACTTTGGTGTAACTTAAGTAGCATGAAAACAAGAAAGCAAGAGAATAAAGAAATTCTACAACTCTGGATATAATCACTACCAAAAATTTCACTACTGCTTGCACCAACCTGAAATTGTGGATAATCTGGAGCACTAAAAAGAGTGATCAGCTTCCCTGATTCCACAACATGGTCAATGGTGTACCCTTTATGCATTCTTCCTAATCCAGCTCGTTTCTCCCTTGCATCAGGTCCTTCATGTGACCTGACAATCAACTGCATCTCCAAAAAGAAACTGCAACATTTCAACACTATATTATAGGTAGAATCATGAAGCTAAACCATAACACTGCAAGTAAACCAAAAGACTATTTGATTTCGCAAGAACATAATTCATACTTCAAGCACAAAATTTTATATTCAGACAAGATGTTATCTTCATACAACCATTGCTAGAAGGCCCCAAAATCAAGGCTGACAAGAACCGAAATCTTGATCAACCATGGAAGCCTACATAACATTGAGTCCACCTATAGATAATCAAATCAAACATATGTGTCACTGAAAAAGGGAAAAAAAATTGTAAACCACTTTATATTTACTTAAATATCGTGCATACAGAACATAATTTGTAGCCAAAACAAGATTACAAACCATTTCATACTAGTTAATGTAGACTGCATCACCCTCATATAGCCAGTCTATAACAATTGACTGTGGCAGCCTTGAGACAATAGATTGCCTGTCTGAGAGTTCCCCAACCCTTTCCATCCTCACAGGATAGGGGCATACATTGTATTGTTGGTCTTAATGATCAACTATATTATTCTATCAAGTTATTCTTGAGAATAATTTGGGCCTATATAGAGTGAAAAAGTGTACTTGATAAATAATACTGCTTAGATTAGAAAGTGTCAATCTAACCATTACAACTCCTAATGCTTTTTATACTTGGTGTTTACATATAAATGTGAAGTTTCAAGTTGTAAAGTGTTGCCTCAATGTTGGATCACATCGGTTTTTTTTAATATCCATTACAACAACTATTTATCTTGTGTGCACCTCTTCCTCATAAAGAAAATGCATGTGCTCTCTTAACAGCTTTACAGCACACTGATGCAGGCTCTCTCTCTCTCTCTCTCATACAAAACCCATCTGAAGTATTAATCCAATGTTTAAAATTTAGCATTCAAAGAAATTTTATGTCTACCATCCAATATATATATATATATATATACTAAGTTACTGATTCGCCACTCCCAGCCTCTGGATACGATTCGATTCGTACCAGATTTGCAATTCGGATACGGTACGATACAAATTCGGGCAGGGTACAAAATCTGGTCTGTGGATTCGCCTTCAATTCAATTCAACACTGTGGATTCAACCAGGATACGCCAAGAAGAATACATGACGAATCCAGCATTTTTTTGCATTTTTTTATTATTTTTTTGACTAATAGTTGACTTCTAAATAATTAAATAATTACATGACATATTGCTGTTATGACAGAATATTACCAGTGAGCAAATAAAGGTCAGATCTGAGTTGTTTACTTCACAGTTTGCATCACATTTATCTAAATAAACTTCTATATTTATCAGCAAAGCATATGAATGAAATGTCCTGTGATTAATGTCAACATTGTTCTGTTTCCAATATTTGTCATATTTATTTTCAATATCTATGTGTATGAGTTTCACTTTGCAACAAATCTGCAAAAAAAGAAACCAAAACATCTCAGTTCACCAACATTCAAATTTGAAACAAATACTGGTGCAAACAAAGGTACCATTCAAACTCAAAGTATACAACTGTGTGATAAAATATTTATCCTTAAACTTGGAGGAAGAGGTGAACTTTGAATCAGATTTAGCAAGGGACCTTACACCATGGTCCTGGGATAGAGCCCATTTGTGTATTAAACCATGGTACCCAAAGTTCAACACTATCACATAATCCTTTTCAACTTTCCCTGCTTGGGTGTGTCTTCTGAGTCTCCCTTTGCAACTATGGAGTTCTTCCAACCTAGCCTCCATTGTTAACTCCATTTGGAAATTTATTCCAAGACCCAGAGTATTGAGTTATTCTTCCAATTCATATTTGTTCACATTTTGGTGGAATTAGATACATCCAAACAATTGCCAAAAAATTTTGGTCTGAAGGTTGGTGACAGTAAGTGGAATAATCTTTTGGATCATGAAGGGATCACTTTTAGATGTTGAGCCTGCTCTGATACTGGACACTTCAAAAAACATGCCCTCAAGCTAGGCCTGATGCTAGATGGAAACCTCCTCCAAAGCAAGCTGCGTTCACCAAGGTGTATTCTGAACTTAATTACTGCTGCAAATATGTATATATTTCTGATTTTTATATGTTTTTTGTATTGCCGTAACCAAAATGTACCCAACCCCAAAATTTTTTTTGACCGAATCCTGTACCGGATTCTCATACCCGTACCCGAATCCAAAAACGAATCGGTAACTTAGTATATATACAAAAACCATCTGAAGTATTAATCCAATGTTTAAAATTTAGCATTCAAAGAAATTTTATGTCTACCATCCATAGCTCACAATTAGTCACCAGGAATTCCCACCTACTTTGCCCACACCTCCCCCGCTCTCTCTCTCTCTCTCTCTCTCTCTCTCTCTCTCTCTTTCTCTACATATATATATATATATATACAAAAACCATCTGAAGTATTAATCCAATGTTTAAAATTTAGCATTCAAAGAAATTTTATGTCTACCATCCATAGCTCACAGTTAGTCACCAGGAATTCCCCCCTTCCCACCTCTCTCTCTCTCTCTCTCTCTCTCTATATATATATATATATAAACCATCTGAAGTATTAATCCAATGTTTAAGATTTAGCAATCAAAGAAATTTTATGTCTACCATCCATGTTTAAAATGTAATATAGCTATACCCTTAATCATATTCTTCCATACCCTATATCAAATGGGTTCCCCTTCAACAGTGAATATCCCATGTCCCCTGGTGATTGTGGCTCACAGTCAATTCCTTGAACAATTCAAAAATTTGAGCACTTTTGTCTCATATATAGACATTAAACCTTGTAGCCAAGGATGCTAAGCCAACCTAGCTAAAATTGCATCTCTGCCCAGTCCAACATTAGATAAAATAAAAATGGAAAACAGCAAAGAAATAATCATAATTATTAGTAAATCTATCATAGCTATCACCTTGTTTGGAAATGTGCAGTTAAAATTCAAGAACAAAAACATGGGGATAAACTAGTGATGAACTATGAGAGGACAGAAAGGCTCAAACATTCAAAATTTTGGTCTGCATAACCACAACTGAGAAAGCTTAATCAAATGATGCCACTGCCACAAAACAAATAGCATAAGCAAACCTTATACATGCACCAAGCTCCACAGTAATCTTACCTTTAAATGATTCTTGTTCAAAAACTGTTCTGTGCAGTCTGGACCCCATAATAAGCCAATCCCTCTTTCTGTGTTTGGAGAGAGCCCTGGATGAGTCGAAGGATCTGACCAAAGCACATCACCAGGAATCAAGTTCAAACCCTCCCAAGGTGGATCAAGAACACTCCGCCGAGCTTTGGCTAATTCATCTAAAGAACCAAGCTTTAACACTTTCGAATCTGAGCCTGAGACAAACCTGCGTCCCTTCTTTCCCTTTGATCTTTTTAATGAAGGCAACTCAACATTGCGAAAAAGTCCTCCATGTGCAGTGTAAACACAACCAGCAATTATAGATGCCAAAGGAAGGCCTTCAAAGCAGCCTAAACATTTACGATAAATATGCCTACCCTGATCTCCATATTTGGCCATCACTTCCTGTTCAAAACCATAGACAGAGGTGCAAAATTTTGATTCATGATTCCCACGGAGGAGAAATACTCTATGAGGTAGAAAAACCTGCAGCACCAAATTTGCAAGCAAACATTGAAATAGCAAGCAGCATTAATGGTAAATACAAAATAAATGTTTTTCTATAACTAACCTATAAATCAAATACCATTACCATAGAACTTACATAATTTATCAAGCTTTGATACAGGCGATTGAATATTAGAAACAGAGAGCCAGAGCATATATGTTCTGTGCAAGAACAAATTCACTTAAGGGTATGCTTTGTGTGGACTAATACCAATGTCAAACAATAATCTCATCCCTACTAAATTAATATTGATATAACACCAAAGTTGTGAAAAGTGGCATATTCATTTCATGAATGCTCCGCAATATTGTTGGGAATAGGATGCCATTTAATTGCAATCCTAAACATATTTCATGTATCTCCTAAGTCCTTGGAAAGTGTTCCCCAATACTAGGATTAGAAAGAAATTAAATTTGAATGAAATAAACATGTTAATTGACATTTGTAATTAATTATAAATAATAGTAACATGTGGGGATGCCCATGAAGAGCTCCTACAAAATAGGAGCACATGGGGCACCCACATAGAAGGTGGAACTCACTTTGAGTTAAGTTAATTGTTTGGAGTAAAAGATAACACTTCAGTAATGCATGTAAAGATCCTAGAAGTTAGGGATTGATGTTTACATGCATGGAGTTCAGTCCAGTTCAATTCAATTCAGTATCAATTTAGTTCAGTTCAGTTCAGTTCAGTTATCTTCAGTTGCATGTAGTTAGTTTCAGTTGAATGCTAGTTGACTTCAGTTGACTTGGAATGCATGACTAATGACTTGAGTTGCATGACAGATAACAGGTGACTACTTTCAGTTAACAGGGGATGATCAATCATGCATGGTATTTGCTTGAATGGTGGAGAGATATGTTTCAATTAACAGAGATTGACTTGGACCCACCTTGGGCGCCCAAGTTGGCATCTTGGAGTTAACACTTTTGCATGATAAGATATTTTATAAGGCTGAGTTAAGTGGGCCCATTCTTGGGCGCCAACTTTGAGGATAAGCTTAGAAGATATCTTCAGAATCAACGTTGAGTTATGACTTCAGTTTGGGACGCCCAAATGGATGAAGGACTTGTTTTGACATTGTTTTTCACAGTAGAACTCTACTTGCAAAGAATAGGCGTGGGTTTTGTAAGATAAGCATTGTGCTTTGTTTACAAGGCTCATTATTGTCTATATATTGCAGCAAGTTGAAGAGAGTTTATCAGATTTTACTGCAGGTTGTGAAGAAGAATTGTTGAAGGTAAAAGAAGCATCTCAAGCAAGGATTGGAATTATTGTAATCTTATTCTGAGATTAAATAATACATTCATTCTTGGTGGAGTTTTTTCCCGAAAGGGTTTCTCCACGGTATATGCTATGTAACTTCTTTCTTCTGGTCTTATTCTTCTACAATCTTTTGTCTACTTCTACAAATGGTAAAATGAATTAAACAGATAATCATCCACAAAGAAATTGTAACAAAGAACACTTATTTAGATCTACAGTATAATAGTTTTACAAAATATTAAGCTACATAATTACCTCCATTTTCAACAAATATTACATAAATATTAATAAATATCAAACATTATATTATAAATTTTACTAAATATCAAATATTATATTAATAATTTAATATTGATGGAATTCCCGGAGTTGTGAAGAGTGTCATATCCATTTCAAGCATGCTCCCCATAGTTGCAAATTGCAATAAGGTTTTGAAGTTAAAATAGCCAAGTGGGTGGGATACCACACCACAACACCATATGATCTGTGGGCAGGAATTTATATAAGTCCAGAGAATTTCCAATCTATGGGTGACAAAACATTCTGCCATTTTAAGAACAATACTAAACTTGTAAGTAGAAAGTATAAACATCTTAAAATAAGACTTTACCACAAAGGATTCAGCATCATACACATGGTCAAACTATGATTGTGATAATCCTGGAAACGAGGTGAAATGAAGTCCTCTTCCAAGAAGAGTTTTCAAAATTAACTTTGATGGCACATCAAGAGGTTATCCCAATAGATACGGAGCAAGATGTGTCATCAGAGATTGCCTTGGGACAATTATCATTGTTGCTTCATAGAAACTACTTGATGGCACCAACAATGAAGTTGAGGCTCAAGTGGTTATTCCGAGTCTTCAATTTACCTCCACTTAGAGGGCTGATAGAATTTTCTTAGAAGGGGGTTCAATGATTGTCATCAAGGCTATTTCTACATTTTCTTCTCCTAATTGGAAGATCAACAATATTCTAAGGCAAGCTTAGAATGTTTTAGATCAGTTTGTAGAATTTTCAGTTCAATATTGTAATTGAGAAGCTATCTCTATTGCTGATTTCCTTGCTGACTTTGGGATCGACCATAGAAAATGTGTGGGAATTGGATTCCCTTAAGGCAACATCTAGACTTAAGATGTCTTAAATTATTACAGATCATGCTCTCCTTCGATATTTGTTCTCTTACATAGTCAAAAATTTTGCAGTGTGGTTTGATAATACTCTCAAAATGTGGGAATGCCTTAGGACCATCTTCAGATGTTAAATATTGATGTGGGTGATGCTGCTCAGCTTATTTTGACACCTGCATAGCTTGCATCCTTGTTAGCTATTTGCACTGGCAGTTTGGATTTTATGTGTCTGCTTAAGATATGAAGCTAATATTCTTTTAATTCTCTAAGAAGAGGGAAATGGCCTTCAGAGGGCCAATCTCTGATGTGTGTCTGAAAAATGTTTTGTAATTCAGTCAAGGTTGATTGAAGCAGCTATAAAGGAGATTTGGGGTATGGTCCATCTGAAGCTTGACATGACCTATTTCAATTTCAAAAATTGTGTCTTATTTGCAGTGTCCCTTCTTGGGATCTTCCCACTTTCTGCTCTAGAATAACAATTCCAGCTCAAGTCTAAGGAGGTAATTCATTTTCAATCCTAACTTTATAAAAATATTATCAAATGTAGTACACGATTTAAGATAATCCTGGTTTAAGTCCTACAATAATATTAATAATCATTAAGAAGTAAGAATATATGATAACATCTAAATTTACAAGCATTAACATTAAGTATCAAGATTTCATGATAACATATAAATCCACATAAACACCATTCATATTTAAACCAAAATACATCAATAGCATTAATAATTATTCCAAGGCATATTCCTATAGTAACGTATTAGGAATTCGTTGGAAATGTTTGCAAACCGCAATCTCAAGGACGGCTGTCCTTGTATTGCGAGAGCATGGGTGGATCCTCGTCCAGCCATCTTGGGGTGGCATACTTGAGAAGACCTTCAAGCCCAAAGGCACTCATCCGCCCCTAGCCCACGAACATGGTAAGATCTAAGGTTGTAATGTCCCCATTTTCGATGTCCTCTTTTGGATTAGTCTGGTTCTGACACACTTACGACTTTTAGTAAGTGATATATTTAGTAATTGGTCCAATAGGCAGAGCAGTGTAGGGTTTTTTGTTTGCGCAATGTGTGGAAGTTGCCCGATGAGCTTTAATGATTTGTGCCAGTCTTTTCTATGGGGTTTTTCGGTGTTTCGGGTGTGGCTTTCTATTTTTAGCAGGGGACCAGTCCAGTGCTTACTATCTACAGTGAGCTCTTTGGCATATCAGTTATCTTTCTAGCTTGTGTCTCTTATGTTTTTACTATTTTTAGTACTTAATAAAAATACTAAGTCTATTTTTAAAAGCTGGACCTGGTCAAGGTGCATTCAGCAACATTATTTCAATTGAGGCTCTTGGTTGCTAAGGTTGGAATATTTAAATATTTGTTCTCTTCAAAAAGTAAATTAAAATAAAGTTACTTTATAATTTTAAGTTGAGTGGAGGGGACATTAAAAAATACCTTGGTGCCTAAGTGATAACTTTAAGTCATTTTAAAAGGCTACAAAAGTGCAAATAGTTTCCTTATTAGCAGACCTCTTGGCCTAGTTGCACAACGTTGTTTTAAAAGAGGGGCCATGTATTTCAAGTGGATGCCTAGAAAAGAGGCTTATTTATCAATTTTAAAGGCTAATGTTATGCCTCATAAGGTGGAACGCTTAGTTTGGGCTTAATGTCAATTTTAAATTAAAAATCAAAAGTGGAATTTTGGAGGCAGAAAGTTGGACGCCCCTCTTGGGGTAATTTCATGACATTTCATAAAGTGAAATGAGAGGGGAATGTATTCAAGCTCAAATGAAAGTTGCCCTAATCCTTCCCTCACTTTATAAAGATGAGTTTTGACTCTCATTTGGTTATGGATGATTTTGGTTGTATAAGGAGATACTGTTGGGTTTTTGCCAAGAGGTCTGAAAGTGAGTGTTGAGGACGAAAACCCTTGACATCTTGGACTGGTTTCGGTAGTGCAAGACCTGCCCTAGCCGGTGGAAGAGTGGTTTCATCCAGAAATCACATTGGAGCTTCAAGTTGCAGTTTACACTCATTTAGAATGAAGATATTTCAGCATTTTTTATGAGTTTGGGTTTGGGTTTGGATTGCAAATTGTTTTCTCTCTTTTTGGCATGATTTTCAAGGAGTTTGGAAGAGGTTTTATCATTTTCTGGGCATTTCTTCTACTGGACCTGAACTTGAGTTTTTGCTCATATTTTTCCATTTACATGAGAGTCCTTTGTGGGTATTGAATCAGATTGAGCCTCTCTTCAAGGCAATTCCAAGCATATATCACATGGTATTTTTGAAGCATGCACTGATTTTATAAGCCAAGTCGCCCTTTGGCTGGGAGCGCCCCTTTCTAGGTATGTTTATTACTCCGGTCGGCCTTTTGTGGTGATTTTCTGACTTCATGGAGCTGTTAGAAGGGCACCTTGGGCTCTGTTTGGCATCGCGTTTGAAGACCATTATCTTGGGTGTTGTATGTGGCAAAGTAACTTTTAATATCTGTTGTTTAGGAGCTCATCTCAAAAATGTAATATTCTGAATTATTATTTGATCTTGAAATGACTGTTAATGCTGTTATGTTTTCTAAGTAATAAGAAGCTAAAAGTACTCTTTTCTATGCAAGTTTCCTAGTGTTATTTCTGCATTTAAATGTTATATCATTGGGCATGTTCAAAATCATTATGGGCATATGAGAAACTCAAAACAAACAAACTCAGAAAACCTCACAATCAGCAAGCATTGGAAAACAAAACGAAAAAGAATAATTTGGGGTCAGCCATTACAGTGGTATCAAAGCACAAAATAATTCTGCCAACCAGTGGGTGATAAAAATCTATGAGCATTAGTGACTAAGAAAGAAGGTACCAAGAAAACATGGTTGAATGAAGAGAAGAAGCTGAAAGAAATATTGGTAAGCAAGATCGTATGATGCAACTCTTGGATGCAGTGGTTAGAGATCAAGAAAGAGCAGCCCAATGTGCACAAGAGACCAATCAACTTGTACAGTTGGTACAAAGATTGGATTGTTTAGGGCAAGATAATGATGTGGGACAACGAAGGGCAGCCAATCAACAGAATGGAGCAGCCATGGCTAGGCCTCTTATGCTTATATTTCCACCAAGAGTAGAAGAACAACCCAATCAAGAGCTTACCTTAGTTGAGTTGCAAGATCAATTTAGACAAGATTCTTTGGATGCAAGCCCCGATTTCCAGCATGACATATCACTTCGAGATTATATAGATCTCAGAATGAGTCATATGTCCAACAGGGGCAATAGGGAACATCATAATTCCCCACGGTATATCAATTCTTTCCTGCTGGTTTTTGATTAATAATTGCGTTTAGGTGAACCGAAAGCTCTGAGGGTGAAATTTGCAAGGCGTGCAAGGGTTCTGTTGGCGCCCGTTTTGGCCTTAAACGAAAGAGGACAAGATGGCGATAGTATAAATGAAGCGGAGGTGGAGGTGGAGAAGAGTGAGAGGTTGGCATTGAAGCAGTACCAGGACGAGCTTGCGGCTCGCATTAAATCCAAGGAGTTCACGTCCACTTCACAAATGTATGTAATGTTTGTGCTTGTTGTATTAAAGCATGTTTTCTAGCAGTTTATTTTAGAATAAGCTCTACTACTGGTGTAATAACTTCTCAGTTAGGGAATACTGTTGTTTTTATCGGTTGCAGAAAAGATAATTACTTGATGTGGAACTACTTGTGGGTTTTATCGAAGTTCTACTAGAGTAAAACCACTACTAAATTTCAGAATGTATAAGATAATTATGAATAGGAGTTTCACCTCCTTTGGATCAAACTGGTATCCAGGACTTATCAGCCGCACACACTTTACAATTTTTTGTCTTTTTAAATCTCTTACCACTTTCCAACTAGAAAGCATGTGCTCGTTATGCTCAACTGGACTTATCAAGTGTATAGAGTCTAGATTCTAGACAAATTAACTCGATAACTGCATTATTGTTCAAGTCATTTTAGTGTTGTCCTGTTTTCTTCATGGTCTCTTTTTCCTTATCCTTCCATACATCAATGATATGTGTTAAATTTATTGATCAGATTAAATGTACAGAAATTAATTCAAAACTCAAACACACAACACAGCAAATACCCTAGGAAAACCATCCTCTTGAGGGAGAAAAACCCAGCAATAATATATCTCATATATTAAATCTCAATGAATTCTTCTTTACAATGAAGGCAGATATGAAGGCCAAAGATAAGGCACCATAAATTGATGCAATCATAGAAACTAAGCGAAGCAATCTGCTAACAAAGATTTCTGCCTTCTACACAAATGTCGATCTGTACTTGAGAAAATTCGCACTTTGATGGACCTTCGCACTTGATATCATGTAATGAATATGAGTGAATGGATGATCAACAATGAAACTTCATCGGATATATATACACAAGGTGACCTTTCATAAACAACATGTCGGCCACAGCAAAGAGGTATGTCTCTATCAAAAGGAAGGTCAGCCACATAGAGGATCGCACTCCTTAATAAATTCGTGACCCTTCAAAAAACAAATATTAAATATAAATATGAATTGTCTTCAATAAGATCGCGCCATAAGAGATTTGAGCCTTCATTAAAAATCGAGCCTTCTTTACAATTCAAATAGCCGTTAGGCTATCATTTGAATTGCCTCCAAATGCAATCACGTGGGTCTGGAAGAAGCAGCCCGATGCTGCTAAACATCAACACTCCCTCTCAGCTAGGGATGATACTTCCAGCTGCATATGACATATCACCTCATCGTGATGTCAACCACAATGGCTACACCCATGTGTGGAAAAGAAAGATATCACCTCATCATGATATCAACCATCATGGCTACTCCCATGGATGGTATGTACAAGTGCCCATCACTTAACGTGATGTTGTCACCTCACTGTGACGCTCACCATGGCTCTCCCAAAGGGTGAAAACACAAGTACAAGAAAATCATCACAAACTCTATCACGTGATGTTGTCATGGAGTCACACACATGACATCCACCATGGCTCTCCCAGAGGGTGGAATCAAAGGATTTCACCTCGAACTTCTCTTACAGAGAAGAACTCATTAATCAAGGGATTTCACCTCGAACTTCTCTCACAGAGAAGAACTCATTAATCAAGGGATTTCACTTTGAACTTCTCTCACAGAGAAGAACTCATTAAAGAGGATCATTGATACTGAGACTCCTTCTCAGTTAAGGCTGTATTATCCACCATACTGTTGTGACCTTTTCACACATCGCCCCATTCAAAATGGGGACCCCTAATTTTTGCTCCATTCTGGTCTTTTGGCTTTGGTTTTTCTCTCTCTCTCTCTGTTTGTCTCTCTCTTTCTGCTGTCTGTCTTTCCGAGACATGCTCGCCATTGAGTTTAAATGTGAAATTTGGCCAAGTCTGAAAATTAGGGTTTGTGCTTTCCTGGTCAATCTAAGGTCAAACGAAGTGAATAAGTTGAAATTTGAGACTAACATTGATGTCAGTATGCTTCCAGTAGGCCTCCACTGCAATTTCATCAAATTCTGGGTACTTACTATTTTTAGTAAGTGTGCAATTACAGGCAATCCGTCAGCATTTTTGAAATTCCGACAGTCACACTGCATTCAAAGCACGTCAAGCTGCTCGTGTGCAAAATTTGAGCTGAAACAAGCAACTTACTATTTTTAGCAGTTCAGCTTCCGGAGCAGATTTCAGGGCTTAGATGAAGAGTTTTTCTTTGTATGTCTGGATATTCCTTCTGGGTTTTTCGAGACCTTCGCAACAGTATAACATGCAAATTGAGACAACAACTTTCAGAGTTCAGTCTTCCGAGGCTATTTTTAGGGTTTGCATGTCGGGGTTTTCTTTGCATGTTTGCATATTCCTTATGGGTTTTTTGAGAGCTTCACAGTGATGTGACATGCAAATGGAGATAACCACTCATTTGGAAACTTACTATTTTTAGCAGGTGCGTCTCGGCAGCCGCTTCCCAGCACTTCAGAATCACGAGTTGATCGCAATGCAGCAGGAACAAGGACAAACAGCGATCATTTGATATGCATGCAGAGCAAATTAGGGTTTCCAACTTCGGGGCCAGAAAAGAAGGGTAAAAAGTCAGAATTTTCGAAAACCGGTGTAAACCACCGCGATCAGCATCCTTCAGGCTATCTGCTAGTAAAATTTGAAGACACACGGAGCACTTACTATTTATAGTAAGTCATTTTGGAAACAGGCTAAAAATAGCAAATCAGTTGCATGCACCAATGTCAGCAGGAAGGTCACGTGGTGAGGAGCACGTCATTCAAATTTCAAGTCAATCGGAGCTATGGAGGTATCAGAAGCAAGCAGTTACTATTTATAGCAAATCACCTTCATAAATGGGCTAAAAATAGCAGGCCAACTAAAAATAGCAGTATCAACAGAGTAACAAGGTCATGAGGATGCAGTGTTTGAAATTTCAAATCGTTCTGAGCTTTAGAGATGCAAAAATCGAGAGACTTACTATAAATAGCAGGGCATGGATAAACTGGCAGTGATGAGAAAAAATGGCTAAGTGTTGATGTTCGTCCACCTCACATAGCAAAATGCACCTTCTTCCGGCCAGGCATAGAAAACTTCTGAGGCACAAGCTTATCCTGCTCACCAGGTGAAATGCGCCCATGCAACAAGGAAGTCAAAGAAAGTCAAAGATGTTTCGTCCTCCTGCCTAGCCCAAATGCGCCCAAAGGAAGCTGGTGAGAGTTGAAAATATTCTAAGGCAAAAAAAAAAAACTCGTCCTCCTCACCCCTCAAAATGCGCCCATCCTTCAAGCATAGCAAAATGCGCCAAAGAAGAAGAGAGTCAAAGAAGTCAAAGTTTTTCATCCTGCAAGCATGGCAAAATGCGCCCACCTTGAGAGAGTTGATAGCAAAATTTTCTAAGTGTTGAAGTTATCCTCCACCACCCCCTAAATGCGCCCATCCTGCACATAGGTGGAAATGCGCCCAGCAAGAAAGAAAGTCAACAAGTCAACAAAGTTCATCCTCCTTACATGCCTAAATGCGCCCAAATGAGGTCAAGTGAAGACAAAAACAGGGAAGTCCAAGAGTCATCCTTCATGCAAGCCAAAATGCGCCCAAGTTGAAGATAGTAAAAGTGAATGTAGGGTGGTGAATAAGGTAAAGGGTGAAGTGAAATACTCCAAGGCGTGGTCAAAACAAGGTAAATGCTATGCGTGGTTTTATTCTTCTTCAAGTATGCTATGCGCCTAGTGTGGTGAAATAAAATACAAGATGGTGTTGATGAATATTGCTAAGGCGTTGGAATTTTAAATTTAAATATCTTTCAAGTGTGAAATGAAATGCAAGGTGATGAATAAAATAAAGTTGCTAGGCGTTGAAAGTGCTAAGTGTTGAAGACTTTTCTAAAGACAAGATGAATATCCTTCACCAAGTCAGATATGCACCCAAGGTGGTGAGAACAAGGTTGCTAGGCGTTGGAGTTGCAAAATAATAAAAAAATTTCCTAAGGCGTTGAAGATGATGGAAGTAAAATATGATGTGCTTGCAGGAAGATCTTCTAAGTGAAATAAATTTTTCTCACAGGCAAAGTGATCAAAGTTGAATATAAACATTTCCAAGGCGAAATTTTTTCTAAGGCAAAATTTTCAAAGTGATTCAAAATTTTCTCTAAGGCAAAGTATTTTCTTCCTTAGAAAATACGCCTAGACTCTGGGATGATGAAAATTCTTCTCGGGGCACGAACAAATTTTCCAGTGACAGAGTCAAAATGATGACAATGTAGGATTGATAAAAATTTCTCAAGTCTGAGCAACAGGATGTCCACAGAAGTGAAGAATGGGTTAAAATTGATTGAATAATATTTTTCTAAGGTTCAAAATTTAAAAAAATTAAATGAACCCGTTCGTTGTGTGCCCATGGATTCATCGCGTTTCAGAGAAAATTTTCTTCTGGGTACTGGACATTTGTGATGATAGGTGGATTTCTATGTCTTCCACACTTCGCTGAGGCCTTTAGTATGAAGAATTTAATCGGTACTCAAGTTGTGAAATTTTCCTAAAGAAAATTTTAAAATCTTCTAAGGCAAATTTGAATAAAATGATTTTTGAAAGGAAGATGCTTTAAACAATGAATTCGAAATGAGTTGCCTAGATGATTTTAATCCAGTTCTTTACAGATGAATTTTCCAGAGCCGAAGAGAAGTAAAATTCGAATTCAAGTGACAGAGCTCCGGCTGGTGAATTAAAAGATGAATTTAAAATATGGCAGTCAAAGTTGAACTTCTAGAAGGTTGAGATTCTCAAACAAGTGTCGAAAATGCCAGAGAGGGAAATTCAAACGGAGTAGTGGAAATTTAATTCATTGACTATACTTAGCTCCTTCTAGAATTCGATTTTTGCTATAAGAGCTGAGAAGTTTTTCATTTCTCCTCACCAGCTTAAGGGAGTTCGATTTGCTCTGAGTTTGAAATTTGTGAGTGCTGAGGACTGAAGCTTGAGAAGTTTGAAATTTTGCTGAGGACTGGAGAGTTTGCTGAAGTCTGAAATTTGTGAGTTGCTAGAGCTGAGAAAGTGCGCACTTGCTAAGTTATTTGCTGATTGAAAAGGTGCGAATTTACTTGAGTTGGTGCTGAAGTTCGATTTTGTTGCTGAAGTTTGAAGTTGCCAGTGCAAGTGAGGGAATTTCGATTTGAAGAAGATCATACTGCTGAAGCTGGGAAGGACGCCTTGAATTAAGAAATTTCAAAAAGTATATTGAAGTGCGCACTTGTTGATTTGCTGATTGAAGAAGTGCGAATTTACAAGAGCGAAGTCACTAAAATCTGCAGTTGCTGAGTGTGAAGTGAAGTTGCCGAAGCTTGCTTAGAAATCTGTTTCTAAGTGATTGAAGTTCGAAATCTGTTGAAGGAGAAGTTGAGGTTTGCGAATGAGAAATGATATTGCAGCTTCTCAAATTCTTGAAGTCGACTGGCAGCCCCTGCGCAATATTTTATTTATTTTCTAAATTAATTTACTCATGAATGTTTATTGTTTTGCAGATGGCTGAGGCAAGGGCGACTGGCAAGGACAACAATGGTGCATCCAGGCAAGCAATTATAAAGAAGCTGAGCAAGACATTTATGCCAGAGTCAAAATTCATTTCGAAGTTGGGCAAGCTGACTGATACCAACTTGGGCTCCGTCAACCTAGAAACTTTCAAGAACAGAATGCTGGGAATTGGTAGTCATCGACCTTCGACTACTTCGCACAACATTGTTCGAAGTGGGTTATATGCAGCCGTTGGTTTCCCACCAGCCATTCAGTGTTCGGAGCTGATGATGGAGTGCGCCAATTGCTATGAGAAGGATCACAGGTCAATCATGTCACCAGACGGACAAGTGCTCGCCAACCTCACTCCTTCGGCCATTGGTGAAGCTTTTGGGATCCTAGTGCATAGAAACATGGTTTACAAATCCAGAGAGCGAGTTGAGCGAATGTATGCTTCTGCATTCGAGAGATGCACAGAGACGATCAACACTCACTGGATGAGCAATCCCAAGCCTTCTCGTACGAAGTTGCCAAGACAAATTATAGCAGATGACTTGAAGCAGGAGTACTGCCATCTCATTATGATGCTGAGTCGAGTTGGAGGCTGCCCACAGTCATTTATTTTTGAGCCGTGGATGTTTTATTACATCAACCTCGTGCTGGAAGGGAAAGATTACGTCAACTGGGCTGCGATGATCAGTGACAATTTGCATGAACAGCTCCTGAGCCTAAGAAGAACGAAGACGTTCTATATGAGCTCTTACATCATCTACATGCTGGCTCGTATGACGAAGTATCGAGGAATTTCATACAATGAACCTGTTGGTTGTGGCTCTCACCAGTTTAAAATCCATGAAGCTTGTCCGCAGTTACACTTGGCTAGTACCACCTATTACAAGCGTGTCAATGACGCCTTCACCATGCATATCACAAGGTTGCTTCAGGAGCGGATGCATCACAAGATCTCAAGAGAGGCCCAAGAATTGATTGAAAGGTATGGGTGCTGGTTTATACAATTTCCGAAGTTTTCTTACATAAGGCTGCAAGGTTTTTCGTCATACCCATATAGGCTGCTTAAGTACCCAACCAATAGAATTTTAATGTTAGAGATATCTAGGCAATTGGTTGCCTACGATAAGATTCAGAAGAAGAAGAAGAAGGGAGGTGTTGACTTCCCAATTGTCATGGGCAACTCGGATGAAGTGTGTCCTTCATTACAGGCAGCCAGAAAAGCCGAGAGTGAGCTTCAATTTTATCACTTTTCATATCACACCAGCCGACAGCACTATGATCCGCATAACAACATCAAATGGGTGCTGTCAGAGGAGTTTAAACACAAGGCAAATATTGAAGATTATTGGGCTGATGCATCAGATGAGGTTGAAGTCAGGAAAAGAATGTTCTCTCGGTTGCCAATTAACATGATCAGGGAGTGTGAAGTTGTTCCGGTTCCAGACCAAGTGAATGAGGACATGGACGTTGTCCATCCAGATTATGCAGCAATGAGAGATACTTCGCTTCCACTCCCGGATTGGTTAGAACCAAAGGTTGCTGACTTGGACACACTTTCTATTCCAGTCTTGACATTCACTAGAGCATGGGTTGACAGACGTGTGACCAGGTTGAAGAGTAGGTCGATTGCTTTGACTTACAATTTGATGGGAGATCAGAGGACACCCACCACCGGCAGGAAGAAACAAATCACATGGGGTCCAGAATCCAGAAGGAAAGAGCCAGTTCGGCAGGAGCCCATTCAGCCGGAGCCTCCACGAGTTGCAGTTGAATCGCCCACGCCATTGGAGACACGTTCTCCAAGCATACAGGAGGTTTCTTTATTTGCTGATCAAAGGAATGCATTGAATCAGGTGCAAGCAGTACAGGAGAATAATCAGCCACCACGGAGAGAGTCGGTTGGCCAGAGCGTCAACGCACCTAGTAGAGTTGATCAGCAAGATGATGAGGGGACTACTACTAACCCTCAGTTTCAGCAAGAGTTAGAGGCGGCTTTGAAGGATGATGATGATATAGTTTCAGGAGACACTCAGCCACTTGAGGACAATGAGCCTCACCAGAATGATGTAGAAGTTGAACAGGTTCGAGAAGTAGAGGCACAAGAGCAGCAGCCATTTGATATACAGTATATAGTACCTGATTGGCTCAGGGATAGGATGAGAAGAAGCCCCAGCGAAGAAATTGATCCAGCAGTTGAAATGGAGGAGTTCTTGAACAGGATCAGTGCACCTCCACATAAGAAGAGAGCACGGAAATTTTCAAAGATATCAACTGATGAAGATGGTTCTCGTACCCTTCACGTAGCCGTGCCACAGGTTGATTGTGACCGAGATGAAGCAGTGCCAGAGAACTACATGTTCACAACTTTGGAGTTAGGACGCCCCACAGGCGCACAGATTGTAGAAGAATGTGATAACTCCTACCTCGCCCTCAAGGACAGATTATTCAAGAAGGAAGGAAAGTACAAGAAGTTGAAACGAGAGCATAAGGCTTTAATAGGATATGTGCAGAAGTTGTCTCGTTCTCGTGAGCAGGAGATTCCAGTGATAGAGCCTCTAGCAGAGATACCTAGAGAGTCAATCAGTGGCTTGTTGGAGTTAGGGAAGATGGCACAGGAGGCAGACAAGTGGGTCACGGGAGTTCGTGTTGAGACAGAAAAGTTTATGGAGGACCTTGCTCTTGCTTTCCAGCAGGCTTCCAATATTTTGGCACGGATGGAGGCAGTTGATCGAGCCTGGGGTGATGCTTCTGTCTATTAGAGCAAAGTAATTCAGTGTCTTGAGGCATTGAGGCATGTCCCTTTGCGGTTGCTGGTTGATGGAGGGGTCATTCAGGAGAATGACAGGTACGACTTTTCTAGATGGTATTCTTCGACAATCACAGGACGTGGTTTCTTCGACGCAGCACAAGCGGATTCAACCAGGGTACGGAAGGCTATGGCCAATATCATTGATGGAGTTCAGAATACTTTCAAGGCCATATTTGCTAGACGGTTGAATCCAGATGAGGTGAATGTTGATAATTTGAGGGGTAGGCTGGTGCCTTTCTTTTCAGAGGTAAAGACCTTCGTACAAGATGATTTCGAAAACACTTCTACTTTCTCCACCTTGATCCAGAGCACGCAGGATTCCTTAGTTGCTTGGAGAAAATCTTGTGCAAGGCATGAGCAGTCTGTTACAATGTTAGAGTTCCACCTTGATTGCATTCCACCCATTTCAGTTCAGGAGGTTGAAGCTGTGCTTGGCAAGTTCGTTGAGTTTGCAGCCAGAGACAAGGAGAACAGGAATGCACTACTGGACAATGATCTTCTAGAAGACTGATTGTGGGCATTAATTGCCTTTACTATTTTGGGAGTGAGTGGGAATCTTTGCTCATTTATTGCACCACTCCCCATTCTGGCAGTTTTTAGGGTTAGGGCTGAGGTGGCTTAATCTTAGCCACTCTTTTGATTGTAATCTTAGCCATCCATTGGACTGGGCTACCTATAAAAGGGGGAGTCCCCCTCATTTGTAATCCATTAGAATTAGACATTAGCATTAGATTTGGAGATCAGACTAGAGAGTAGAGCAGAGTAGACATTTTGCTTGATAGTTTAGCATAGTGTGGAGAAGAAAGAAAGTTTTCCCTTTGAAAACTTTTGTGGAGATTGTTGTGTAAAACTTTCATGATAATAGATCTTTTCATTGATGGTGGAATTCGTCTTTGTCATAGATAGCTAGCAAGGTCTCTTCATCCTTTCGGATCCAAGTAGCATAAAGTAGCATAATTATCATTTCATGCAAGTAGTTTACTTTGATGTGTGGTGTTTTATTGAGGTAGCTTCATTTCATTCCATACCACTAGCAGCTTGTTGATGACAAGTTCGCCTTGGGTGGTCCACTGGAGATTATCTTGAGTTTAACTTTGATTGTGATTTGTATACTTATATGCGTCGTCTTGATGGTATATGTATGCTAAATTATAATTTGAATATCTTTTGCTATCCCTTTGAAGATTGCACTAATTTTGCTAAAGCTGTCCAACGTGAGGCTAGGTGAAATTCGGTCGAAGTCTGCTGAAATCAAGCTCCACATATCTTGCATTTAGAATAGAATATAAGTTTCTTAGGCCCTACACTCATTTACTTTCCGCACATTTCTGGTTAGCTTTAGGAAAACGCACTTATCGCCAAATCATCCACACTATACAAATCCCTTCCAGTCATCCGTTTACTGTTAACTGCAAGAATCCTGAACAATTGTGTAAGTCCCCTCGTGAAAACAGCAATTCACATCAAACCAACTGAGGGTATTCTAAGTATTTCGGAACCTTGGAGTTGAACGCACGAACTTTCTCGCAATCTTAGCGTGCGGAATACTTTGATCAAGAGAGAACGGAGTAGCCTTCGGACTATTTTGTTCTGCTGATTGGTGCGGTCACAAAAATCACATCAACACATACCAAGCTTATCTCGAAAGTACAAAAACTTTATCCTGGAGAGAGGCTTGGTGAGAATGTTTGTCGTCTGCTCATTAGTACTGATGTACCTCAACTGTATAGCCAGGATATCAACTGCTTCTTGCTGCACCAGGATATCATAGCAGACCCCAAACTGAAGCAACATCCAGAGGTGCTCTTCCGATCAGTGACACACCCTGCCCAATCAGAATCAGTATAGCCATGCAACTTCAAATCCACATCTGAAGAATATCTCAACCCATATCCAACTGTGCCACGCAAGTATCTTTGGATATGTTTTGCTGCAACAAGATGTATTTGCCTTGGTTCACACATGAACTGACTAAGTGCACTTACTGCCAAGCAGATATCTAGTCTAGTGTTGACTAGATACATCAATGATCCAATCAACTGCCTGTACATCGTGGGATCCACCAAATTTGGGATCCCAGATCGCTCTATTTTGAATAGGTTTGCGGAGCTACCAATGACAAATCCAGAAGACAGTCTTGAGCAATTTTGATCTCAACAGCTGAAGGGATCCTCTAAGGGTTTAGCACCTAGCCTTGCAATACAGTAATCTTCCCTCTTGATCCCTGCTTCAGAGATTGCAAATAAGATTTCTGGAAGTGAACTCCCTCTAGCCACCAACTCAATCCCATGGCTGCAAGTTGTGACTTCACGCTTGATCATTTATTTGGTCAGCATGACTTCCTCACAAGATGCCTCAAGTTTTTTCATCACTAAACAATCTCTCCTCACCTTCTTGCTCCTAGATTCGTCCTAGAAGCAATTTAGAGAGAGATTACTAACAGTTTATAATTATCCAAAGAAATATCAAGGCTAGAATCATACAAGGCTTACTATCTCAGGTTATAGCATGAATACATAAGAATTTATGAACAATATTAAAACATGAATAAATAAATCAACCTAAGGATAAATATATCAAAAAAATCATAATGAAGGGATAAAGAACTTATCTTTATTGAATTCTAATAAAACTCTTTCTTCCATCTTTTACTCCTCTCGAGAGTGCTAAACTCAGCACAATAAAAGATAATCTGCTCAACTACAGATTTCTTGAATGCATTATGCAGTTAGCATGTAGAACCAACTCTCTCCAAGAGTTCAAGGCTCTATCACAGTTCATGCATTCGATGTGACCAACTAATCACCATCGAATTTGCAATTCTCTTTTTTAGTTCGGAGTCACACATGAAATAACTTGCAATAAATGAAATCTTCAAAGGATCTTATGCTAGAGAATACAATTCAAGAGAAACCACTATCTCTCTTTACTAATTACAAGATCCAAATAAATGATATAACTCAGAAAACAAAGAATACTTATCTCTTTAAATATTTTGATGGATGCACATATTGGACATAGTATGATATGCTACTTCTTGTGCTCAGATCAACACACAACCTTCACGGCTTGAACACAGGCCCATGGCTTAGAATAGAAATTCCCTAGAATCCTTCTAAGGAGAGATCTCATCCACATCCGCAAATGAAGCATGTTGATTAGGCCTAGTGGGGAAATCCTTTGCATAGTGACCAAACTTGTCACAACAAAAACATTGGACATTGGAGAGGTCCCACTTCTTCTTGAATGCGGGAGCACCATCAGCTCCTTTATCTCTATTCCTCTTGAAATATCCTTTCTTTCCACCTTTCCCTTTCTTCTTCGAGGATTGAGCGGAAAGAACATGAATGTCTTCATTTGTAGAGCTTCGACCAATACCTTTTGCAGCCAACCTAGACTCTTCTTGAATACAATCTGCCCTCAAACAATCAAACTTGGGAAGTTTCGATCTTGCACTGATTCCTTGAATATAGGACTCCCAAGATGAAGGAAGACCATTAAGAGCAAGCATGGTCAAGTCTTTGACATCAACAAAATGACCAATAGAAGAGAGTTGATCTCTTAATTCGGAAATCTTCATGAAGTAAGCAATGACAAATTCTCCTTCCGCCATCTTCACATGGTGTAGTTGTTGCTTCAGTGCAAGAGCCCGGCTAGTGTTGTTGATTTCGTACATCTCCTCCAAGGTTTTGAACATCTCTCTTGCCGTCTTCAACTTGGAGACAATCAAAACAATATGTTCCTTCACAGAATCAACTAACATCTTCTTCACCTTAGTATCTTTCTTCTTCCATTGCACCTTCTCTTCCTCATCCGTAGGCTCAGGGACTTTGCTCTCCACGAACTCTGCCAATTCATTCTCCTTCAAGGTGAGCATAAGTCTAAATCTCCATGAAGTGAAATTTGATGCTCCCTCAAGTCTATCCTCAATCTTAAGACCGTTCACCATCTTGACGAAGAGATAGAGATAGACAATAATGAGAAAGAGAATAAAGAGTATCGCTGTAATAAAAAATTTGATTAAGATCTTCTTCAAACCCGCTCTGATACCATGTTAAATTTATTGATCAAATTAAATGTACAGAAATTAATTCAAAATTCAAACACACAACACAGCAGATACCCTGGGAAAACCCTCTTGAGGGAGAAAAACCCAGCAATAATATATCTCTTATATATTAAATCTCAATGAATTCTTCTTTACAATGAAGGCCGATATGAAGGCCAAAGATAAGGCACCATAAATTGATGCAATCACAGAAACTGAGTGAAGCAATCTGCTAACAAAGATTTCTGCCTTCTACACAAATGTCGATTTGTACTTGAGAAAATTCGCACTTTGATGAACCTTCGCACTTGATATCATGTAATGAATATGGGTGAATGAATGATCAACAATGAAACTTCATCGGATATATATACACAAGGTGACCTTTCATAAACAACATGTCGGCCACAACAAAGAGGTATGTCTCTATCAAAAGGAAGGTCGGCCACATAGAGGATCACACTCCTTAATAAATTTGTGACCCTTCAAAAAAAAAGATATTAAATATAAATATGAATTGTCTTCAATAAGATCACGCCATAAGAGATTTGAGCCTTCTTTACAATTCAAATAGCCGTTAGGCTATCATTTGAATTGCCTCCAAATGCAATCGCGTAGGTCTGGAAGAAGCAGCCCGACGCTGCTAAACATCAACACATCACTTCGGGATTATATAGATCTCAGGATGAGTCATATGTCCAACAGGGGCAATAGGGAACATCATAATGACTTACGAAGGAAAGATGGAAAACTTCGCATTCCTTATTTTGATAGGTCCAATGGGATTTCAGTGAGAGCATGGGTTCATAGGGTGGACACATACTTCAATCAAAACCCCATGCCTGAAGAAGAATAAATAAAAAATTGCTATTATGCACCTTGATGGAGTTGCACATAAGTGGTGGCATCATGGGATGATCATAATGGGGCATGCTCAAAGTACATCATATACTAAGTTCACTGAGAGACTCATAGAGAGGTTTGACAAGAAGGAACCAGAATTTCATTTTAGGGAGGTGGAAAAATTGAAACCTCATGGGTTCAATGAAGAGCAAGTGATTGAAGAGAAGTTCATAGCAGAAAAACCAGATGAAGTAATTGCTTTGAAACTTGATGGATGTGAGACAGAGCCTCAGGATGACTCTTTGGTCATGCATGCAACTGCTGTAGATGATGTTGTGCATGAAGGAATTGACGAAACAGCAGCCTTGTATACTCCCTTAGAACTATCCAATGAAGTTGAGATACCTTTAGCTGATGTGCATGATGAAAACAAAAAAGATGATGATTTTGAATCAGCTATTAATGATGATTCTTTACCCTATGTGGGTAATGGCGACACAGGTGGCTTTGGGTTAGACAACCAAATCAAGCCTATGGAGAGAGATGCTTATGATGTTTTCAGTGATAATGAGTTGGAGAGTGGCTTATTCAAAAAGGCAACTACTCATGAGGAGCACAACGAACACTTATTCTCTAAACAAAGTGATCAACCTTTCTACACATGGGATCCAAGTGTGTTGGCACCTAAGTATGACAAGGATCCACATTGGGATGAATTTCTTTTTGATTGTAATGATGTCCTTACTTCATCTCGAGAGCCATGCATAGAGGATGGCATCGATAGTGATGTTCTCAATCTTGAAAAGGAATCTGATTTCACATTGCAAGTAGCTGATTTTGAACAAAGACCTTGTAGCCCGGTTGGTACGGATTCACAATCTTCTTTTGAGGATAATCAAGGAGTGGCACAAGTAATTTGGACTAGCGATGGAGACTTTGATAACAAGTATAATAGTTCTGATTTTTGCATGCCACATAACAACAGTTCATCATTTTTGCTTGATCATGATTGGAAAAGACAACTCTTGGTATCCGCTGAAAATGAGATGCACATTTTATCTAGTTTAGACAGCAAACATATGCATGTGGAAAATTTAATTCATAATGCATCTATGGGACAAAGTGAGCTTAATATTTCATTTTTTGATTTACATACATTGAAGAGCCCTATGGAAGAATTTAAAACAGCTTACTTACACATGATGCATGATAGAGATATAGCCACCAAGTTTGTAGATGAAACCTTGTCTATGTCTAAACAATTAAGGGAGGAGGTTAGTGAGCTCACCATTGAGCTTAATTCCACAAAGCTTGCTTTGGAAAGTGTCTAAGAGGCACTTCTTGAAGCAAACGATCAGCTCTATGAGACTCAACAATTTAAGGAGAAGGACGGTAGAGAAACGGCAAAGGAGATCAAACAGGTAATGATGGAGCTTGATCTCATCCAAGAGGAGTATGATCTTGCACATTGTCCAAAAAGATCAGAAATAGGAGTTTGGATCAGCAAGAGGATTGGTTTGATTCGGGAGTTGAGGATAACCTTCAGTTTATTGATAATCCTTTGTTTGAGGTAGATATTGATATGTCGTATGACAATCGACTTTTTGAGTTGGATGATGGGATTACTCCTAGTTGTAGCATTGCTTTGGGTGAAAAATGTAAGATTTCAGACCCAAGTGCAGTTTCCAGTCATGAGGAGTTGTCTCAGAATTGGAGTAGTGGGTCAAGTTCCTCTATTCGTACTGCTTCCTACTTTCCAATCAGCTGGTACATGACTTCGGTATTGGATCTACAGATGAGTTGGATGGTTTCTTCAGTTCAGTAGTTGGGCAGTTCATGGTTGAGCTTGGATGGTAGTGATGATTTGGTCCTAGGAGATGATTTTGTTGCTACCTCCATATTCATCTCTCCTATGTTTTCATTAGAATTTGAGTTTGGTTACTGCTACCCTTACTTTCTTTTGTTGGTTATGATGGCACCTTTTGATGAGCAGATTGATTTTGAGTTTGGGTAGGCTTTGGGGCAGTTGGTTGAGAGCATTTTTCCGAACACAGTTCATTCATTTACTGCTTCCACTTTGGTGAGTGACACTCACTGCAGATACTTCATGGAGATGATATACATTATTTTAGATGATGTTGTTTTGATTGCAGTGGTTTGGGTGTGTTGGTGTGTTTGGGACCATTCTTTTAACACTCAGAGGTTGAGTGTTGATGTTATGATTTCGGCTTGCATCAGCATAGGCATTTCCTGGTTGGTAGATTTTAGAGATATGGCAGTGGTTGACTTGCTTCGAATTTTGGACATCATGAGGTGTCATGCTAGGGTTAATTTTTTATGGTTGAGCAGGGTGATTTTCATGGTGACCAGGCTAGTGATTGGCAGTGAGTTTATTGATGCAAACTTCTCTGAGTTGCCTTGGTAAGATATATTTCATGACATTGACTTCAGTCCTTTCAGGTTTTTCAGTGTGGGTTTTGATGATTTTTACTCTTTGGAGGTCCAAGGTAGGAGAGTGCAGTATGGGCACATTGGTTTGACAATTATGATCAGTGTGGCGCAACTTCAACATGGTGCTCCCTTTCTGAGACTCACTTGGAACCCGGGAATCACACTAAGTTGTAGTGCAACTACCGTTTGGGATGAGAGAGCCAGTGCTAATTTTCTAGAGCTTACTCCTGTGGCACATTGGTTTGGTTCTCTTGAGGGGCATTCTTTTGAGGAGTTGATCGAGTCTTAGCAGTATTTGATTACTCTTCTCACAGGAGGTTTTCAAGAGGTCTCATGTGTTGGTACCTTGCAAGACAAAAATTTGAGCAGATGGTGCTACTGATCTCCTAGATTTACTTGGGACCTTGGGATCATTTTTGGTTTCAATGTGGATCAGATTGTTGGTTGCAGGGTTTTACTGGCATTGCTTGAGGACAAGCAATCTTTGGGAAGGGCGACTGTAATGTCCCCATTTTCGATGTCCTCTTTTGGATTAGTCTAGTTCTGACACACTTACTATTTTTAGTAAGTGCTATATTTAGTAATTGGTCCGGCAGGCAGAGCAGTGTAGGGTTTCCTGTCTGGACAATGTGTGGAAGTTGCCCGATGAGCTTTAATACTTTGTGCCAATATTTTCTGTAGGGTTTTTCAATGTTTCAGGCGTGGCTTTCTATTTTTAGCAGGGGACCAGTCCAATGCTCACTATCTACATTGAGCTCTTTGGAATATCAGTTATCTTTCCAGCTTGTGTCTCTGATGTTTTTACTAAAAATAAGTCTATTTTTATAGACCTAGTCAGGCTACATTTAGCAACATTATTTCAGTTAAGGCTCTTGGTTGCTAGGGTTGGAATATTTAAATATGTGTTCTCTTCGAAAAGTAAATTAAAATAAAGTTACTTTATAACTTTAAGTTGAGGGGTTGAGGGGATATTAAAAAGTACCTTGGTGTCTAAGCGATAACTTTAAGTCATTTTAAAAGGCTACAAAAGTGCAAATAGTTTTCTTATTAACAGACCCCTTGGCCTAGTTGCACAACATTGTTTTAAAAGAGGGGCCATGTATTTCAAGTGGATGCCTAGAAAAGAGGTTTATTTATCAATTTTAAAGGCTAATGTTATGCCTCATAAGGTGGGACGCTTAGTTTGGTCTTAATGTCAATTTTAAATTAAAAATCAAAAGTGGAATTTTGGAGGCAAAAAGTTGGACGCCCCTCTTGGGGTAATTTCATGACATTTCATAAAGTGAAATGAGAGGGGAATGTATTCAAGCTCAAATGAAAGTTGCCCTAATCCTTCCCTCAGTTTATAAATATGAGTTTTGACTCTCATTTGGTTATGGATGATTTTGGTTGCATAAGGAGATACTGTTGGGTTTTTGCCAAGAGGTCTGAAAGTGAGTGTTGAGGACGAAAACCCTTGACATCTTGGACTGGTTTCGGTAGTGCAAGACCTGCCCTAGCCGGTGGAAGAGTGGTTTCATCCAGAAATCACATTGGAGCTTCAAGTTGCAATTTACACTCATTTAGAATGAAGATATTTCAGCATTTTTTATGAGTTTCAGTTTGGGTTTGGATTGCAAATTGTTTTCTCTCTTTTTGGCATGTTTTCAAGGAGTTTGGAAGAGGTCTTATCATTTTCTGGGCATTTCTTCTACTGGACCTGAATTTGAGTTTTTGCTCATATCTTTCCATTTACATGAGAGTCCTCTGTGGGTATTGAATCAGATTGAGCCTCTCTTCAAGGCAATTCCAAGCATATATCACATGGTATTTTTGAAGCATGCACTGATTTTATAAGCCAAGTCGCCCTTTGGCTGGGAGCGCCCCTTTCTAGGTATGTTTATCATTCCGGTCGGCCTTTTGTGGTGATTTTCTGACTTCGTGGAGCTGTTAGAAGGGCGCGTTGGGCTCTGTTTGGCATCGAGTTTGAAGACCATTATCTTGGGTGTTGTACGTGGCAAAGTAACTTTTAATATCTGCTGTTTAGGAGCTCATACCCAGGTCTCAAAAATGTAATATTCTGAATTATTATTTGATTTTGAAATGACTGTTAATGCTGTTATGTTTTCTGAGTAATAAGAAGCTGAAAGTACTCTTTTCTATGCAAGTTTCCTAGTGTTATTTCTGCATTTAAATGTTATATCATTGGGCATGTTCAAAATAATTATGGGCATATGAGAAACTCAAAACAAACAAACTCAGAAAACCTCATAATCAGCAAGCATTGGAAAACAAACAAAAAAAAAAATTTGGGGTCAGCCATTACAGAGGTCCACTCCATTCCTCAGTCCACCTTGGATTTGGTGCTAGATTTCAAGGCAGTTTTCAATAAAGAAAGTTGATAAGTAGTTAGGGTTTCGTCTAATGGTTGCTTTTCCCTACACCTACCCGTAATCACTCAAACAATTGTATTGATGCCCTAACTTCAAAAATTGAGTAGTGAACACTGCAGCAACCGTCATGACATTAATGCAATGATAGAAGCATTGTAGGGGTTGAATTTTCGCACAGTTTCAAGTTGTAATGACAGAAATGGCTTAGATTCACTATTAATGCACAATGGTGGCCTTTACAACCACAATGATAGACTGCCATGATGGATTTTGTGTTGTAAGCGAGGATTCGAAGAGGAGAAAGAGAAATAAAACTCTAGCTAAGTTAATGCAGCCACTAGGATTTCAGAACCCAATGGATTCACAACATGTTTTTGGTGATTCACAACGGATTTTGCAAACCCATTTTGGCTATGTACACCCAAAACCCCCAACCATCATTGCACACAATAACAGAGATTGAAATGATGAGAATTTTCAGCTTGTTTGAACTGCCATGTGAATCCCAACGGTGTTGTTCTCACTTGCAGACATTAATGGCAGCAATGACGATGGTCTAAGCAACCTCTACAGCATTCTTCTGCCACATCTCTGCTCATCCTATTTCCAAGGCCAGAGATCTATAAGTATGCAGATTTTTCTCATTTGTAAGGGTTGGTCATTTTGGGTTTCCATTGTATTAAATGCAAAATAGTCTAGGTTTTCAATTTCTGATAGTGTGTCTGCCATTAAAGCTGCTCTCTAAGTTACTAGAGGTAGCTACTTTAGTGTGTGCTTGTAAACAATTGTCTCCTTGGCTAATCATTGGTGTTTTAGAGGATTTTTAAGGTTTTCAAGTGTGACAAGCCCTATCCTTGTAAATTCTCTTCCACCACATTTGTCGGTGCAGCAGTAATGAATATTTGAGAAATGTTGCAACATTTTAATCTATTACACTTTGTCATATGTAATTATCTTTTATTTGTTATGGACAAATACTAATGAATTCAAAGAGGGATTATTATGTAGAACTGTCTATTTTGCATAATATCTCTGCTATTCCTTATTGATTTCTACTTGTTATGGTTAGACACTACTCTCTTACCCAATCAGGCATTGGTCACTGAAGATCTCGAACCTCCATACTCATTAAAAAATAGAAAATCTTTTATTGATTTTATGAAAATAGAAGGAGAAAATCTGCATGTGTCCATAATTCAGTGAGATAACTAGGGATAAATGTTAAGTGAAATTTGAACTATCATATGTTTAGTGAATCATGAAGAGCGTTGTATGCCTTGCTGTATTTAACATGCATTCAATAGAAATAAGATTTTTTGGATTGTAAACTGTTGTCATCTTACACATATGATGCAAGGTATAGAATCAACTATAATAGGTCTGATGCAACTAGTGTTGTCTCTACTTAGAGACAAATTTTAGGAGTTAAGGGCACAACTGGGTACAATTGCTATGTAATTCAATGATCAGTCATCTTTAGCAAACTATTTTAGTGACCTGTAGGAACACCCTCCTAGGTTTAAGTTGAGCCCAAAGAGCGGGAGAGTTTACCCACTTTCATAGTTAGCCTTTAACCTTCCTAACTTTGTAGATAAGCCTATCTTTACCTCCTTGAGGACAAACCCCTGGCCTTAGAGGTGAAGAAAAACTCTAGGATTTTGGACCTGTTGTTTTAAGACCTAACACCCTGTATCACAATCCAATGACACATATACCTCCCTAGAACTCCCATTACATGGACAATGTCTAGTCTAAAATTGACCAAAGCATTCAAAAGTCACCAATCGAACTCTCATAAAAGACATGGCTACACCCCTTTGTCACATATCCAGCCCAATCTGCAACCACAAGTCCCTGTATATTCACTGTCCTGCACAAAGTCTATCTCCATTGGTAATGAACATCAACCACTAAGAGAATAAGTTAATAGAAGATTCAGTGAGGGACAAAAGAGAAAATTCTTTCAAAGCAACCAAATGAAATTGGTTTATCACACTGCATGGTTCAAGAGACACTCCCTAAGTTGGTGTTTGTCTCTGCATTTTGGATAGTAGATGAACAAAGGTTATGTGGTTTTCTTACTAGATTGCAATCCATCTAATGCAATATTCAAGTGAAATAGAATATCAAATTTCAAATTCATCTATTCTTCCATTGTCTTGATAATGTCCCCGCACCTTTTCCCACATTTAACCTTCCTACCTCCTAACCTAGTATTGGAGTAATTTTTGCAGAGTCAATATCTTCAAAGTCAAGTTTGCTTATGTCCCCACTCCCCACGAGGTTTAAGGCTTCATGAGCCTCTTCATCATTCCCCCTTAGGAAAATGGTTTTGCTTAATTCTTCATCTTCTGTAGACAAATAAGGAAATGGTCCAACTAATCTTTTTTCATCTTTTATTTGCTTCATTCTAAAGAGCTCACCCTTTCTATTTCTAACCCTAAACTAATCTTGTTATTTATCTAAAAAGATTGTCTCCATTTTGTCCCATGTGTACAATAGAGTTGACTGTCAACCCCATGAACCAGCATAGAGCTGATTTATTCAATGTGGAGGGGAACAGTTACAATTTCTAATTGTCTATCCCATAGTCATAGGTTTAGCAAAGAATCTTAAACTCAAATAAGAATTGATCAAGATCTTTAGAAACTTTTCACCTGAAAGTTGGTAAAACTTAAGCGAAAATATTCTTCATTGGAGCTTCATCTCTTTCCAAAGTCAAAGAGATTATATGTATAAAGGTTCAGTTGTCAGGACCATTTTGTTCATCATCTACATTGCTAGCTATGTCTACCATAGAGTAGGTTGTCCTATGAATGTTATGAAGCTCTTTGTCTAATTAAAGTGGTGAATTGTCAAATATTGCTTCTACCTCTGCCATTGTTGATGGTCTTTGAATATTTCTACATGACAATTCTAAGGAAGAGTGTCTTGTTGTTTTGAATTTATCAACTTCTTTTTGTTTCTCTCCTGTAGCTTCAATTGGGGGGTTTTTTCACAAAGCGACCTAAGGAATACCTAGGTCTATTCATAAACAAAAAAAATCACACAACCTTCAACACTTGAGTTTACGAACCCTTAACACCAAAAAATTTGAAATTTGTTCTCTGGCAATGGTGCAAAAATGATGAGATTGTTGTAGTTTCTCAAATGCTCATCATTTAATTCTTATCAATTCAGGCTGGTGTCCAAAGGCTATATTCAACAGGATTATGGGTTCTTATTGTAGTAGTTTCTTCTCAACTAACTCTATCGTATCCTACAAATTTGTTGGAATTGAAATCAAATCTAGTTTACTGTTGTTGGAAGGAAACACACTTGCATGAAATACAAGAAGAAAACTATTTTTATCTTTTCTAAAATATTCAGATTTAGATGCCTGTAAGTTTTCAATAGAAAACAGAGAAACTAGAATAAATTTAGAAATGTAAACAATAATAAAAACTTTAAAATGGAAAGTACCACATCGAGATCCTTCTCCTTCAGAGGGAACAGATCCTACTCCCCCTTTAGGATCGGATGTTTGACTCTACAAAGGCATCAAACTTGCTTGCTTCTCATTTAAAAACAATAAAACTGGTTCATGCACTTCTTTTTTTACCGAACCCTCGCTATTCTCTATTTTGACTTTTTTAATCATCAACTAACTAATTCTATCCATGAGCTAAAGAAGATTATTTATAGAATTCTAACTTATCTAAGACTACCAGATTGCAAATCATGCAGCAATTCTTTATTCCTAAATCTAATGCATGAAATAAAAGAGCTTTGATTTTAACTGATGCTTTTCTTAGATTCCAGGTATGAGACAACAGTATTTCAAACTTGACTCGAATTATTTCTAAATTTTAGGTGAAAAACTAAAGTTGCAATTACTTCAGTTGTACAATTGGCTGGAGTAGTTGACTCCTTCAAAATAGGGCATGCATGCTAGTGCTCCAAAACGAGGTAGTAAAGAAACTCTTTATAACTTGTGTCCCATAAAATATGCAACTAGAGGTGCTTCATTGTGATTATCTTTGCCAAATTTCTAAAACATGTCTCAAATATTGTTCATCACCAACTAGGTGATTTTGGAGCCAACTATCATTTCATTCCAAAGATGACTATAACTGTGAAAACAACTCCAAAGGGCTTTAGAATACTCCGAAGTGTTTATGTTTTAGCACTAGATTTTTCTATTCTTCACAAGACCCTTATTTGGCACAAAAGATATGGATATATAAAAAAACCAAGATATTGCATGGTCATTTAGGCATATTTAACATCAAGAAGAAATAAACACAAACACAACAGACGTTTCACTTTAAAATAGTAATAAGGTATTAGTTGTACAACTAAGTTTGACCATATCAGTTGTTCTAAAGGAAAATACATAATTTCCTCTAATAATAGGTGAGTCATTATTTATTCTCATCAGTAAGCCTTCAACAAGAAATTTCAAGTAGGGAAATTCATGGTTGCCAGTGAAGATTCATATCAATTTATTAAAAAATGACATTTGTTTCCTTTTAATAATGTTTAACCTACACTGAGAATCCAATATCAAAAAGGTCTGCCAAGTTTCTTGAACTTTAAAACAGAATGCTTCTTTACAATTCTCCATAATTTCAAACACAAAATTATTGGTTCCTTCAATTTTCCTTAATTTCAAGCATACCCCTAAATCACAATGTTAGCCAGAATCTTCCAATAAAAACATCTAACTCAAACCTTTATAAAATCAATGCAAACTTCTATATTGTAAATGGTAAATCATTGGATCTTTCATAACGGAAACCAGGTTCAAAGCCTCAGCAGATAGTTTAAGTGTTGAAATTGGACATAATCATACTTGTGAGACTTGTCAAGCCTGAAGATAAGTCGGTCCAAATGATTCTATCTGGCTCAACTTGGTAGTCCATCAAACAACCAAAATAAAGGAAGAAAATAGCATAAGAGCTGCAGTACTGCCTTTCCCTCCCTCGTTACAAAATCTCAATCTATGCTTTGCAGCACCCATGAGACAAAAACGTGATTTGCAGCATGGAGGACAGATTTTTGGAGATTTTGGATGAATTTAATCAATTTTTTGGTTATTTTAAATGAATTTTGATGGATTTAGTTTTCCAATTTCTGCAAATATTTTGAAATTTTCTTAGTTGAAGCCAAATACAATCCCCAAATGGATCTTCAAGTCAAAACAAGTCAAACTCTCGATATGCCGATGCAACATGGAGGGCAGATTTTTGGAGATTTTGGATGAATTTAATCAATTTTTTGGTTATTTTAATTGAGGACAGAGTTTTCAATTTCTGCAAATATTTTGAAATTTTCTTAGTTGAAGCCGAATACAATCCCCAAATGGATTCTCAAAGTCAAAACAAGTCAAACTATCGATATGACGATGCAACCCAATACTTCAACTCAAAATATCAATGCAGATTTCCATGGCATAAGCGGTGAATCATTCCTTGAAAGCATGTAAAATGCATTGACCAATTGAATGCAAAGATTACCAGCAAGGATAATTTACCCTTGAAACAAAAAAGTAAATACATTTTTTCTTAAATTTGAAATTGTGTAAAATATTACATCTATCTAGGTGCGGTATTTTTCCTTCAATTTGAATTCCGTACAATACCACATCCATCATCTAATGAGAAAATTTATCAACCAGGGGACTTAATAATCAAAGAAAAATAAATATAAAATTGGAGAAAATATAATACCCAACCTTGGGTGAGGCTTACCCATACAACTGAGGCAGAAAAAATATATATATATATAAGCAAATGTCTTTAAAACATCTAAATTGGGTAAAATATAGAATTCAACACTGAAAACCCAGTTTCCATTCCTGTTGAGGAATTTACCAATCAAACAAAAACACATGCAAATTTCCTTAAAACATCCAAATTGGGTGAAATACAGGATCCAACTCAGGAAGCCTAGCTTCAATGCACACAAGGGAATTTACCAATCAAACAAAAACACATGCAAATTTCCTTAAAACATCCAAATTGGGTGAAATACAGGATCCAACTCAGGAAGCCTAGTTTCAATGCACACAAGGGAATTTTCCAATCAAACAAAAATGAATCCAAATTTCATGTATAGATAAAAGGGTAAAGGATTATATACCTTCCAAGCGAGCAATAACAAGTAAGTCTCGAGTCCCCACGCACCTCTGTCGACATAATCTCCATTGAAAACAAAAAGGCGACTATCAGAGGGAGGCCCGGCATCCCGCAGCAGAAACAAAACATCATGCAATTGGCCGTGCACGTCGCCCACTACAACAACGCTGCAATCATTTTCAGGTACATCGATCTGAAGGCAGTTGGGCTCCCTGTGCAGAATCTTCGACGCCGCCATTATTAAACTGTCGATGACATTCACCGGCAGCACTGACGGCAGCTTCGACGGGACAACATATTTCGAAGACCAGTCGAAAGTGGCGCCTAACGACTCCACCCATTCCAAGCTTACCGCGCCTTTGGAGGGCCATTGCAGCGGTATTTGACCAGGCGGCGGGGGAGGCTTTCCTTCCTCGTTATCTTCGTTATTGTTGTCGTTGGTGTTGGAGAGAGAGGTGGAAGCCATGGTGGTGCAGCAGGAGCAGCATAAGGCTATTAGACCTTTTCTTTTCTGTTTGCCTTTGTAGTTTGTGCGCACGCAGGTCATCAGGGAAAAGGGGGGTCTTTTTCACAAGCGTGTTGCTTTCGGGTTTTTTATCGTTTGGTGGAAACACAGTGCTCCACTAGAATTTAGAACCCATGGCCCAAATTTATTCCGGCGTCATAAAACTTCGTTGTCGTCTTTATCGTTTGGTCAGCCAGGAGAATCGCAACCATTTATCATAAATCCATGTGGGCCTAGATACTTGTCCCATAGATCAATCAATGCTAAATTTATATGGGAAGAGAGTGTAACAGAAGTCTGTCGTGATTTTGAGTAAATATTTGTTACCATTTTTATTTTATTTTTTTGGACAAGGACAAGATTTAACGTTTTTCTTGAGTATGTGGATGAGTAATCTAAAAACTATGACCATGGAATCATTTGATGTCATATTTAGTGGAGAAGTTCTCTAAAGATTTCTATGGGTTTCTTCTTAAAAATGATTTTTGAAGTTATTATGTTTCATTTCTTATTTTTCCTTAGGTTATAAGCAATCTTAACATGATGAGGAGTATGACACGGAGGTTACTGAATGGGGATCATATATTAATCAAGAATATAATGAATAGGATTAAAATCATACGCAGTTTCTCAACTATCTTGATAGTTTTCTAATTATCTTAGTAGTTTTGAGATCGTTTGTTATTAGTTTATGACAACCTTGATAATTATAGGTAAAGAGTGGAAATTGATCTTTTACTTTGCATTTTTAGTGTTTAGAAATCATTAATGGTGTCATGAAAATACATGGGAAAAGCATAAGATACTTGAAATAAATTTTGTAAGGACAGGTTCTGAATTCACCATATCATTCTATAACAAAAAAAAAGGGAACCCTACGTTTAGTGTATAAAGCCTAGGGTTAATTTGCTCCTTTTTCAAGGGTACATTAGGATGCAAATCAACAAGGTGATTAGATTGACTTTCAACCATAGAGGTGAGCCAATCAAGCCTTGGATCTGCATCTTTGTATGCATTGGAATGGATTGGAATTGATTTTTCTTACTTAACCTAATTAGACTATGTGCTCTAATATGAAAATTGCAAGATTTCAACAATTGACAGACTGTAACAGGGATTAGCAAGCAGATTTGGGAAGGGTAACATAATGTGTACCTATCATATAAATTTGGTATTAGTCGGAATAGGAGGAAATAGGCACCCAAGGGCATCTCTATCCTTGTAGGGGTGTCCTGAGTTTGTTTTCATAGTCCTTTGATGCCATATCTAAGACTCGTTTTCGCTCACAAACTTGTCATATCATTGTCGGATAATTTTGTAGTTGAGTTTTTGTAAGTTGACAAAATGTAGGGTTTTGAATGCAACAATGAATGATTGATCTTCAAACTTCATTCAATCCTCTCCAAACTTGAAACCTACAACTTCAAAGAGAGAGGAAGGTTTGTGTCATTTAGGGGCTTGCCTTAGTCAAACCCTATGTTAGTGTTTCCACTTCCACAATGGAAATGTTAATGATAGGAATGATAAATGATAAGAAGAAATGATGAATCAACAAAGTGTTGTATGTCACAAACCCTCAATGGCTTCCTTGAAGAACTAAAGTCATGCACATCACTTCAAGGTCTTGGATCTTGCTTGCTTGAATACTTGAATTTCTTGGAGACCTACAAAAGGGTTAGCCTTCACAAAACAATGATGACATGAACAGACATAAACTCACATAAGATTTGGCATTATGCTTGTATCTTGAATAAATCACTAAGATGTTGCTCTTGACTTGCTCTTGATGTTCACTTCTTGCTTGTTAGATCTGAAATGATGTAATAACTAGGTATTTATAGGCATTTCTCTAATTTTCCACAAATTAAATCTAGATAGTTAATATTTGCAACTTGAATTTTAAATGTTAAAATGTTGACACTGACATATTCAAATTCGGATCCCAACAAAATAGGGGGACTTAGACGCCCAAGGGCATCCCAGTCTTGGCCCTATTTTTCAAAAAATAGGGTGTCAAGGGTAAAATATTAAATGAATGACTTTGTTATATGCTTGTAATTTCTCAAAAAAATGATAAAAATAGGCTATAGAATGCATAATTTGGGAAATTAGGTGTTTAATTAGGCTCAATAATTTGCGTGGGACAAAACATAAAAACATAGTGTGAAATTGTCGAGGGTGACAATTTTTGACGCTACATTTAGCCCCCACTTTAGTGAGAGTATGAACTTATGCTCATACTCACACTAAAGTAGAAGATTTAAGTCAAGAGGGGTCTTATTGTCCAAATTTTGAAGAGATAGGATGACTAAGGATCTAGGGGAGTGCATGAGCCCCAAAGATCTAAGATCCCATGGCAAGAAAACATAAGGAAAAAGGAGCATGTGCATGTATGAAATGCAACTAGATAACACACACAAACATACATGTTGGAAAACACAAAGTATACACAATGAAAACACATGACATAACATAACATGTAGATGACAACAAAATGAACACAAAAATGATGCAAACACAAAGAAAACACACAAAAGACACACAACACAAACACAAGGTTAGTACTAAAAGGATTCAAATCGGTATGGCAAAGAGACCCTCAGTCTTAAATTCGTCTCAAATACCAAATGTCATCCATCAAATAAATGTTAGTTAAAGGGATGCTCCCAAGAGGATTAGCAAGTTGTGTTATGCCACATCACTCATGAGCCACATGGATCTACTGGATAGAAAGATGTGTTATGCTAGGTGTCCATGCAATATGATGAGTTTCACAAGGCTAGTATGTTATGTTATGCTAAACATTGATGAAATACATAGCTCTACTAGCAAGCAACCTGTGTTATGCTAGGTGGCCATGTTAAGGTGTTCATGACACATAGTAGAAAAGTCTAATATTTGCTAGATGAATCACAAACAGAAGGCACCAAAGGTTAGTGAAATCTGATATTCACTAGGTGAGCCCCCAAGACAAGGTAGCAAAATGAGAAACACACTAGGTCTAGTGAAGTTCGTTATTCACTAGATGTGCACCCATTGAAAACCATACCAAGAGTTATACTCCTTGATAAATTTGATAAGGTGCTACAAAATGATCAAGATGTTATACCAACACAACACTAGATTCAACGCAAGTGAACAAAGTCAAGCAAAAATGACAAACTCGTGTAAGGAGGCATATAAACGACAACAAAATAAGGCCAAAACCTCAAGGGGTGTTATAACAACACCACCACAAAAGGTAATTTACAAAAGCAACAAAGGGGCTTTGCTTGATATATAAAAGGTCACACCTTAGAGAACATCACACATGGTATCACCGCCAAGAGAGGACAAGTCGTGGAATAGAAGACTTGCACCTTAGGGCATATTAACCATATCATTACCACCAAGGGGAACGTCATATGTTGAGAAATATCACACACTTAGGGGATATTAAGCCCAATATCACCACTAAAGATACACTAACATGGATCAAAAAGGCCACACTTTCATCGAAAAGGTTACACTTTCTAGGAGATATATGGTATCATCACTAAAAGAGACCATTTCTTATGCAAACAATAAGCGTAGGATTGTATGGTCCCCCTTAAAATGTTAGTGTACTTGTTGAACTAACGTTTTAAGGAGATATAAAGGGATCCCTTGCTAGAAGGAATGCACCTTAAGACAAGGCTATCTAACCCCTTGCCCCCCAAGTGTAGGAACAAAGATGAGCCCAAAATGAATGATGATATGTTGATCCTTGCAAGATGAAATATGATTGTATAAAACTTAATTTATACCCCATGTATGGTAGTGAGTATGTTTTGACACTACAACTACCACATGGTAAGGAGCAGCAACAAATGCTATTTGTCATGATTACGTGAAGGTCTCTTTAATGTTTTTGTTATTTTTGAAGGACAATAACCAAGATCTCTTGTTGTTTATTGTGTGTTGAGCCCTATGGGTACATGACTGCCTTGTTCATTTACACCACATCCTTTCCCATTATAGCCAAATTATTTCAATTTTTCATAACCTCTTCCATAAATGGCTTCCATTTCTTTCAAAGAAGGTGGTTTTTCAAAATCATTTTCATTATACGTGGATGTGTAATTTGTGTCTTCACCTTTGCTAGAGGTTGTCGATGATTCGGTGATGGATTGTGTTGATATCATTGCGGCTTCTTTTTATTTTTCTAATTTTGATTGTGTAATCTTGTATTCATCCATGAATGTAGGTGTGAAATTTAATGATACCCAATCATCATCCAATAATTTTGTCACCAATGAAAGGCAATCAAGATCATCATCAATTTGTAAAGGTTCCACTTTTGAAGTTGGTACCAATGTGCTGATAGGATTCATCATTCTTGTTTCCATTTGTAAATAATTTTTAGATTTATGATAAGCTTTTATCATGTAAACCTTGTTGTTGTAAGTGTATTTCATTAAATGATGAAGCGTTGAAGGCACACCTTTCATCTCACGAATCCATGGTCTACCCAAGAGAAGATTATATGAAATATCATGGGGCATGACATGGATAGGAGCTTGTAATACAACTTTACCAACTTTGATAGGTAATTTTATTACACCAAGTGGTTGTTTTCCCATATTATCAAAACCTTGAATAGAGAAATCAACTGGTTGAATTTTAGTCTTATATGTTCCAATTCTATCCAAAAGGTTCACACTACAAACACTAAGCTCCAAACTATTGTCAATAAGCATACACCTAATCCCAACCTTGTTAATAATAGCCATTATCATCAAATCATCATTTTATTTTTTCATTTCCAAAGGAGGTAATTCACTTTGATGGAAGACAATATCTACATTAACCAAATTCATACCCTCAATCAAGGTTGCTACATTGTTAGGTTGCACACTAGGAGGAACCACAACTTTTTACAAAGCATTTTGAAGCATGTTGTGGTAAACAGGAGATGTTTGAATTAAATCCCACAAAGAGATCTTAGAAAGAGTGTTACAAAGTTGCTCAACAAGATAAAAATCTTTACCACTATGTCGTTGGATATTAGGTGCAGGTGGGAGGTATGGTTGAGGCAATGGAAGGGATTGGTGTTTCTTTTGGTTGCTTATTGTTTCTAGTGTTATATGTGTGAGCAACAGTATGATAACTTTGTTGTTGTGACACGTGATTACTAGTGAGTTATTTTGCAAAGTTTAGGATATGGCCATGAGATTTAGGAGGTCCTATAATGAGAGGTTACTTAGAAGGTCCAATAATCAAAGGATATCTAATAGCCAATTGTGTGTGCATAAACTCAACAAATTTATTTTTTTATTGATGATCTTCTATCGAGGGGGAATCTAATGTCACCTTAGCATCTTCATCTATGCAATCCATAAATGCATCAATAATTTTCATCCTCTTGTGCCACAATATTGTCCCAACTAGAAGAGATTGGGAGAGAAATAAAAAAGACCCTCATGATGCTTAATGATTGGATCTTCTAACACCAAGATATCTTCTTCACAAATAGGAGAGATATCAAGAGAAGAACAAAAATGATTGTCAATGATTGTATCCTCTTGCACCAAAACATTCTCACAAGTAGAGGAGATGTTGGTAGATGAATGAATATTAGGAAAAGTGATATTAAGAAATGTGTCAATGATTGCATTCTCTTGCACTAAGATACTCTCACAACTAGGAGAGATAGTGGGAGAGGGATCAATGAAAAATAACAAAAAAGGAGAAATAAACCAATTTTCACTTGCTTGTATCAAATTTTTTTTGAAATTCTTAACAAGACTTGACAATAATACATGAATTATGACAATAAAATATTTTTACAATGAGAACATGATGTTATGCCCTATGGATCAAGCTCGCAATGGTTTTAGCAAAACAGACAGTTACAAGACTGATATTTAAAAATTGATGTCAAAGCTAAGCAGGGACCAAAGACAAGATTTTGCACAATGAATTTGGGCTCAAAATGGAAAGACTAAGTCACCATAAGTGGATTAAATCGCCCTATGGTGCCTATGTCTTACATAGCTTTTTGCAAGTTTCAAAATTTGACTGTGTTATATTGTTCAACGATCTCAAGTCTGCTTGCACAAGGGTTTGACAATGAATTGATTTTCCAAAATTTTCTTAGTTTAAGCCAATTTGATTCAAAATGTAAGTGTGCAACAATGTTGAAGGTGTTTTAACACTAAATGATAGATTTGAATGCAATTTCCAAATCTAAGATGCCACAATTGACCAATTTTAAGATGCAAAAGTTTGTAAATGATGATTTTGATGCAATTTTGAAACAAAACAATGTAGCTACATGGAATATGCCTAAATGAATATAATTAAGAACTCCAAATCAAAGATTTGCAAGCAAACACAGACTGAGGACATAAAGATGGAGAATAGTGCAAAATTTTGATGATCCAAGTGTAGCAAGACAGAGGTGCCCAAAGGCGTATATGTCCTTGATAGGGTGTCTAAAAATTGAAAGTTTGAATATTTAGTAGTCTATTTAGGGGTTCTGAATCTATGTGTAAATAGTTCTGAAAGTGAATATTTCTCTAAAATTTGATCAATTTAACACAATGTTACTCAAATACAATGTGTAAGAAAGTTTGAACAACAAATGACTATTATGAATGTAATTTTGAATTTATATTTGACCTAAATTATTGAAAGTAATCCTATTACAACCTATGATGCTATGCAAGATGCAATTTTTTGAATTTTTATGTCTTCTATGATGCAAAAATGAAACCTTAAACAAACAATGCAAAACAATGCAATGCTAAAACTAGATCTAGGGTTGAATTATTTCAAATTACAGGAGGTTTATAATGTTAAAATATCAGGCTCACCAAAATGTAAAAAAGAAAAAGGGAACCCTAAGTTTAGTGTATAAAACCTAGGGTTAATTTGTTCCTTTTTCAAGGGTACATTAGGATACAAATCAACAAGGTGATTAGATTGAATTTCAACCATGAAGGTGTGCCAATAAAACCTAGATCTACATCTTTTTGTTCCTTGGAATGGATTGGAATTGATTTTCCTTAACCTAATTAGACTATGTGCCCTAATATAAAAATTGCAAGATTCTGACAATTAACAAACTGTAACAAGGATTAGCATGCAAATTTGGGAAGGGTAGAGTAATGTGTACCTATCATATAAATTTGGTATCAGTCAGAATAGGAGGATGTAGGCACCCAAGGGCATATTTTTCCCTGTAGGAGTGTCCTGAGTTTATTTTCGTAGTCCTCTTATGTCGTATTTGACTCCCATTTCCACTCACAAACTTGTTAGATCATTGTTGGATAATTTTGTAGGTGAGTTTCTGTGAGTTGACAAAGTGTAGGGTTTTGAATGCAACAATGAATGATTGATCTTCAAACCTCATTCAATCCTCTCCAAACCTGAAACCTCCACCTTCAAAGAGAGAGGAAGGGTTGTTTCATTTAGGGGGTTGCCTTAGTCAAACCTTATGTTAGTGTTTCCACTTCCAAAATGGCAATGTCAATGATAGGAATGATAAATGATGAGAAGAAATGATGAATCAACATTTAGTGTTGTAAGTCATCACCATTCAATGGCTTCCTTGAGGGAATAAAGTCGTACACATCACTTCAAGGTCTTGGATCTTGCTTGCTTGAATACTTGAATTTCTTGAAGACCTACAAAAGGGTTAGCCTTCACAAAACAATGACGACATGAACAAACGTAAACTCACATAAGATTTGACATGATGCTTGGATCTTGAATTGCTTCAATAAATCACTAAGATGTTTCTCTTGACTTTCTCTTGATGTTCACCTCTTGCTTGTTAGTTTTGAAATGATGTAATAACTAGGTATTTATAGGCCTTTCTCTAATTTCCCACAAATTAAATCTTGATAGTCGATATTTGCAACTTGAATTTTAAATGTTAAAATGTTGACACTGACATATTCAAATTTGGATCTCGACAAAATAAGGGGACTTAGACGCCCAAGGGCATCCCAATCTTGGCCCTATTTTTCAAAAAATAAGGTGTCAGGGGCAAAATATTAAATGAATGACTTTGTTCTATGCTTGCAATTTCTCAAAAAAATGATAAAAATAGGCTATAGAATGCATAATTTGGGAAATTAGGTGTTTAATTAGGCTCAATAATTTATGGGGGACAAAACATTAAAAAATATTGTGAAATTGTCGACGGTGACAATTTTCGACGCTACATTTAGCCCCCACTTTAGTGAGAGTATGAACTTACGCTCAGATTCACACTAAAGTAGAAGATTTATGTCAAGAGGGGTCTTATTGTCCAAATTTTGAAGAGATAGGATGACTAAGGATCTAGGGGAGTGCACAAGCCCCAGAGATCTAAGATCCCATAGCAAGACAACATAAGGAAAAGGGAGCATGTACATGTATGGAACACAACAAGATAACATACATGTCGGAAAACACAAAGCAAACACGATGAAAACACATGACATAACATAACATGTAGATGACAACAAAATAAACACAAACATGATGCAAACACTAAGAAAACACATAAAAGACACATAACACAAACACAAGGTTAGTACTAAAAGGATTCAAGTTGGTAAGGCAAAGAGACCTCAATCTTAAATTTGTCTCAAATACCAAACATCATTCATTGAATAAATTTTAGTTAAAGGAATGCTATTGTGAGGATTAGTGAGTTGTGTTACGCCATATCACTCATGAGCCACATGGATCTACTGGATAGAAAGATGTGTTATGCTAGGTGTCCATGCAATATGATGAGTTTCACAAGCCTAGTATGTTATGTTATGTTAAACACTGATGAAATGCATAGCTCTACTGGCAAGCAACCCGTGTTATGCTAGGTGGCCATGTTAAAGTGTTCATGACACACAATAGAAAAGTCTAATATTTTCTAGATGAATCACAAACAAAAGTCACCACAGGTTAGTGAAATCTAATATTCACTAGGTGATCCCCCAAGACAAGGTAGCAAAATGAGAAACATGCTAGGTCTAGTGAAATTCATTATTCACTAGATGTGCACCCATTGAAAACCATACTGAGAGTTATACTCCTTGATAACTTTCATAAGGTGCTACAAAATTATCAAGATGTTATACCAATGCAACACTAGATTAAACGCACGTGAACAAAGTGAAGCAAATATGATAAAATCACCTTAGGAGGCATATAAACGACAACAAAATAAGGCCAAAACCTTAAGGGGCGTTATAACAACACCACCACAAAAGGTGATTTATAAAAGCAACAAAGGGGCTTTGCTCAATATATAAAAGGTCACACTTTAGAGAACATCACACATGACATCACCACCGAGGGAGGACAAGTTGTGGAATAGAAGACTTGCACCTTAAGGCATATTAACCATATCATTACCACCAAGGGGAACACCATATGTTGAGAAATATCACACGCTTAGGGGATATCAATCCCAATATCACCACTAAAGAGACACTAACATGGATCAAGAAGGCCACACTTTCATTGAAAAGGTTACATTTTCTAGGAGATGTATGCTATCATCACTAAAGTAACCATTTCTTCTGCAAACAATGAGCAGAGGACTATATGCCCCCTCTTAAAATGTTAGTGTACTTGCTACACTAAGGTTTTAAGGAGATATAAAAGGATCCCTTGCTAGAAGGAATGCACCTTAACACAAGGCTACCTAACCCCTTTCCCCCCAAGTGCAGGGACAAAGATGAGCCCAAAATTAATGATGATATGTTGCTCCTTGCAAGATGAAATATGATTATATAAAACTTAATTTATACCCCATGTATGGTAGTGAGTATGTTGTGACACTACAACTACCACATAGTAAGGAGCAACAACAAATGTTATTTGTCATGATTAAGTGAAGGTCTCTTTGATGTTTTTGTTATTTTTGAAGGACAATAACCAAGACCTCTTGTTGTTTCTTGTGTGTTGAGCCCTATGGGTACACGACTTCCTTGTTCGTTTACACCACATCCTTTTCCATTATAGCCAAATTATTTCAATTTTTTATAACCTCTTCCATAAATGGCTTCCATTTATTTCAAAGAAGGTGGTTTTTCATAATCATTTTCATTATACGTGGATGTGTAATTTGTGTCTTCCCCTTTGCTAGAGGTTGTGGATGATTCAGTGATAGATTGTGTTGATATCATTGTGGCTTCTTTTTATTTTTCTAATTTTGATTGTGTAATCTTGTATTCCCCCATGAATGTAGGTGTGAAATCTAATGATACCCAATCATCATCCAATAACTTTGTCACTGATGAAAGACAATTAGGATCATCATCAATTTGTAAAGGTTCCACTTTTGAAGTTGGTATCAATGTGTTGATAGGATTCATCATTCTTGTTTCCATTTGTAAATAATTTTCATATTTAGGATCAACTTTTATCATGTATACCTTGGTGTTGTAAGTGTATTTCATTAAACGATGAAGCGTTGAAGGCACACCTTTCATCTCATGAATCCATGGTCTACCCAAATGCAAATTCTATGAAATATCATGGGGCATGACATGGATAGGAGCTTGTAATACAACCTTACAAACTTTGATAGGTAATTTTATTACACCAAGTGGTTGTTTTCCCATATTATAAAAACCTCGAATATACAAATCAACTGGTTGAATTTTAGTCTTATCTGTTCCAATTCTATCCAAAAGGTTCACACTACAAACATTAAGCTCCAAAATATTGTCAATAAGCATACACCTAATCCCAACCTTGTTAATACACACCATTATCTTCAAAGCATCATTTTATTTTTTCATTTCCAAAGGAGGTAATTCACTTTGATGGAAGACAATATCCACATTAACCAAATTCATACCCTCAATCAAGGCTGCTACATTGTTTGGTTGCACACTAGGAGGAACTACGACTTTTCGCAAAGCATTTTGAAGTATGTTGTGGTAAATAGGAGATGTTTTAATTAAATCCCACAAAGAGATCTTAGCAAGAGTGTTACAAAGTTGCTCAACAAGATAAAATTCTTTACCACTATGTTGTTGGATATAAGGTGTAGGTGGGAGTTATGGTTGAGGCAATGGAAAGGATGTTGGTGTTTGTTTTTTTTCTTATTGTTTCCAGTGTTATATGTGTGAGCAATAGTATGATAACTTTGTTGTTGTGACATGTGATTACTAGTGAGTTGTTTTGCAAAGTCTAGGATATGGCAATGAGATTTAGGAGGTCCTATAATGAGATGTGACTTAGGAGGTCCAATAATTTAAGGATTTTTAGGAGGTCCAACAATCAAAGGATATCTAATAGCCAATTGTGTGTGCATAACCTCAATGGATTTAAATTGTTATTGATGATCTTCTATCGAGGGGGAATCTAATTAATCTTCATCTATGCAGTCCATAAATACATCAATGATTTCATCCTCTCGTGCCACAACATTGTCCCAACTAGAAGAGATTGGGAGAAAAATGAAAAAAGACCCTCATGATGCTCAATGATTGGATCTTCTAACACCAAGATATCTTCTTCACAAATAGGAGAGATATCAAGAGAAGAACAAAAATGATTGTCAATGATTGTATCCTCTTGCATCAAAACATTCTCACAAGTAAAGGAGATGTTGGGAGATGAATGAAGATTAGGAAAAGTTATATTAAGAAATGTGTCAATGATTTCATTCTCTTGCACTAAGATACCCTCACAACTAGGAGAGATAGTGGGAGAGGGATCAATGAAAAATAACAAAAAAGTAGAAATAAATCAATTTTCACATGCTTGTATCAAAAATTTCTTGAAATTCTTAACAAGACTTTAGTATAAGACATGCATTATGACAACAAAATATTTTTACAATGAGAACATGATGTTATGCCCTATGGATTAAGCTAGCAATGGTATTAGCAAAACAAACAGTTATAAGACTAATATTTAAAAATTGATGTCAGAGCTGAGGAGAGACCAAAGACAAGACTTTGCACAGTGAATTTGGGCTCAAAATGGCAAGACTAAGTCACCATAAGTGGACTAAGTCACCCTATGGTGCCTATGTCCTACATAGCCTTTTGAAAGTTTCAAAATTTGACTATGTGTTAGGTTTGCTTGCATAAAGGTCTGACAGTGAATTGATTTTCCAAAATTTACTTAGTTTAAGCCAATGTGATTCAAAATGTAAGTGTGCAACAATGTTGAAGGTTTTTTAACACTAAATGATAGATTTGAATGCAATTTCTAAATCTAAGATGCCACAATTGACCAATTTTAAGATGCAAAAGTTTGCAAATGATGATTTTGATGCAATTTGAAACAAAACAATGTAGCTATATGGAATATGCATAAATTAATATAATTAAGAACTCCAAATCAAAGATTTGCAAGTAGACACAGACTGAAGACACAAAGACAGAGAATTGTGCAAAATTTTGATGATCCAAATGTAGCAAGACAAAGGTGCCCAAGGGCGTATATGTCCTTGATAGGGTGTTTGAAAATTGAAAGTTTGAATATTTATTAGTTTGTTTAGGGGTTCTGGATTTGTGTGAAAATAGTTTTGAAAGTCAATATTTCTCAAAAAAAATCTCAATTTAAGACAATGTTACTCAAATACAATGTGTAACAATGTTTGAACAAAAAATGACAATTATGAATGCAATTTTGAATGTAGATCTAACCTAAATTATTGAAATTAATCCCATTACAACCTATGATGCTATGTGAGATGCAATTTTTTGAATTTTTATGTCTTTTATGATGCAAAAATGAAACCTTAAACAGACAATGCAAAACAATGCAATGCTAAACCTAGATCTAGGGTCGAATTATTTCAAATTCTAGGAGGTTTATGATGTTAAAATATCAGGCTCACCAAAATGTAACAAAGAAAAAGGGAACCCTAATTTTAGTGTATAAAACCTAGGGTTAATTTGCTTCTTTCTCAAGAGTAGATTAGGATGCAAATCAACAAGGTGATTAGATTGACTTTCAACCATGAAGGTGAGCCAATAAAACATAGATCTACATCTTTTTGTGCCTTGGAATGGATTGGAATTGATTTTCCTTAACCTAATTAGACTATGTGCCCTAATATAAAAATTGCAAGATTCTGACAATTAACAAACTGTAACAAGGATTAGCATGCAGATTTGGGAAGGGCAGAGTAATGTGTACCTATCATATAAATTTGGTATCAGTGAGAATAGGAGGATGTAGGCACCCAAGGGAATCTTTGTCCTTGTAGGAGTGTCCTGAGTTTATTTTCATAGTCCTCTTATGTCATATTTGACTCTCATTTCTGCTCGCAAACTTGTCAGATCATTGTCAAATAATTTTGTAAGTGAGTTTTTGTGAGTTGGCAAAGTGTAGGGTTTTGAATGCAACAATGAATGATTGATCTTCAAACTTCATTAAATCCTCTCCAGACCTGAAACCTACACCTTCAAAGAGAGAGGAAGTGTTGTGTCATTTAGGGGCTTGCCTTAGTCAAACCTTATGTTAGTGTTTCCACTTCCACAATGGCAATGTCAATGATAGGAATGATAAATGATAAGAAGAAATGACAAATCAACAAAGTGTTGTAAGTCATCACCGGTGCAGGGGCACCTTGGGGTTTCGATGCCTCCATGAGGCTTTGTTAAACTTTGTTTTTTTTTTTCAAGGTGATGATGATGTTATAAGATCCAAAGGACCATTTTTAGTGGTTTATAATAGGCTTTCAATGTTTGTAATAGGTTTTTAATGGTTGTAATAGGTCTCTTCCTCCTATTGTAAACTTGGTGCATCTAGGCTGAAGAAAGAAACAAAGTTGCCATGATGTAGCCAAGCATTGGAGATGAAATAGTTTGATGTTATAGTATGCTAGGTGTGGTTAAGACATTAATTTTTCTTGAAAGTGGAGTCAAGTTTGCATTTTGTGTATATGTTGTTATAAGTTGTCCTTAGTAGGCAACTTTGCTAAATTAAGGACTTCTTAATCCTCCAACGGCTCCCTAATTCAAAAAATAGTTGAGGGACATTGGTAGGAGTTGTAACATGTTTAAAATGCCTCCTTTGGGTTGAGGCAAGACTGTTGGAGAACTTTGGAGTAGATTTGAATGAAAGAAGACTCTGTTTTCTCTGATTTTCTGTGTTTTTCCTGCTAACTTGTGTGGTATGGACATAAAATTTTTTGTACAGGAACAAAACTATTATGGAATGATAGAGGGATGAGTTAGATTCCATTTAGCAGTGATTTGGAGTAAAACCATAAATAAATAAGGAAGTTATACACGTTCTTCTGAAAGTGGCCAAAAACCCTCAAAAACCAGGGTTTGATCACCAAAATGCAAAGAACTCTCCATTCCTTCGTGGTCAAGGCTTGATTGTTGGTGGAATGGAAGATTTTGTAGCATAATTCATGATGAAAAAGGTTCTGGAGAACAACATGGAGTCTGAAGCAAGTTCTTTGGTACCCTAGGCCTGTCATCCTCATGTGATAGGCCTAGATTTACTGCAAAAATCTAAGTTTTGCTAGTTTGAGAGTGAAATTGGATAAGGGAGTGCTTGGGAGGGGTTGAAATGTGTTTTTTGACGTTGTAAGAACATTTATTATGGCTTAGGGGTGTTGGGGTGTGCCAAGGTACTTAGTTTCCTTTGTTGAGCAACCTATTTAGGCCTCCTTGTGGCATAGAAATCTGGTCTTTTGGGGTCATTTCTTTGTTTGTCATGCTGGAAGATTTTGAGGACTTGTAGGGGTTTGTATAAGGTACTTAAAACTAGTGCTCTTTGTCTAGTTACTGGCCCTAAGAATTTTTTTTTGTGACTGTCCTACTTGGGAAGGCTACAAGGAGCCTTTAGGTCTGTTTTCAAGCGATGGATAAATGAAGGTTTCTAGATGAAAGGTTGGGTTGTTTTGTCATGTTTTGTCATGAAGGAAATGTTCCAAGCATTCTCAAGTTAGTTAGTTGTGTCTTTCTATGAGTACCCTCATTGAATGGTGGGGTTATCTCCTTGAGGGAATAGTGGAATTGAAGGGTCCACATAAGAGTATTTGAGAGAAGCAAAGCCAAAGAGTTGTTTGTCATCAAGATCAGGTCTTCCCCTGCTCACTCTACATCAACCACCCTTCAATGGCTTCCTTAAAGGACTAAAGTCATGTAAATCACTTCAAGGTCTTGGATCTTGCCTGCTTGACTACTTGAATTTCTTGGAGACCTACAAAAGGGTTAGCCTTCACAAAACAATGATGGCATGAACAGACATAAACTCACATAATATTTGACATGATGCTTGGATCTTGAATTTCTTCAATAAATCACTAAGATGTTGCTCTTGAATTTCTCTTGATGTTCACCTCTTTCTTGTTAGATTTGAAATGATGTAATAACTAGGTATTTATAGGCATTTCTCTAATTTTCCACAAATTAAATCTCGATAGCCGATATTTGCAACTTTAATTTTAAATGTTAAAATGTTGACACTGAAATATTCAAATTTGGATCCCAACAAAATTAGGGGACTTAGATACCCAAGGGCATCCAAGTCTTGGCCCTATTTTTCAAAAAATAGGGTGTCAGGGGAAAAATACTAAATGAATGACTTTGTTATACGCTTGCAATTTCTCAAAAAAATGATAAAAATAGGCTATAGAATGCATAGTTTTGGAAATTAGGTGTTTAATAAGGCTCAATGATTTAGGTGGGACAAAACATTAAAACATAGTGTGAAATTGTCAAGGGTGACAATTTTCGATGCTACATTTAACCCCCACTTTAGTGAGAGTATGAACTTACGTTCAAACTCACATTAAAGTAGATTTATGTCAAGAGGGGTCTTATTGTATAAGTTTTGAAGAGATAGGATGACTAAGGATCTAGGGGAGTGCACAAGCCTGAAAGATCTAAGATCCCATGGCAAGACAACATAAGGAAAAAGGAGCATGCATATGTATGAAATGCAACAAGATAACATACACAAACATACATGTCAGAAAACACAAAGCATACACGATGAAAACATGTGACATAACATAACACGTAGATGACAACAAAATGAACAAAAACATGATGCAAACACGAAGAAAACACATAAAGACACACAACACAAACACAAGGTTATTACTAAAAGGATTCAAGTTAGTAAGGAAAAGAGACCTCAGTCTTAATTTTTTCTTAAATACCAAACATTATCCATCGAATAAATATTATTTAAAGGAATGCTCCCATGAGGATTAGCGAGTTGTGCTATGCCACATCCTCATATATGCAATGTCACCTTAGCATCTTCATCTATGCAATTTGTACATGCATCAATGATTTCATCCTCTTGTGCCACAATATCATCCCAAGTAGAAGAGAGTGGGAGAGAAATAAAAAGACTCTCATGATGCTTAATGATTGGATCTTCTAACACCAAGATATCTTCTTCACAAATAGAGAGATATCGAGAGAAGAACAAAAATGATTGTCAATGATTGTATCATCTTGCACCAAAACATTCTCACAAGTAGAGGAGATGTTGGGAGATGAATGAAGATTAGGAAAAGTGATATTAAGAAATGTGTCAATGATTTCATTCTCTTGCGCTAAGATACTCTCACAACTAGGAGAGATAGTGGGAGAGGGATCAATGAAAAATAACAAAAAAGGAGAAATAAATCGATTTTCACATGCTTGTATAAAAAATTTCTTGAAATTCTTAACAAGACTTGACAATAAGACATGCATTATGACAACAAAATATTTTTAGAATGAGAACATTATGTTATGCCCTATGGATCAATCTAGCAATGGTTTTATCAAAACAGGCAGTTACAAGACTGATATTTAAAAATTGATGTCAGAGTTGAGCAGAGACCAAAGACAAGATTTTGCACAATGAATTTGGGCTCAAAATGGCAAGACTAAGTCACCATAAGTGGACTAAGTCACCCTATGGTGCCTATGTCCTACATAGCTTTTTGCAAGTTTCAAATTTTGACTGTGTTATATTGTTCAACGATCTCAAGTCTACTTGTAGAAGGGTTTGACAATGAATTGATTTTCCAAAATTTTCTTAGTTTAAGCCAATGTGATTCAAAATGTAAGTGTGCAACAATGTTGAAGGTTTTTTAACACTAAATGATAGATTTGAATGCAATTTCTAGATCTAAGATGCCACAATTGACCAATTTTAAGATGCAAAATTTTGTAAATGATGATTTTGATGCAAATTTGAAACAAAACAATGTAGTTATATGGAATATGCCTAAACGAATATAATTAAGAACTCCAAATCAAAGATTTGCAAGCAGACACAAACTGAGGACACAAAGATGGAGAATTGTGCAAAATTTTGATGATCCAAGTGTAGAAAGACAGAGGTTCCAAAGGGCGTATATGTCCTTGATAGGGTGTCTAAAAATTGAAAGTTTAAATATTTATTAGTCTGTTTAGGGGTTTTGAATCTGTGTGAAAATAGTTCTGAAAGTCAATATTTCTCAAAAGTTTGCTCAATTTAAGAAAATGTTACTCAAATACAATGTGTAACAATGTTTGAACAACAAATGACAATTATGAATGCAATTTTGAATGTAGATCTGACCTTAATTATTAAAAGTAATCCTATTACAACCTATGATGCTATGTGAGATGCAATTTTTTGAATTTTTATGTCTTTTATGATGCAAAAATGAAACCTTAAACAAACAATGCAATGCTAAACCTAGATCTAGGGTTGAAATATTTCAAATTCCAGAAGGTTTATCATGTTAAATATTAGGCTCACCAAAATGTAACAAAGAAAAAGGGAACCCTAAGTTTAGTGTATACAACCTAGGGTTAATTTGCTCCTTTTTCAAGGGTACATTAGGATGCAAATAAACAAGGTGATTAGATTAAATTTCAACCATGAAGGTGAGCCAATAAAACCTGATCTACATATTTTTGTGCTTTAGAATGTATTGGAATTGATTTTCCTTAACCTAATTAGACTATTTTCCCTAATATAAAAATTGCAAGATTTCGACAATTAACAGACTATAACAAGGATTAACATTCAAATTTGGGAAGGGTAGAGTAATGTGTACCTATCATATAAATTTGGTATTAGTCAGAATAGGAGGATGTAGGCACCCAAGGGCATCTTTGTCCTTGTAAGAGTGTCTTGAGTTTATTTTTCGTAGTCCTCTTATGTCATATTTGACTTTGTTATTCCCTCGCAAACTTGTCGAATCATTGTCAGATAATTTTGTAGGTGAGTTTTTTGTGAGTTAACAAGGTGTAGGGTTTTGAATGTAACAATGAATGATTGATCTTCAAACTTCATTCAATCCTCTCCAAACCTAAAGCCTGCCAATTCAAAGAAAGAGGAAGGGTTGTTCCATTTAGGGGCTTGCCTTAGTCAAACCTCATGTTAGTGTTTCCACTTCCACAATGGTAATATCAATGATATGAATGATAAATGATAGGAAGTAATGATGAATCAACAAAGTGCTACAACTCATCACCCTTCAAAGACTTCCTTAAAGAGCTAAAGTCATGCACATCACTTCAAGGTCTTGGATCTTGCTTGCTTGAATGCTTGATTTTCTTGGAGACCTACAAAAGGGTTAGCCTTCACAAAACAATGATAACATGAACACACATAAACTCACATAAGATTTGACACGATGCTTGGATCTTGAACTTTTGTGATAAATCATTAAAATGTTGCTCTTGACTTTCTCTTGATGTTCACCTCTTGCTTGTTAGATTTGAAATGATGTAATAACTAGGTATTTATGGGAATTTCTCTAATTTCCCTCAAATTAAATCCTGATAGGCAACATTTGTAACTTGAATTTCAAATGTTAAAATGCTGACACCGACATATTCAAATTTAGATCTCAGTAAAATAGGGGGACTTAGATGCCCAAGGGCGTCCTAGTCTTGACCCTATTTTCCAAAAAATAGGGTGTTAGGGGAAAAACATTAAATGAATGACTTTGTTATATGCTTTAAATTTCTCGAAAAATAGTAAAATTAGGCTATAAAATGCATAATTTGGGAAATTAGGTACTTAATTAGGCTCAATAATTTAGGGGGGATGAAACATAGTGTGAAGTTATTAAGGTGACAATTTTTTATGCTACACATTCAAGTCTTGACTATTATAAGAGAAAGAATAGGGTTTCCAAGGTGCAGTGACTATTTGTAGTCATCTCGAGCCAGTTGAACTTTTTTTAAGGGATTTAATTTTGTAGCATTGTAAATATGTGGAATTTGTAGACACCAAAAAATGTCCCGAGCCAACAAGCAATATTTTATCACTAATTCACCTTCTTTCTTACATAATTAAATAATTTTCATTATTTAATTATTTCCTAATGTCGCATTCTTCCATTAATTAAATATTTTTTATATTATTTAATTAATTCATTTTATCTTTATTCTTCTTTTGATTAATTTAAATAAATGTCAGTTTATTTAAACTACGTCACTAGTCATCCTTTTCCTCTATAATTAAATAAATTTGTATTTATTTAATCATTCATTTTTGTTTTCCCTCCTTTCTTTTATAATTAAATAATTATTTTAATTATTTAGTTATTCATTAGCTTTTTCCTTTCATAATTAAATAAATCCTATTTATTTAATTATTTATCATTTTCTTATCTCCATAATTAAACAATTAAACAATTATTTAATTATTTATCATTTCCCTCTACCCATTATTAAATAATTATTTTTAATTATTTAATTATTCATTTTCACTCTTCTAAAATTAAATAATTGCTATATTATTTAATTTATTTCTTCTTAGCTAAGCCCTAAATCTCAACTAATTTCTTGAGTTTGGTCTATCCTTATCTCTTTTCCTCTCAATTAACCTCATCCATTGATCATGATACATCATCATTCGATCCTCACCCTTCATTTGAAATTGGAATTTCTATAAAAGTAAGCCATCACCTTCATTCCAACCTTAACCACAATCTTTGAAGTTTTTCTATCTTGAAATCTAGCAATCTTGCATCAATATCAAGCTTATCAAATATCTTGCATACTATAAATCTAAGAACAAACAAGGCAAAATGGAGAAGAGCAATGGAGATAAATTAACTATGGCATAGAGATTGACGTATTAGTTCTTTATTATTTGGATTTTGAACTAGAAAGAAAATGGGAAGTGGGATGCAAAATGCCCACTCTATTCTCTTTTGGTCACTCAATAATGTTCTAGGAATCCAAATTGGATTGACTATCAACCCAAAGGGTGAGTCAATTCTCAACAAGGAAGACCTAGGAGGGGGTTCTTTCAGCTTAAAGGGGTTCACCACCAAGCAAAAGCTTGGAAAAGACACTTTAACATTCAACTCACAAAACCTAATGATGCAAGCCAAATGATGGATGCAAATGATGAAATTATGCAACAAGAAGTTAGGATGTGTGTACCTGGGAAGTCTAGAAATGTGATGAAGATTCCGGAAATGCAATTTTTTTGTCAAAAAGTGCTATGTAGGACTAAGATGCCCTTACTATTGTCTTAGTCCTGCTATTTTTTTTTGAGGGAAATGCAAAATCTTTGGATGCCAAAACCAAATTTGGAAAAATCCCTGAAAAATACCCTCAGGAGGACTAAGACACCCTAGGTGGCGACTTAGTCCCATTCTAAATTTTTGGAATCTCTAAAAGTGATCTTAAGGCTCAAGGTTTGTACTTCCTTCTTCTTAGATCTTAGGTCTTGAAACTTCTGAATTTGGCCTGTAGGTGAGTTTCTGTGAAGATAACAACTTTGCAATGCAACTTTGCAACTTTACACTTCAAATGATCTTCAAGTCTTTAACCTAAATTTGTAATCACAAACACACAAGAGAGGGAAAACTTGCTGATTGTTAGTAAATGGGGTTTGCCTTGTTTAAACCCCTTGTTGGTAATTAAACCTTGAAATGAAATAGAATAATGAAGGGAAATGATGAGTGAAAAAAGTGCTATGTTGCAACTCACCAAAACCTTTGTAATAAGGTGTTGCAAATATGCTTGAAATGGATGCAATGGATGTGGTTCTTGAATCTTGCTTGAATGATGTTAATCTTGGATGAAACACTTGCTTGAATCATAAAACCTACATCACAATTATCAACACAATAACAAACATGATGCCATAATATCCTTGATATGATGCTTGAATCTTGATGATGACTCCAAATGCTTGATGAATTGCTCTTGAATACCTAAATACTTGAATGCTTGGATGCTTAGAGTTCTTAGATTGCTTAGAAATGAAAATGAGAGAAAGGAACCTTGTATTTATACTTATCCATGCTTAATATCCTAAAATTACACCACAACAAGCCAACATATGAATTCATTAATTAAAGGAGGCTAAATCTCGCCAAGATTTGAAATTAAATTCCGAAAATACCTTAAGGGGTACTAAGACGCCCTAGGTGGCATCTTAGTCACGAGGCATGAAACTCGGGGCATAGACTCCTAAAAGAGGCCCATTTAAGGTGCACTTGAAATTAGGGTCCCAAGACCTTTTGGGGACAAAGATGCCCTAGGTGGCATCTTAGTCTTGACCCAAAAATCAGGGACACATAGCCATAATCATTGAATTATCATTTCCCATTTGAGGTTTGTCGGGATTAGCCATAAAAATATATAATTCATTAGGCTTGTGGATGCAAAATAGGACCAATTAAGACATAAATAGGGATAAACAAAACAAGGTGGGCCCAAAAAAGTGTGAAAATGTAAGGGTATGCATTTTCCTACACTACATTTAGCCCCCACTTTAGTGAGAGGATGAACTTGCTTCAAACTCACACTAAAGTAGCCAACCACACAATCAAGAGGGGTTCAAATGTACGAATTCTAGTAAGATAGGATGGAAATAACCAAGAGGGTGGCCAAGCCCCTAGAATCAAGATCCTATGGCAAACCAACATAGGAACACACTTGTAGATGATATATGAAGCCATAAACATATCACAAACATACACCATCAAAGATAGAAAAAAGGAAAAAGGAAAAAGAAAAATGCAACAAATCAAGCTTTGGTTGGCCATCCAACATGTTGTGGACCGGGTCTAGGTTGTTTGTCCCAAAGGGGTTTACAAGTGGAACACGTTGTCCACTACGAAAATAAAACACATGCTCACAAGGGCTAGTGAAGTTAGTTTTCCACTAGGTGAGCCCCAAGAGGTCTATATCAAAGTCATACCCCCATGACTATGATAAGGACAAAAGGAAAAATTCACGATCACAAGGGCTAGTGAAGCTATTTGTTCACTAGGTGAGCCCCAGGGGACCATATTAAAGCCATACCTCCATGAATTTAATAAGGACAAAAAGAAAAAAACACTCTCACAAGGGCTCGTGAAGCTAGTTCACTAGGTGAGCCCCAGTGGACCATATCAAAGCCATACCTCCATGACTTTAATAAGGTAAAAAAGAAAATGCAATAAGAAAGAGGGATGTTCGAAGGGATTTTGCTTAGTTCATGTGAGGTCTAAATCTAGGGGACATCAATCCTAATGTCTCCAAGAGAAGATCAATCAAAGGATAAAAGATTCACAACTTGGAATGCAGTGTGTCACATCACCACTAAGAGGAATATAATGTGCTAAGATAGATCAAGCTCTTAAAGGACATTACTCTCAATGTCACCACAAAGAGAAAAATACATCGCATGAAGTAAGAAAATCATATCAAGGAACATGAAATCATGCCAAAATAATGCTAATGTATGACCCCACTTTAAAGAAATTGCTAACACCATGCTGTAAGTAATTAATTTAAAGTAGCAAAAACATGAAAAAGGAAAAGAGGGCTGCCCCCCAAAAACACATAAGGGATCTATGGATTTAGGGTCAATATTTGTCTTTGCTGCAATGATATTAGAGAGCTTGAAACTGTCATCATTCCCCAAATACACATAGAATTGGAAGAATGACACAAAGAGAGTGAAAACAAAGAAAAACCTTTTGGGTCAACATGGAAGAAACATAGGGTGTCTCGATGCCTTGTGTCATCCCCAAAAGGAAAACACAAGACAAAATTGAAAGGAAAGCAAAGATAATGGAAAATATTTTGGGTCAACATGGAAGATACATAGTGTGTCTCAACACCTTGTGTCATCCCCAAAAGGAAAACACAAGACAAAAATGAAAGGAAAAGAAAAGATAATAAAAAATGAAAGGTAAAGACCAAAGAAAAGGCTAAAAGCTTATGACATATAGAAGAATGAAGGTACAAATAGAGGAATGCACATAGAGAGGAGATATCAAATAGAACATCAGAGGGGATCAAATTACACACATGCAATCAACCAAAAGAAAATGAAAATGCAAGAGACTAGTAAGGCATAGGTGAGTCAACCTAAAGCAGGTCATCTGCCTCCCAATCTCAGTCTATATAATCGGAAGGTGGACAACGATCCTAAGGGACAACGACAAATGCATTACTAGGACAAGGCTATCTACTTCTTTCCCTCATTGAGTGCAAGACAAGAATGAGTCGAGGTAGGTGATGGGAAAGATCATGTAATAGTGAGAATAGAGTACTTTGTAACTATTACATGACAAGAAGGTAGAAGAAGATGTTATTTGATCACTGGCTAACAATTATCTTTATCGAAGTGATATTTACTCAATATGATCTTGAATGCACAACACTCATCAATACTATGTCCAAGAGCTCTGTGGTATCTACAATGTGAAACATTTGCATCTTTAGGATATAGTATGAGCCTATCTTTCATTGGTGACAATAGTATAAGTCCTTGGCTAAGAAGGATTTGTAATTTTCTTTCACTTTTAGGTGGCAAACGAAGGGGTTGTAGTTTTTGTAAATTTTAAGGCCTTTTGTGCTTGCTAGATTCACCAACTTCTCTAGATGGGATTAGGGAAGAAGGTCCTAAGATGATTGTATCTTTGTTATCTTGATCCTTAGGGGATGCGGGTTTCTCTTTAGGAAGGAGGACATTCATATCGAGAGGAGAATCTAAGATTACCGTACCATCGCTATGAAGCTTTAGGTATTCTCTAGGAGGTCTTATGTTGCGAGGGGGATCTTGATATCCTAACCCTTTTGTGTTTTCATTAGTTAATATTTGCTCTAGGACTTGGTGAATGTTATGTTCACTTGTTGTATCACATGCTTGTTTACTCAAGATTTTGAATCCTTTTCCATATGTTTCTTCTAGATTTATTGGAGTGTTTGTTACTTTGTTATCCTAAAATGTTTGTGTGTTTGCTTGTTTAGAGGAACTAGGCTCACCTATTGTAGGGAACTTAGGTTCAATTTTTGTCTCAGTTTTAGGATGTAGGTACCAAAACATCTCAAGAGGTGGTATTATAGGGGGTTTAGTTGTTTCATGAATGGGTAAAAGGATGCATTAGCTTAAAGGTTGTTAAGACAATCATTTAGGAACCTATTCATGCTATCATCATCTTCTCCAATGATGTCAACATCACGAGGTGGACATACATTAGGAGTTGAGTGGGCATGAGTAAGTTAAATTTCATTAGGGTCATTTTTGAAAGCACAACTTGACACATCTACCAAAGATTTCAAGGACATCCAAAGCTTTCCAAACCACATATACATGATGCAAGATTGAAAAAATACACTTGAAATGAAAGAAATTGAGATAAGTGTAATTCTACAAACTATAACAGAAAACTGAAAGTAATAAACAGAAGCACATAGAAGCAATTTGAAGCCCTAAAAATTGGAAAGTCAAAGTCAATAGGGACTAAGATTCTAGTAAGGGTTTCTTGGTCCTACTAATGAAATTTTGAGGTTCTAGGGACTGGAACAAACAACAAACAACAAAGAGATGGTTGAGCTAGAAACCTATAGAGGGACTAAGATTTTAGGAATGGCGGTTTAGTCCTAGCAGAGGTTTTTCTCAAAAAAACAATAGAATCTGGATTGTTTACATTGTTCACAGGTTTCCTATTCAGGGAGTTGATGTTTAGAAATAGAAAAATGTGCAAATGAATGCAAGAAAAAGTAACTAGTGACAAGCAATTGGATGCAAAGTTAAATGCAATGTTTTCAATTTTGAATGCAATAACAATGTTTCTAAATGCAATTGGGATGATGAATAATGCACTTTTCAATTTTTCAATGAGATAAGATGATGCAAGAAAGCAAAAATGCAACCTGTATGCACTTTCACTAATGCAAATGTAAGAAACCCTAGATGCAAGATACAATGCAAGAATGAATGCAACCTAGATCTAGGACTTTAATGAACTTCAACTCAAAAAATGAATGCTCTAAAATGTTGGGTTCACCAAATTGAACCAAAAAGAAAATGGGAAGTGGGATGGAAAATGCCCACTCTATTTTCTTTCGGTCACAATAATGTCATAGGAATCCAAATTGGATTGACTATCAACCCAAAGGGTGAGTCAATTCTCAATAAGGAAGACCTAGGAGGGGGTTCTTTTAGCTTAATGGGGTTCACCACCAAGCAAAAGCTTGGAAAAGACACTTTAACATTCAACTCACAAAACCTAATGATGCAACATGAAATTATGCAATAGGAAGTTAGGATGTGTGTACCTGGGAAGTCTTGAAATGTGATGAGGATTTTAGAAATGCAAAAATGTTGTAAAAAAGTGCTATAGAGCAATAAGACACCCTTACTGTTGTCTTAGTCCCGTTGCTATTTTTTGGGGGAAATGTGGAATCTTCGGATGCCAGAATCGAATCTAGAAGAATCCCTGAAAAATACCCTCAAGAGGACTAAGATGCCCTAGGTGGTGACTTAGTCTCATTATGAATTTATGGAATCTCTGAAAGTGATCCTAAGGCTCAAGGTTTGCACTTCCTTCTTCTCAAATATCAAGTCCTGAAACTTCCGAATTTGGACTATAGGTGAGTTTTCGTGAAGATGACAAATTTGCAATGCAAATTTGCAACTTTGCACTTCAAATGATCTTCAAGTCTTCAACCTAAATCTGCAATCACAAACACACAAGTGGGAAAAATTGTTGATTGTTAGTAAATGGGGGTTTGCCTTGGTCAAACCCCTTGTTGGTAATTAAACCTTGAAATTAAATAGAAGAATGAAGGGAAATGATGAATGAACAAAGTGATATGTTGCAACTCACCAAAACCCTTATAATAAGGTGCTACAAATATGCTTGAAATGGATACAATGGATGTGGTTCTTGAATCTTGCTTGAATGATGTTAATCTTGGATGAAACAATTGCTTCAATCATAAACCCTACATCACAATTGTTAGCACAATAGCAAACATGATGCCATAATATCCTTGATATGATGCTTGAATCTTGATGATGGCTCCAAATGCTTGATGAATTGCTCTTGAATGCCTGAATACTTGAATGCTTGGATGCTTAGAGTGCTTAGATTGCTTAGATATGAAAATGAGAGAAAGGAACCTTGTATTTATACTTATCCATGCTTAATGTCCTGAAATTACACCACAAGTCGACATATGAATTCATTAATTAGAGGAGGCTAAATCCTGCCAAGATATGAAATTAAATCCCGAAAATACCTTAAGGGGGACTAAGACGCCCTAGGTGTCATCTTAGTCCCGAGGCACGAAAATTGGGACACAAACTCCAAAAAGAGGCCCATTTAAGGTGCACTTGAAATCAGGGTCCCAAGACCTTTGGGGGACAAAGATGCCCTATGTGGTATCTTAGTCCTGACCCAAAAATTAGGGACATATAGCTAGAATCATTAAATTATCATTTCCCCTTTGAGGTTTTTTGGGATTAGCCATAAAAATATGGAATTCATTAGGCTTGTGGATGCAAAATAGGACCAATTAATACATAAAAAGGGATAAACAAATCAAGGTAGGCCCAAACAAGTGTGAAAGTGCAAGGGTATGCATTTTCCTACACTATAGATTTCTATTGTCATTTGTGCTTCATTTTTTGGATTAGGGTCTTTATTAGCAGAATTAGATAGTATTGTGGTTGCTATCATTAATTCATGCTCTTTCCTGAGTTTTACACAATCTGCATTTGGTGAACCCGATGTGAACTAACCAGATTTTTTTAAAAAAATGAGAAATTTTGACTTTCAGAAGTGCAACACAATCATTCTGTGCAACTCCACAATTGAGCCTTCAAACATCACAATAGTTGTATACTGTGACACATGTGAGGTCTGTCGTACCACATCTGTTGCCCAAAATGATGCTGAAACATAGAAAAATAGGTGGTTCCTAGGGTTTCCCAAAATGGAAAAGTGGATCCAAAGAGGGAAAAGGGGTCCTACTTCTCTAATATCATTAGTAAATGAGATCCCAACAAAGAATTGACTAACTACCCTTAGGAGAATCATTTCTATGGAGGAATTGTCAAATTTATTTTTTGTGTCAAGATGGGGGTCTAGGTCAAACATCACTTTGGGGAGAAAGATTAAAAATAGAAAATTAACTCCAAATTGCAATCTATCACTTAGATCTAGTAGATTAGGCATAAATTTGAAGGAACCAACAAAGTCTTTGGAGAATTTGATAGGAAAAAATGTTGTGCACCTATCATAAAACATTGTTTCTGCAATCCTAATAGGAACTCATTCACCCAAGGGTGAATGGGTCTTGGCAGACTTTTTTGGAAAACTCTAAATTTGAGATTTGAGTCTGAGACCTACAATTCTTCCCTATAACATTGTACCTTTTCTCCCAGATTTAGATTTGTGAAAAATATACAAAACAAAATTGTTGTTTGTTGGTGGATAGGGGTTTGCCTTGGTCAAACCCCAAGTTTGGTAATTAAATCTTGATGAAAAATATAGATCTAAAACATAAAATGTGTGTGCAATCCATAACCTCAAGTTTTTCTAAGATTAAGGAAGCTCAAGATGTAAAGGAACCCTATTCAAGTGTGTTAGAACAAGGTCCCTAAAATGAACATGAACAATGATGAAGACCTACCCTGGGAGGTCTCAAATCACCCTAAAAATGATTATACCTTCCTTTAGGCAGAAAGTAGAATGATAATAGAAGATGGAACCACTTAGGAAACAAGTCATTAGGCTTGGTTGAATGTCTTAGTGCACCTCCAAAACCTAGAATCCATCATGATCCTCTATAGGCATCTCTCATTAATCCTTTGGCAATGCTTGATCTTGATATCAAAGTGAGCTTGAAGACCTGCAAAAATAACTAAAATATTGTTGTAAGACTTCAATTTTGAATGATTGATTAACTTATCCTTGCTATTGAATATGAATACTTGTGATCTCATGTGAATTTCTCTTCCTTGCTAGTGAAAATTGAATATGAAACTTAGTTTTATAGGCTTCCTCTCTAATTTTCCAATTATTAGATCCCGAAAGCTGACACTTGAAATTTGAATTTGAAACCTTGAAATGCCACCAAAAGCATGCTGAAAGTGTAGTTTAAGGCACTTAATGAGGACACATTTTCCTATGGGTGAATGGGTCCTGACCTAAAACTTCAAGACTCCATAAATGTTGGGGCATTAATTTAATCAATAACATTTATTCAATGCGGGTTGTGGTGTCGAGAAATAAATAAAATAGGCCTTGGGATGCATAATAAAGGGTATTAGGGGCCTATTAATGAGGTTTTAAAATGCATAAATGAGAGTTCACTTAAATAGGTCCAAATTAAGTGTGAAATTGTACTTTCTCCTTGAAAGGGGCACAATTTTCTACACTACATTTAGCCCCCACTTTAGTGGTCATATGACACTATGTGCATATGCAAGCTAAAGGAATTCGAACAATAAAATTTATAAAAAGGATACTCATATGGATTCATTAGAGTGAATGAATCCCCCATTGTAGTAATATGCAAAACCATAATGTTAGGAACTGCATCTTGCAACACAAATTCGTTAGTCATTCAAGAATCCTCTTATCAAACTTCTACGGAGAATCGAATTCAAGGGTAGATGTATTCCCCCTGATTTCGCTTGCTTTATAGAAGTGGAATCAGGGTAGCAATGAAACCACATAAAAATACTTAAGTCTTATTATAGGGTATTTCCAAGTACAATACCACATAGTGATAGACAGTGGATTAGATCAGTGATAGAATTACGAATCCAATGCAACAAACAACATCAAAAACAAAGTTCTCTAGCCCCCAATATGTTGATTTGAATGAAATATACCTAAAGTAAAATATTCATCTTTTTAATTAAACTAGGTATATATGAATGAAAATGACACTTTTACCTATCATTTTGACATTTAACTCTTTGTAGTTTACCTTGGTGTAGAGTGATCCAGGATGTTGAGCAAATGAACCTACAAGCCTCCTAGACTTGACATTCTTCATGACGAGGTGGCACGAGGCGTGATTCAACATATGGTGAGTGGATTTTGCTATGCTTTGTCTTCATTTTTGTGCATTTATAGTATTTTTTTAATGCATTTTTAGTATTTTTAGGACCTTGGAAAAGAAAGTTTCAAAGCGTCCATCTTTGTCTCAAAGCATCCCTTCTTGGCACAAAGTATCCAAAAATGTCTAGAGTGTCCAGGACCCCCCATCCAAAAGTGGCACATATGTCCAAGTTGGTCGTAAAGTGTCCTAGAGCAACTTTAGTGTACTTTTTTAATTATTTAATGAATATATTTAGGATATACTTTGCTTATTTCATTATCTAGATCCCTCCCTAATCCCGGTAGCATCTTAGAGGCAAACAATTTTGTTTCCTCCGAGAACTCATCACACGATTGTCAGAGGATGAGATTAGTATTCTACAAGATACATGACTATTTTAGGTGTATTCCATGCCACCAATGAGATATCATGATGCCATGTTGCTAGCCCTGGTAGAGAGATGGGATGAAAATACATGTACCTTTCATCTACCTATCGAGGAGATGAATGTTACCTTAGAGGACATACACCACATCCTATAGCTACCCATCTGAGGCAAGGTTGTGCACTCGGTCAATGAGTAGACATATGAGGAGATGCAGGATGATATCTTATATTGTCAAGGGTGCCCCATCTGAGAGTTGAGAGTTGGGCCTCACATTGAGCTTAAATGGATACTACACGCGTGGACGCCATTACTCCAACATATTATGATCATTATTACAACACTCACACTGGTTCTTGATGGATGAGGGGCCCACTTAGATGGAGGAATGGCTCACATTATTTGGGACATGGAGTAGCATAAGACCGTCTAAGCTTGGGGTCACAGTATGCTGGCACATTTGTATTGTGATCTAGGGTGATTTATTTACCAGGACCTGGATAGTATAGTGTATTGTACACTCTTATAGGTTTGGTGTTTTGAGCATATCACATGCACTAGACCCACCATATATCCTACCATAGTGGCCATGGGCTACCCACAGGCCTATAGTTATTCACTGAGGTGGGCATGGTAGGAGGGTGACTTGCTACACTAGTGTGTCATATTCAATCAATTGGATGAGGGTGATATTTCATGGAGACCATATCTCAGGATACCATAGTGGGAAGAAAAGAGAAATGAGTTAGTCAGACATCAACAAGATTGGTTTGTACTGGGACGACATGACTATATAGTTAGACCTTTCTATTATGATCGTGTTATGCACCAGCTCAGTTAGATACAGGTTCCACCGTGGGCTCGACCCAGGTTCCTATGATAAACATAGAGTGCCCCTAGACTTGGAGACACTCGTCGTCTTACTATTGAGGATTTTTACATTAGTGGCTCAGAGGGTGAGGACCATGACATGCCCCTAGTCTCCAATGTTGATGAAGTAGGAACTACACCAACCTATGACCAGTGGTGGGTTGGAGCACAACCATCCCATGTCTTTCCTAGACATCACCTTGCGGGCCATGTCAGACCTCTTCTTGTGCACAAAGATGACAGGGACGATGAGGAAGTCGACAGGGATACAGATGATGATGACACAATACCATATATATTTCTTGATGATGAGGAGGAGGAGGACACCCAATCAATGGGTGAATACTGATGAGGCAAATGAGGCCCAATTGCCCCTAAGAGGAGATATTCACCTCCTACCTGTTGTGTAGTCTCACAACACACCCCATTTTGCTAGTTGAAAAAATCTGGACCCTTTTTTTTCCTCCTTTCATTTTTGTTTGCTTCGGCGTTGCTCTATGGTTTGGTCAAGTGTGAGATTCTTTTTCAATTTGATCAATCTTTGTGTTATCCTTATTCTTTCCCAAATTCGGTCTTTTGGTCTTTTCATGGAATTTAATATTTTTCTAGGAAACCGAAATCCCAGAGTTGTGCGGTTGTATCAAGTAAGTTGTATCTTCAGTTGGTCCTAGCCCCATCCGGTAAGTCATCAACTGAAAGTGTCAATCCCGGTAATACCATTTTCTTGTACCGGAGTCTAGTAGTTTTTATTTCATTTCCTTTATTCAGAACTTGGAAACCAAAGATTTTGTTTTGCAACATTTAAATAATTTTTATTCTTTTGATATTTCTTGAACCCAATTCCCGGTCTTTTCTTTTGTTCCGATTTTCTCTCAAGCTTGGAGGTAAGTGCCTCGATTCTCTGTATTTCTTCTCAAAGGTTGATACCAGAAGTTTTAATCTTGGTGATCACAAATTGATCGCAAATCTTAAAATGGCCCATGCCTCACAAAAATCAAAGTGACACCAGAGTGCCATGTAAGATCATCGCGTCGTCTTTCTCCTCTAGTAGCGAGCCCGCACAAAAATCTAGGTGTTTGTAATTTGAACCCTAATTCATAATGATTGCACCTTTATTTGAAAAATGAATGCATTATAATAGGTAATTAATGAAGGTGGAGAACTACTCCTGTACTTGGCACCACCTTAAGCATGTAATTGCTTTAATAACACTTCACTTCACGTCATGTTACAAATTCACAAAGGACACTGAACGAACAAAATAATACTGGCGCACAAGGAGAGGTAAATTTTGAGAAACTGAGAAAAAAACTACCAAGGGTTTTTAAGCTCCATTCTAAAAAGATTGTCATCATCAACCAAAACTAGGTATGTTTCAGATAAATGATGTTCTGTTACTTATTTTCACTCATGAAAATCTTGAAAAATGTATTTCCCTTCAGAAATTGAAGTGTTGATTATATTTTTGATTTGAATTTAGCCAAAAGGTAAATTGAAAGTTTTATGAAATTGTAATAAATTTGGTTAAATTTAACCCTAACTTGCACATAAGACACACATTTGAAAATACATAACACACTAGCAAAAATGAGTACTTCTGATGCAAGAACAAAAGAGGAATTTAAATATTGCAGTTCATAGGCCATACCAATTGGAGTGGTAGTTACAGATACTCATTTGGGGTGGTCTTCTGATATTGAAATTTGCACTCAAGTACAACAGGAAAATGCTTCTCAGTGTACCAGAAATGTTATAGCAAGTGGGTTATTTTTAGCAGGAGGGTTTCCGCCAACAATGTAGGCCCCTGAATTGGTCATGGAATGTATAAATAATTACAACCTAGATAAAAGAATTATTGTGAAGGAGGGAAGAAATTATGCAGATCTCTCCTAGAAAGGAATTATATATACATTCGGGCTTCCTATTTTCACCCAGATGTATAATATTGATATGGGGGTGAATGCCAAAACTTATCAGAGTGCTGAAGAGTGCAATAAAGAAATTATGAATACCCAATGGTGCCAAGAGCCAATTACAAAACAAACAAAAGCAATTCTAAGGTCTATGTTCAACCAAGATATTCAAGATGTTATAACCATGTTGAGCAGGATAGCTGGGTTGCGAGATGTGAGTAAATTTGAACCCTAGATGTTTGTGATAATATCCAGACTGATGAGTAATCTTGTGCAAATGCATTGGGGAAAGTTTATTAGTGACAAATTGCACGCATATATAACTGCATTTCCCAAAACTAGATGTTTCTATATGTCTTCATATGTGATATATTCCTACACCATGAGGGCAAGTAAACATGGGTTGAAGAAAATTGGTACTCTGGGCAGAAAAGTAGGAAATATATTAATATATGCTCATTTACTCCAAATCACTATCCATGGATACAAAGAGCATTATAGAAGAGTTAACGATGTGTTCTCTATGATGTTGGTTAGAACGATGGAAGGTGACAAAGCCAAAAGGTTGTCACTAGAGGCACAAAGTGTTATCAGATCGATGGGAGACCGGTATATTTAGTTCCCCACTTTCTCCTACATTAGGGTGGAAGGGTTTGATGGACATCCTTTCATGCTGCCTAGGTATCCTACAAAAAAAATTGTGTTATTAGAATTGGTGAGACAATTAAAACTGTCTCAAGCTCTTTATAATAAGGCTCATAAGAAGGCTTCCTTCAATTTCCTATTGTGATAGGGAATTATAAATGTATTACAATCAAGATAGCTAACTTGTGTGAAGAATAACTGAAAACATATAATTTTGAATATTTTACACTTCAAAGAATGTATTATGATATTGAAGGGAATATTTCCAAGAACATAGTTGGTTACCATGCTCATGTCCAACACCTAGAAAATTATTGGCTTAATTGTGAAGATGAGCACAAAGTAAGGAAAAGAAAATATGAAAGATTGTCCTTAAGATCTGCCTGGATTCTTATGCTTCATGATATTCCAAATCAGTTGGAAGAGGATGATGGAGAAGTGTTGAATAGAGCTTATAATGAAGATAGAGTGTATGATGAACCTATCCTAGACCTAGATTACTAGGGTGAAGAAATGACATCAATTGATGAGTTCTTTGCACCAGTTCTATTACACACTCAACACTGAATAAATGATTTTTGTAAAGCTTCAAGAGAGAAAGGAATTGAACCCATGTTATCACAAGATAAAAGAAGAAAACAAGCAAATGAAACTATATTTGAGAGTGAGGAACCTTCCAAGAAGAAAAGGAAAACTAGTAAAGTGGCTCCTAGTATAAGAATTGAAGAGAAAACCCCTAAGGCTTCAAGTCAGGGAGTTTCATTAAAGCCAGTTGATAAGCAGAAAGATGCAGAATCAAGTAAAGGTAGATCAAAAGTAAGACCTAAAGGTGCATCTTCCTCTACAACAAAGCCAAGGACTAAACCTACCATTGATGAAGAGGTAGAAGTAACAGAAAATGTTGGTGCATAGACAAGGTCTACATCTTAGAGAGCTGCAAAATTATTTACTTCTCTTCCCTCTATTAATATGGCTAATGTGAAACAAGCACTAGGAGGAAGTCCTATTGTTTTGGAAGAAATTTTTGAGGAAGATGAAGCCAAAATTAAAGAACAAATGGATAGATTGGGTGCCATGTGGGAAACGGAAAAAGAAAAGAAGTTTAAAGATAAACCCATGGTAAAACCAGTGGTAGAAGAAATTCTAGACACAGGGTCCAATCCTACAAATACTGAAGAAGAATTTATATAAGGAACACTCACTTCAGAAGCAGGGAACCCTGATATTCTTGAGAGGGAAGCAAGGGAGATTGCAGGGCAGGATCCTATTAATGAAATGGTTATTGAAGATACTTTTGATTCCTAATATTTGCTTGGGAATAATCCAAATGATAATGAACAGCTGCAGGTCTTTGAAGAATCAGAGAAGGATTGGGTTGAAGTTGAAATTTAGAAAGGAGAAGCTACATAAGTTTCAGGGGATGAAGTTGGAAAAGAAAAAAATCCTGGTGTAGTAGAATACAAAGAAAGTGACATCTAGGAAGGTGATGTTTAACATCTAGATAGACATGAAAATATAAGTCTTCAAACCAAGGAGATAGTGTCAAATCCCAGAAATCCTGAATCTATGCTAGAAATTGTTAAAGAAATTCCTATTTTGGAGGACGTAACAAATAAAATTGAAGAAGTGAAGAGGTTCCTAAATCAAGTGGAAACCAAAAACAAAGTAATGTTGCAGAGGTAGAGCGTGATGAGAATGCACCTAATTGGTTGATTAGGGAATTGGAATCTCCAATGGAAGTAGAAATAATGCCTCTGGATCTTAATAGTTTTATACAAGGACTAGATACTCCTAAACCTAGGTGAAGAGCTAAAACAAAGCATGTCATACAGAAAAATGTAGACGAAGACAGAACCATCCATATAGCTACTCCAATAGTTGACAAAAATAGACATGAGATAATGCTTAAGGAGTACAAGATAACAAGTATTAATCTTGGACACTCATCTTGGAGGTAAGAGTTGGAAGAAATAAAGATGAATCTAGATGCTACTATTGCTAGAGTACATAAGTATAAAATGAAGAAAAGATAATTGAAGGAATGGGTTGCTACCTTGGAACATTTTATAAAATTACTAACCCTATCTGGTCAAGCATAGATTGAATTGCCCCAACATCTAGTACCAATTTCACAAGAATAGGTGGATGCAATTGCAACAATTCACCATAAAATGAATGTATTTGAAGAATGGATCTAGTATTGGGTGAGGCAGGGAGAAGAATTTATTACAGATGCAATAGGAAAGTATAAGGAAGCATACCATTGGTTTGAGAAATCTAGAAGATTTGAAAGTGAATGCAAGGTTCGCCATGAACAAATTTATGTTGAAAGGCAAAATGTTGAAATTATCATACAAATGGATGTCCAAGAATTAATACAAGGAAATGTAATTTTAGGGAAAGAAGTTCCATTGCCAGAAAAATGGAAGAAACAATTAAAATGGGAAGGTGATATGTTGATACAATGTATAGAAGGATTTAAAAAGGTCATCGTGGAATGTAAAAAATTGCTTGATAAAGATCAAGACTTGATTGAAATGCTGACACGTCAAGGTTGTGATCCCCAAATGCTAGGACAAGAGGGTAAAGAAGCTAAAGCCTTCAAGGAATGGATTGAAAGGATAAATAGAGACCCTATTCAGTTGTTAACTCGGGAGGTCATTGATGAGATTATACAGTGCAGGAACACCATAGCTAGATATGAGACAGACAAAGTGCAAAGGAATGCTAGTATACTCTAGGTATTAGAAGAATATACTAGGCTTATGCTCACTTGGAAGGAAACACAGGGGATTCCAAAAGAACATATGCATCAAACATTGAATGCTTTCTGAGAATATCAATTGAAGAAAGGTGAAGAAAAGATCATGGAGCCCAAGCCCTAAATGATGAAAGGAAATACCAAATATCAGATACCAGAGGTGTCCTAGAAATATTTTTTGTTGCATTTGAGTTTTGTAGGTTGTTCTCGGTCCCAGTAGATGTTTCCTTTTTGGTATTCTAAAGGGTGCCAATAGCCTTGATTCATGTGAAATATTGCGTACCAGAGTTGGAATGAGAAAAGTGTTGCTACCAAGGAAGTCAAAGCTTTGACTTCATCTAGAATATTCTGATGACAGTTGGCTTATGCCACGTGCTACTTTTTGATTTTCTATTTCTGATTCTCTGGATAAACTTTAAGTTTGAACTCTTGGGGCCTTGTTTCTATAAAAGGTCATTTACTGCTTTCTTTTTGTTTTAAGTTTAAAATTTGTAGATATCGGAAGAGCCAAATCTTCTCTAAGTTTTGATCTTTTTTCCTATTTTCTGAATCATTTTGGTCTAAAAACTTGTATGCACATAGATATTAATCAATATTGAAGCCAATATGATAGCTACCTATCTCATGAATATTTGTAGCTAGTTTTGTTAGTTCAATCAAACAATATTGTGTGTTGCATCGTTTAAGGGTGCATGCAAAACCTACTTGGTGTCCAGACTAAAACCCCTCTCTTTAAAAGCTCACACCATTTTATATGTAGTTGTGAAACAATTTGGTGAAGTATAAAGTGATTTGCTTCAATTTGGTTAATTCTTTGGGGCGTGCGTGGATAATAACTGAGAGAAATTTTAATTTTTAGTTTTTTTATGCTTTATTTTAGAATAGATGTTTAAATTCTAGAAAATGTTCCAAAAATAGATGAATGAATGGAAATTTATTGAAAATATTTCATTTCTTATGAAATTTCTGAAAGCTTAAAGCTAAATCTACTTAAGTGATAGCAAAATTGTTGATATTCATGAATTACTATTTCAAATCTTTTGATTTCATGATGTTATCTTATGATTGAACTGGAAATCTTGTGTAAAACGCTTATGATTCTTAATGAAACCAAAAAAAAATGTATTCCCTTTGAGATTAACAACAATATCACATCATACCCTGAAGTGAACCCAGTACTGTCAAGACCTGACTACCAGAGACTTGGGATTGAACTGATCCAACCTTTATCCTATTATATGGATCCCCTAGGGTTGCCTCTGGTTAAATCTTTCAAGAAGGATAGGCTCTTCATGGTTTGTCTGTGAATAATTTATTTACCCTGTTGCTATGAGTAACATCGTCATCAACAGGAACTGGCACTAGAAGGAGGGCCTCACTGTTGTTCTTTTGGTTTCGTTAGGTTTTAAATTGGATAATTTCTGTAGAGTCACTAGATCTCGATTTGGTGATCCTCGTGTGACTTGAGTCGAGCTTAGTGGTCGAACACCATCTAGAACTCAAAAGTTTGGAAGTGTAAGTGCGAGTTCACAAAATCTTATTGTTGTTGTATCACCACTACCCCCCATAGTGATGGCCTTCTTTAACGTAGAGTCACCAATTCAATTTTCCATGTACAATGATTTATCGAAAAATCCTGATAAGTTTTGTCCCAAATATTATCTCCACAAAGATGCAGAAGAACATATTATTATCTTTAAGAATACATGTTTTAGAGCTAGGATTCAACATGAAGATGTCATATGTAGGTTGTTTCCTTACACCTTAAACAATGAAGTTTACTAGTGGTATATCAATCTACCTCACAATTCTATCAGATCATGGAAAGATATGGAAAGTCAATTTTTGGCCAGATTTAGAACACCGAATGACCCTGCTTTGTTATATCACCAATTTGCTCAAATCAAGAGGTTCAAAGGAGAACCTATAACTGTTTTACACGACAGGTTTCAAAAGGCTTATTCTAGGTTGCAAGCACCTTATGTATTAGATAATTTGTCTGCTATTGCAGTTTATTATACAACAGTAGATCCTTTAATTGCTATGTTTGTAAAGCAAAGGGACAATCCTCCTACTACTTTACCCAAAGCCTATACAGAAGCCATAAGCGTAAATCTAAAAATGAAACACCTTAGAAATGGATCTGTTACCCAATTTTTACCTACGGGCTCAATCGGGCAGGACAATTGTGTTTCAGGTGTGCATAAAGGCCAAATGGGGCATTTGCATCAAGGGTTAGATCATGCACCCGATGATATTTCACAGGGAGGTCTATTAGAAGGCATGCCTTAATCATTTTTGGCACAAAAACTCATCAGAGAAGAAAGTCAGCAAGACCCTCCTATTGTCTTGCGGACTAGCAGTGCGTTCTGTTTGTTTGAATACACCTGTCGTCGGGGAGATGTTTGAGTTCACCATAATGTTTGGCCAAAGGATGGAGGTCCCGCTGAAATGAAATGCCCTCGGTGTGATGTCTCGGTGAACGAAGGTGGTCTCCCTGAAATGTTTTGAGCTCGCCGAAGGATAAAGGGTTCGGCATAAACTCTTGCTGACCCATGTAACTCTTGCCGAAACAAGATGGATTCGATGAGAGGTCTTGCCGATCCACGGGGGGTCTTGCCGAAAAGAGATTTTTATCGAGGAAAGGAACCCTTGTTCACCATGAGGTCCTGCCAACGGACGAAAGTCACACCAACAGTTGTTCACAATGCCCTCGGCAGGGAGGAAAATATTGCCTTCGACAAAAGGTCTGGCCGAAAGGGAAAAGTCTCATCGAGGGTTCATGGCTCGGTGTAACGTCTTGGCGACTGTGACATCTCGGTGAAGGGGAGTAACACCAGGGAGAAGTCTTCCCGATAGGTGAGGTCTCGGCGACAGGGGCTAGCAAAGGGTAAAGTCTCACCGACAGGGTGGACTCTTGCCGAAGTGAAACGGCGTCGGGGAAAGATTTGAGCCCGGCGAAAGGTCTCACCGACCGAGGGATGTCTTCTCGACAAGAAAAGAAGTCTCAGCGAAGGATTTGAGTTCGATGAGAAGTCTCGGCGAACAAGCAGAGTCCTACCGAAAGATTTAGGTTCGGCGAGAGGTCTCGCTGACACGGAAGTTTCCCGCCGAAATAGAACGAGCTCGGGGAGAATGGAGGAGCTCGCCGTGACGTCTAGCCAACCCGAAGGGGTCTTGTCGAGATGAAATGAGCTCGCCGAAGGATCTTTCCTTTGGCATAAAGTCTTGTCGATGATGGGGAGTCTTACCGATAGCGATCAACTTGCCCATGAAATATGGATATTGGTATAACTCCTGCAGCTCGGAATGATGTCCTGCCGATTGTTGGAGGTCTCGGTGAAATGAAATGAATTCAGGGGGAAGTCTCCCCGACTCAATGGTGGCTAGCCAAAGGAGAAAGGGGTTCGGTGTGAGGTCTTGCTGACTCGATAGGGTCTTGCCGACATGAGGTGGTGGTCTCGGAATGAGCTCTCACCCAAACATATGCTTTCACTGTGACGTCTTGCCGATCTAGTGGGAGTCTCACTGAACGAAAGGTTTGAGCTCAAAGAGAAAGGAAGGTGCCTTCATTGTGATGTTTTTCCGGTAGCGAGGATCTCGGTGACATCTTGTGTAGCACTATAACTCATGAAGATCGGTATGACTCTGGCCGATGCCATGGTCTTGCCAATAGTGATGGATTTAACTTGGACTTCGGCGAAAGCTCTTGCCGAAAGCGATTGTCTCGCCGACGATGATGCAATGGTATAACTTTTGAGGATTCGCTCTGATGTCACTATGACCTCTTTCCAAATGTGATAGTCTTGTCGACAGTGTGCCGATTGCTACTGAGGAATATAATCACATCAGGGAGACACAGTAAGTGTCTCACCGATATGTGATTCTGTTTGAATGATCTTTGACCGCCTAAAAATCCCACGTGACATCTATTCAACCAATCAGAGGAAGTTGAAGGAGAGCCATGGCAGTTTGACCCCTGTGAAGAAGATCAACAAAACATAAGTAACGTGGATTTGATCTGGGAAGAAAGTGATGGATCAGTTGGATATCTAGGAGGTGTCGTCTATAAGCAGAGGAGAGGAGAGCAGAGAGGCCATGAGTCACAAGGACAGCTGGGTTGTCAGCTAGTAAAGGAGGGTCTGAGCTCGCTAGGAGATGAAGGCTTTAGCATGAGGTCTGGCCGAATGGGATAGTCTTGCCGACGGAGGGGTGCCTTCGATATAATATTTTGAGTTCGGGGAGAAGTCTCCCCGACCTGATAGTCTCACCGATCATTGTGCACAAATGGCCTGAGCTCACCGAAATGTTTCAAGCTCGGCAAGATGTCTCACCGATGCTTGTTTTTCTCGCTGATGTTTCTATACCTTCGGTGTGACTAATGGAACCCGCCATGATGTCCTGCTGATAGATGAGGGTCTCCTCGACAGTTGTTCAAAAGGCCATCATCGGGGAGAAAGTTTTACATTCGCCAAGAGGTCTAGTTGAATAAAGGAGGTCTCAACGAAAGGAGATGTCATCGGGGAGAAAAGAAGGACCTTGCTGTAATGTCCTGGCGACCGAGTGATGTCTCCCCAAAGTGAAATAAGCTCTCGCTGAAACATATGACCTCGCTATGAACTCTTGCCGACCGTCGTGTGTTATGCCGATAGCTGCTGAAAGACATAATCGCATCGAGGAGACACGCCTAGTGTCTCACCGACATGTGATTATGATGAAGCGACCTTTGACCGCCTGGGATCTTGCATGGCATATGTTCAACCAATCAGAGAGGACCAAAGGTGAACCATTGTCCATTTGACTGATTGACTGCCCTTAAAAAAGAAGATCAATGGAATGCAAGCAACATGGATCTGCTCTGAGATTAAAAGTGATGGAGCAGCTCGGTGAAGCAATGGTATGGAGATCTAATGGGAAAATCTGATGTTGTTTCCAGAAGAGGCCAACTTGCGGAAGGGTCTACAACAGGAGAAGAACAGAAAGGATGAGACCGCAAGGATAGCTGGGATGTCAGCTGGAAAAAGCATATTGACACTATTGACCATACTTAGAAACATTCAAAGCAGCTCTGATGGAAGTTCGAGGGTGGACACGGAGCCACAAGTTAATGCGATTGTTGCAAAAGATGAAGGAGGCCATTCCTGGAGCGACCCTTCACCGACATGGACAACAGGGATGCATGTTTAATGCGGCATTAACTACATTCAAAAGATCTAAAGGCAGATCTTTCTGGAGGCTAATACTTTTGTAAGCCCTAGGGGCTGAGACTTTGGTATATATGGCATTTTTTGCCTCTTTGAAAAAGAGTTCTTCGGATGCTTTTCTAAAGTTTGTGACTTTTGCAATCCTCTCTCAAATTAGAAAACTTTTGTAACTCATTCAGAGCATAATATACAGAGCTTACCTTGGTTACCATTGATGGTTCAATTTTCCTTCTGGTTCTTGCAAAATATTGTGCATTTTCAGGTGATTGATCAAGCTACTTCGTGAAATCTTTCTTTTTCCTTATAGCTTTGTCTCACATTAGCATGCCTTTCTTTGAAAAAGTAGTATTATGTAGATTAAAAATTGTGTTTACTCAATTGCACATGAGCTTTTAATTTGTGAAAAATCTTCTTTTCCTTCTTGAAAGTGTGTGCATGTTAGACCTGTTTGTGAAATACTTATGCATAATCTATAGAACTTGTTGTGCAGTCCCATGTCCATCATCAGTCTTCAAGTGTAAATCAAAGTGTTTAATTGCTCTTATTAGTTAGGTGACACCATAGGAAGTCGGCCTTCTCTGGAGGTTGACCTCTGTTTACAAGTGACCCATAGCTTTAGAGGTCTTCCCATGTTACACTGAGGTGTTGAACATCAGGTTCAACAAGGGTGCAACTTCAGGTGATAACAGGATCATCTGCAAATGGTGGAAATGGATTGATTAATTATCCTACCCCAAGCGTAAATGGAGTCCCTTTTAATCATCCCATGACTCCTAATGTTAATCCTTTAGTGGTCTAGAAGGGGAAATTTCCTCAGAATACTTTCTTTCAACCAAGAAATAGTCAATCTTTAGTCCCTCACCCTAGTCCAGCCATCACAGAGCTACATCCTAATGGAAATTCTTTTTTCTCACAAACTCAGGAAAATCAAAATGTCAAAATTCCAAAGGAAAAGGAAGACATGAAAGAAATTACAACTCAACTCAAAAGGTTAACCATATAAGTTACATAATTAAGAAATCAAAACTTCTATGCTCAAAGCAACAACCAAAATTTATAAAATCTAGCGTATAACGCTCCTAGACTACCTAGACCTTGGAATACACGATCGAATAATGGAGGAGTGTCAACACCTTTAGATAACACTAATCCTACTGATGAAAGATCCATGTCGAAAGTGAATTTAGTTGATCTTGTGATGAATAATTGGTGTAGAATTCATAATACAAATACTCATGCTGAAGTAGACTGTTCACAATTCAAAATTGCTTTAGACATTTTTCTAGCTGCTACACATTATAATGAATAGTGTGACTCTCACCCTCCTAAGGGAAATGAGTTTGTTCTAGTAGGATATGATTTTTCTTTAGTCCTTGAAAGTTATGAATACATCAAACCACCTACTATTGTCACAAGTTACACTCGTGAATATGAGGGAGCCAATTCTACTATGACTTTAGAAACATATACATTTCCCTATCAAGACAAAAATGAACCTCAAGAAGAAATCAATGAAATTCATGCTTTTCAACAGTATTAGAAAGGACATAATTATAACTTGAGAAATAACACCAATGGTGGAAGTAAATTCAATGGGCCATTAACAACGTTGATCCCGCCTAATAACTTTAATATTCCACCTAATGATAAATCAAACAATAACCCAAGGTTACCTAAGGTAACCTCTCATTATAATTCATCAAATGCTTCAAGAAGCGAAAAGGTAGGTTCCGCTGACCAAAACAATTTGACTAGCTATTTAGCGGAAGAAATAAAAAAGGTAAAGATCAAACTTTCTTTATTAGAATTTCTCAAAACACCTATGATCAAAAAAGCTTTCTTAAACACTCTAGAAGATCTTCCAAAAAAAGGAAAATTTAAGGACTTTCAGGTGAAAGATAATCAAGATAAGGTGAAAGATAAGAACATCGTTCCTATGGCAGATGCACAAGTAGCCTTTTACAAATGGAAATTAGAATCTTCGCCATTTTTACTCACATTGAGAATATTTGGTAAGAACCTTCATAATTGTTTAGTAGACTCTGGAGCATCTGCTAACATAGTGCCTTTGTCCATATGTCAAACGCTAGGGTTAACTCTGACAAGTTCTTTAAAGAAAGTTACTCAACTCGATAAAACAGAAGTAAATGTAATCAAAGAGTTAACCAATATTCACATGCAATTAGCATTGGATCCCAAAATTCAATATTACATAGGCATTCAAGTTGTTGAGATACCTTATACCTATGGTATGTTATTGAGCAGAGATTGGTCTGAAAATTTGAATGGATATATGGCTACTGACTTCTCACACATGTGGTTACCATGGAAGGGGGTTCCTAATCAAATTAGAATCGAAAGAGAACCACACATGAAATACATGATCACTGATTATGATCAGAAAAATGAAGTTTTATATATTGATGTAGAACCAAGAGTTTATAAAATATGAAGTTCATGAGTTAAAATAAAAGAAGTATTTACACGTAATGTCAAAAAACCTAATCAGCTAACTCTTGGAACATATGTTTTAATTGAATCAGATTGTGATTCTTTTGAAGAAGAAAATAGTCCTTATGATAAATTTTGGAAGAATATTGTTATAGAAGCTCGAAAGAATGACAAAATTGAAATTTCACTAAATTTTTTGTTGTTGCAGGATTGGTGTAGGTTACATAATGTTGCACATTCAAAAGATAGTTGCATGATGTGCTTGGAAATAATTTGTAAAATCAAGAATCAGTACTGTCTAGAGCATGACAAGATGAAAAGATCTGAACCAGAAGTGCATAAAGACAAAGTCCATGTTACACATATTAGAGAGACTAATTCGATGATGCTAAAGAATGGTAAATTACAAGCTATAGATGATCAAGCTTGGATTCTTAAATTCGATGGATCCAAATCGAAACAAGGAATCGAAATCGGACTTGAACTCATCAACCCGCAAAGTAAATCTTTTCTTGCTGCATATCAATTATAATTTTAATGTACTAACAACGTGGCAAAATATGAAGCCCTTATATATGGCTTGATCCTTGCAATCAAGAATAAAGTCAAAATTCTTAAGGTGTTCAATGATTCTGAATTAGTAGTTAGACAAGTTCAAAAATAGTATATCTGTCACTACAAGCGATTGTCCAATTATCGACATAGAGTATGGGATTTGATAGAATATTTTGATGCATTCAACATTACTCATATCCCAAGAAGATTTAATCAAAGAGTCGATGCTTTGGCTACTGCTGCTAGTGCTCTAGAACCTCTAGATGCCTTTGATTTGAAGAGATTCATAGTTGAGCTAGTGCAGCTACCCTTAATTCTCGATAATGTTACTAATTTACAAGTTTTTGAAGATGACCAACATATATTGGAATTCATCACTAATTTCAATATTTTCGAAGCACAAATAATTGAAGAGATGGATTGACTTGATGGTGAAATTCAAGATGAAGAATTAGATCAAGTTAAAGGTAATAATATTCTGAAAGGAATAATTGAGCTAGAATGACTATTTGATATTGATAAGATAGTTAGATAGAAAGATTTGCCTGAAAGTGATGGAGGAAAATATGAATTATACAATTTGCATACTAAAGAAGATCCTAAGAACATGCTAATAGGAAAGGTCTGCATTGAGGAAGAGAAGAGAAATATTGCTCAGGCACTTAAAGATTATTAGAAAGTTATAGCATGGACGTATGAAGATATGAAGACTTATGACACTTCCATAATTATGCATACGATACCGTTAAAGCCTGATGTAAAGCCTTTTCGACAGAAACAATGTCCAGTAAATGCACTCTTAGAACCATTAATTCCAAAGGAAGTCCAAAAAATTTTATTAGCTAAAATAATTTTTCCTATTAGACATTCTACTTGGGTGGAAAATTTGGTGGATGTGAGAAAAAAGAATGGAGATATAGGGTTATGTGTAGATTTTTGGAACCTTAACAAGGCATCTAAGAAAGATAATTATCCACTACCCTCACTAGAAGAAGTGCTACAAATAGTCAATGGTTCATAGATGATGTCCTTTTTGGATGGATTCTCTAGGTCTAATCAAGCAATGGTAGCAAGGGAAGATCGGATGAAAACAACATTCACCATGAAGTGGGGAACTTTTACTTACATAAGGATTCCATTTGGATTGATAAATGTTAGGGCCACATTCTAGAGAGCCATGGATTATTATTTTTTCGAGTTGATAGGAAAATGAATTATTATCTACATGGATGACCTCACAATATTTTTGAAAAATAAAAGAGATCATGTTCGAGATCTCAGAGCAATATTGTAGAAGTGTGAAACTTACAAAGTTTAATTAAATCCTAAAAAGTGTATTTTCGGGGTAACTGAAGGTAAGCTACTAGGACATATTATTTCTGAAAAAGATATTTTGATAGACCCATACAAAGTGAGTGCATTTCTCAATCTACAACCCTTGGGAAGCAAGAAATAATTGAAATCATATTTTGGTAAGATCAATTTTATCCGAAAGTTTATTATCGAATTCACCGAAATAGTGAAACCACTCAATGATATGTTAAAGAAAGATGCCAAGATAGAGTGGACAAATGAAGCTAAAATTTCCTTTGAAAGTATAAAGACTGCAATTACAGAAGCACCGGTATTGGTAAGTCTGAATTACGTTAAACCTTTTTATATTTACTCTTTTACTTCTAGTCATACTTTTGCAACAATACTAACATAGAAAGGCGAGAATAAAGAAGAGAAGCTGATTGCTTTTATGAGTGCTCCATTTAAAGAAGCAAAGTTGAGATATACAAATGTTGAAAAACAAGCCTTTGCTTTGGTCAAAGTGGTACAAAAATTTAGGCATTACATTCTCAAGAGTATAGTCAAAGCTATTATTCCAGATTCTACAATCAAGATGTTAACACAGAGTGAGCTTGGAGAAAAAAGAGCCAAATGGGTTACAATCCTACAGGAATTTTATCTAGAAATTATACCCATGAAATTGGTTTGGGGATAGGCTTTGGTAAGATCTATTCAAGAAATAGATCCACAAATTTTGAGTCAACAATGTACTTTAGATGTAAAAGACCAAGAAGACTGATATTCAGATATATGGCATTATTTGGTAAGCCATACTTTCCCTAATCATATGCAAAGAAATCAAAGAAGAGCCCTTAAGATAAAATATCAAAGTTACATGGTCAAAGGAGGAGCTCTATTCAAAAGAAACCATGAAGGAATCTATTTAAGATGCTTAAATAGAACAGAAGCAAATAGAGTGTTGTAGGAACTACATGATAAATTTGGAACAACTCATGGAGCACCTTTAGCTACTGCACACCTCATCTTGAGAGTTGGTTATTACTAGCCAATGATTTTCAAAGATACATATGAATATGTGAAACACTGCTACACATGCCAAACTGCATCATATAAAGGAAGATTCAATGCTCAACCATTACAACCGGTGATGGAGATGCATCCCTTTTCACAATGGGGACTATATTTTATCGAAACTATCAATCCTTTATCATTTGCAGGCCATATATTTATATTAACTGCTACAAACTATTGCACCAAATGGATAGAGGCGTGTCCCAATAAATAATGCACTACAAAAGTAGTAATCAAATTTTTGGAAGAGAATCTCATCACTAGGTTTGGAGTACCATACACATTGGTATGTGATAATGGCCCTGCCTTTTCTTCATTAAAATTTTCCAATTGGGCATTCAAATATGGTATAACATTAAAATTCTCATCTAACTATTATCCACAAGGAAATGGATTAGCTGAATCATCAAATAAAAATCTGCTGGATATATAATTAAAAAATTGATTGAAAAGAATCCTAGAGAATGGCATTCTTTGCTGAAATTTTTCCTTTGGGTAGATCATACTAGGATGAAAGCCACATTAGGGAATTCTCCTTATCACCTAGTTTATGGGGTAGATCCTATATTACCAATAAATTTGAAAATCTCTACTTGGCAATTAGCCCAAGAATACATTGGATTAGATGATCAAACTGAAGCTCAGTTATTACAATTAATGCATCTAGATGAAAAATGTACCCAAGCTATAAATTATTTTGCTAGACACCAATCTGTGGTAAAAAGATGGTTTGATAAAAGGGCTAGATTAAAGACTTTTAAAATATCTGACTTGGTCCTATATTGGGATAAAGCCCATGAACGAAAAGGTGAACATGGTAAGTTTGACAAATTGTGGACATGTCCATATCAAGTTTCTGAAATCTTGGGTGACAACACTTATAGATTGAAGTCTTTGACTGGTGAAGATATCACATTGCCTATCAATGGGTAGTTTCTAAAGCATTATTTCCAATCATAGGTAAATAGTTTTTGTAAATATATATTTTTTTAAATAGCTTTATTAGGTTAGTTCTTGTTGTTGTGTTGTAAATAGTTGTGTGTTACTTTTTTTGGGTGTTGCATCTTTGGGCTTTACAATGATTGGCAACATTTGAAGGTGAATAGGTTAATAGATCATCAATTCTAGAAATTTGATCCTTGTCTTGACCGAAAGTAGTCCTTTACTTATAAATTGTTTGAGAATTATTATATTCTTTACTCTAGTTAGCATGAATCATTCAATTGATGTTGAACTACAAACACACACATTTAAATCATTCTACTGAAATTTGGGATAAAATTTATTTGCTTTGTGTGGAAAATCAAAAGACTACCTTTGCTACCACTATAATTCCCAACCTAATAGTAAGCTTCATTGCTTGCAAGTTGAAAATGAGCTATTATTGAAATATCAAAAGAGAAAATGAGCTATCATTGCAATATCTATAAAAAAGAAGAAGAAAGAAATCAACTCTTTAGGCTATCCAAATATCTCTACCGAGGCTATAGACGCTTGATTGGCAGTAGAGCTATGTTTGGGGGAATTATAGAGATAACCTTGTCGGGGCTATGGATGCTTGACTGGAAACAAGGCTCTATCCTTGGTTGGCTTTAAAGGAATTGTCATATTATGTAGGTCAATGCAAATGATTTATATTTTCTAAGTTTACTGTGGCAGAAAATAACCAGTTACACACACGTGAGCTTAGTAATACTTAATCTTACATGCTAGCTGAAGTGAAATTTGAATGTCAGAATGAGGATCTAATAATTTATAATTATAAGGCTAAAAAGAGTTGGTATGCTAATGTAAGATCCAAAATCGACTTTCTATTATTATTTTTAGCTTTGTTGGTTGCTAGTTGTTGTGTGGTCTCACAACACACACCATTTTGCTACTTGGAAAAATGTGGACCCCATTTTTTCCTCTGATTTTTTTTTGCTTCAGCATTACTTTGTGGTTTGGTCAAGTGTGGGATTCTTTTTTAATTTGCTCGGTCTTTGTTTTATCTTTATTCTTTCCCGAATTCGGTCTTTTCATGGAATTATTATATTTTTCCTAAAAATTGGAATCCCAGAGTTGTGCGATTGTATCAAGTGAGTTGTATCTTCAGTTGGTCTTAGCCCCATCTGGTAAGTCATCAACCAAAAGCATCAATCCCGGTAATACCATTTTCTTGTACCAGAGTCTGGTAGTTTTTATTTCATTTCCTTTATAACAAGGTTTGTAAGAAGGCTTCCTTGAAATTTCCTATTGTGATAGGGAATTATAAATGAAGTGCAATCAAGACAACTGACTTGTGTGAAGAAGAATTGAAAATATATAATTTTGAATATTTTTGACTTCAAAGAATGTATTATGATATTGAAGGGAATATTGCCAAGAACATAGCTGGTTACAGTGCTCATGTCCAGCACCTAGAAGATTATTGGCTTAATTTTGAAGATGAGCACAAAGTAAGGAAAATAAAATATTAAAGATTGTCCTTAAGATATGTCCAAATTCTTATGCTCATGATATTCCAGATCAGTTGGAAGAGGATGATGGAGAAGTGTTGAATATAGCTTATAATGAAGATAGAGTGTATGATGAACCTATCCCAGACCTAGATTATGAGGGTGAAGATAAAATGACATCAATTGATAAGTTCTCTGCACCAATTCTATTACACACTCAACACTAGATAAATGATTTCTATAAGCTTTAAGAGAGAAAGGAATTAAACCCATGTTCTCAAAATATAAAAGAAGAAAACAAGCAAATGAAATTGCATTTGAGAGTGGGGAACCTGCCAAGAAGAAAAGGAAAACTAGCAAAGTGGCTCCTAGTATAAGAATTGAAGAGAAAACCCCTGAGGCTTCAAGTCAGGGAGTTTCATTAAAGCTAGATGATAAGTAGAAAGATGCAAAATCAAGTAAAGATAGATCAAAAGTAATACCTAAAGGTGCATCTTCCTCTACAACAATGCTAAAGACTAAACCTACCATTGATAAAGAGGTAGAAGTAATATAAAATGTTGGTGCACAAGCAAGGTCTGCATCTCAGAGAGCTGCAACATTATTTACTTCTCCTCCCTTTGTTAATATGGCTAATATGAAATAAGCACTAGGAGGAACTCTTATTATTTTGGATGAAATTTCTAAGGAAGATGAAGCCATAATTAAAGAACAGATGTATAGATGGGGTGCCATGTGGGAAAATGTAAGAGAAAAGAAGTTTAAAGATAAACCCATGGTAAAACTAGTGGTAGAAGAAATTATAGACACAGGGTCCACTCCTACAAATATTGAAGAAGAAGAATTTATACAAGGAACACTCGCTTCAGAAGTAGGGAACCCTGATATTCTTGAGATGGAAGTAGGGGAGACTGCAGGGCAGGATCCTATTAATGAAATGGTTATTGAAGATACATTTGATTCCCAGCCTTCGCTTGGGAATAATCCAAATGATAATGAATAGCTACAGGTCTTTGAAGAATTAGAGAAGGACTGGGTTGAAGTTGAAATTAAGAAAGGAGAAGCTACACAGGTTTCAGGTGATGAAGTTGGAAATGAAGAAAATCCTAGTGTAGCATAATACAAAGAAAATGACGTCCAAGAAGGTGATGTTGAACATCTAGCTAGACAAGAAAATATAAGTCTTCAAACCAAGGAGACAGTTCCAAATCCCACAAATCCTGAATCTATGCCAGAAATTGCTAAAGAAAATCCTATTTCAAAGGATGTAACAAATAAAATTGAAGTAAGAGAAGAGGTTCCTGAATCAAGTGGAAACCAGGAAAAAAGTAATGTTGTAGAGGTAGAGCATGATGAGGATGCACTTGATTGGTTGATCAAAGAATTGGCTTCTCCAATGGAAGTAGAAATACTGCCTGTGGATCTTAACAACTTTATATAGGAAGTAGATACTCCTAAACCTACGTGGAGAGCTAAAGCAAATCATGTCATACAAAAAAATGTAGACGAAGAAAAAACTGACCATATAGCTACTCCAATAGCTGACAAAAACATACATGAGATAACACCTAAGGAGTACAAGATATCGAGTATTAATCTTGGACACTCATCTTGGAGGCAAGAGTTGGAAGAAATAAAAATGCATCTGGATGCTATTGTTGCTAGAGTACAAAAGTATAAAATGAAGAAAAGAGAATTGAAGGAATAGGTTGCTACCTTGGAACATTTTATAAAATCAGTAACCCTATCTGGGCAAGCATAGACTGAATTTCTCCAACATCTAGTACTAATGTCACAAGAACAGGTGGATGCAATTGCAACAATTCGCCATAAAATGAATGTATTTGAAGAATGGATCGAGTATTGGGTTAGGCAGGGAGAATAATTTATTACAAATGCAATAGGAAAGTATAAGGAACCATACTGCTAGTTTGAGAAATCCATAAGATTTTAAAGTGAGTGCAAGGTTCATCGGGAACAAATTGATACTGAAAGGAAAAATATTGAAATTCGCACACAAATGGATGTCCAAGAATTAATAGAAGAAAATGTAATTTTAGGGCAAGAAGTTCCATTTCCAAAAAAATGGAAGAAATAATTAAAATGGGAAGGTGACATGTTGATACAATGTACATTTGGATTTAAAAATGCCACCATGGAATGTAGAAAATTGCTTGATAAAGATCAAGACTTTATTGAAATGCTAGCACATCAAGGTTGTGATCCCTAAACGCTAGGATAGGAAGGTAAAGAAGCTAAAGCATTCAAGGAATGGATTGAAAGGATAAATAGAGACCCTGTTCGGTTGTTAACTTGGGAGGTCATTGATGAGATTATACAGTGCAGGAACACCATAGCTAGATATGAGACAGACAAAGTGCAAAGGAATGCTAGTATACTCCAGGTATCAAAAGAATATACTAGGCTTAACCTCACTTGGAAGGCAATACAAGGGATTCCAAAAGAATATATGCATCAAACATTGAATGCTTTCTGAGAATATCAATTGAATTAAGGTGTAGAAAAGATTTCAGAGCCTGAGCCATAAATGATGAAAGGAAATACTGGATATCGGATAACGGAGGTGTCCTAGAAATATTTTTTGTTGCATTTGAGTTTTGCAGGTTGTTCCTGGTCCCGATAGATGTTTCTTGTTTGGTATTCTAAAGGGTGTCGATAGCATTGATTCATGTGAAATATTGCGTACCAGAGTTGGAAAGAGAAAAGTGTTGCTACCGAGGAAGTCAAAGCTTTGACTTCATCTAGAATATTCTGATGATAGTTGGCTTATGCCACATGCTACTTTTTGATTTTCTATTTCTAATTCTTTGGATAAAGTTTAAGTTTGAACTCTTGGGGCCTTGTTTCTATAAAAGGCCATTTATTGCTTTATTTTTGTTTTAAGTTCAAAATTTGCGAATATCAGAAGAGCCAAAACTTCTCTAAGTTTTGATCTTTTTTCCTATTTTCTAAATCATTCTAGTGTAAAAACTTGTATGCACATAGATATTAATCAATATTGAAGCCAATTTGATAGCTATCTATCACATGAATCTTTGTAGTCGGTTTTGTTAGTTCATCTGAATAAGACTATGTGCTGTGTCGTTTAAGGGTGCATGCAAAAACTACTTGGTGTCCAAACTAAAACCCCTCTCTTTAAAAGCTTGCACCGTTTTATATGTAGCTATGAAATAATTTGGTGAAGTATAAAGTGGTTTTCTTTGATTTGATTAATTCTTTGGGGCATGCGTGGAGAATAATCAGGAGAAATTTTAATTTTCAAATTTTTTTATGCTTTATTTTAGAATAGATGTTTAAATTCTGGAAAATGTTTCAAAAAATAGATGAATGAATGGAAATTTATTGAAATATTTCATTTCCTATAAAATTTCTGAAAGCTTAAAGCTAATCTACTTAAGTGATAGAAAAATTGTTGATATTCATGAAGTATTATTTCAAATCTTTCGATTTCATGATGTTATTTGATGATTGAATTGGAAATATTGTGTAAAACGCTTATGATTCTTAATGAAACCAGAAACAAACATATTCCCTTTGAGATTAATAGCAATATCACATCATATCCTGAAGTGAACCTAGTACTGTCAAGACCTAACTACCGGAGACTTGGGATTGAACTGAGCCAACCTTTGTCCTATCATATGGATCCCCTAGGGTTGCCTCTGGTTAAATCTTTCAAGAAGGATAGGCTCTTCACGGTTTGTCTGTGAAGAATTTATTCATCTTGTTGCTATGAGTAACATCATCATCAACACTACCTGAGTCATTAGAGCACGTACAATGGTCACAACAAAGATCCACATTCACGAGCATGGGGAGGCCAGTGGTAGTGGGCCATCCACACTTCCTACTTAGGAGGGGACCATTGTTACACAATTATACCTCGAGTGGCAAACTGGAGATCCAAGTGATGATGTGATATTTATGTTTTCATTATGCTTTTACATTTATGTATATGATTTATATAAATTTCATGATGTGTACTAATATATTCTATAATTTCCATCTTGCAGGGTCCACACGAGAGTGGCGTGAGATCTATCAATGAGTGGCCATAGAGATGGTGCCTCCATTGTGTGCAGAGGATGATATACCCTCAGAGTACATGCCCCCACCTTCCACGGGGCAACATGTAGACCTTTACGAGCTAGTAGCGAGATTGAGAGCCACATATGAGAGTGCCACTAGACGTGCTGGCTGAGCTCTAGTAGAGCTTTCAGCACTACATACAACATATGATGAGCTTTCATCCTTGCAAGGTATGACTGACAATAGAACATAGACTACTCTATGAGAAGACATCTCGAGGGTACAAGAGGAGCTTACCAAGGTGTAGGCAGATAGAGACCGTATCGATTGGGAGCATGTTGAGGCACTTATATGGGAGGCTATGATAGATGGAGAGGTATGGGGCCTACAAGCATCCATGAACAGATCATGATCACATTCTACTATATCTCAATTAGAACTAGCACCAAGCCCCAAAGGGTCTAGCATTCATAGGCCCTACTAGCATTGTATTTCTAATTATATGTTCTTGAACTCTTTGTGCATAATATATGAGCATTTATGTTTTTTTTTATGTTGAAATAGGCGTCGATGTGATTTATTAAATAATCCTTAGAATATTTAATAAATTTCTACATGATCTAATGTTTATGTGATCTCATTAAAACTTGTTAAGTTTACATTAGATACTACATTGTGATTGAGTATGTTATGTTAAATTAAATACACTTATGATCTAACTTCTAGAATACTAAATGCATATAAGGATCTAATCTAACACAACACATAAAATGAATTTGAATAGTATAAAAACTAAAGTAATAATTCAAACCCATTGAACAATTACTCTATTATCTAAGACACACAAAGATATGTTTTTCAAAGAAAGAAGCAATACGAAATAAAATAGAACACTATCTACTTAATCTAACAACACTACTCTAATATACATACTATTCAAGGAAGATGTTAGGTGTAGTACTGATGGAAATGCACAACATTGATAGGTTACTTTAGAGGTGTACCATCCATTTCTGTTAATGTGTAGGCACTAGACCCATAATTTTCTTCAATTATATAAGGTCCTAGCTAATTAGGGCTGAATTTTCCTTTTTCATTCAGAGGGGAATTTACATTACATTGATTCTCATATAACACCAAGTCACCTTTATTAAATGCATGAGGGATGACACGATCATTATAATTACATTACATTCATTTAGAATAAGCTTGGAGATGCTCGAGAGCATTAATGCATCGTTCATCAAGCATTTCAAGCTGTTGCAATTGTTTCTCTTTATAAGTAGTATCATCGATAAGCCCCTTGAGAGAAATTCGTAATGAAGGAATTTCTAACTCTAAGGGAATTATTGTCTTGACACCATAAACAAGGTTGTAGGGAGTGTTTCCTGTAGATGTTATAATACTTGTACAATAAGCCCACAATGCATAAGCTAATTGAGTGTGCCAATCTTTACTATGCTTACTTACCATTTTCCTTAAGATTTGCTTGAGATTTTTGTTAGTTGATTCTGCTTGACCATTTGATTGTGGGTAATATGGTGTAGAAAAAGTGATGTTGAATATGAAATGTTTCCAAGAATTTCTTCACATCATTATTCTTAAATAGAGTTTCATTATTTGAAACTAATGTCGAAGGAAGACCAAAGTGAGCAATAATGTGTTCCACTATGAAATGACATATTGCATCAACTGTCATGGAGTGAAGAGGGATAGCTTCTACCCATTTTGTGAAGTAATTTGTCATGGTAATTATAAACGTATATCCAACGAAGAGGGTTGTGATATTTTTCTAATAAGATCCAAACCCCAAACCGAGAATGGCCAAATAGGAACTTGGGCATGAAGCTCAGAAGTGGGAGCATGAATCAAATTGTTGTGTTCTTGACATTTATGAGATTTCTTAATGTGAGCAAAATAATCCTGTTCCATGTCTCCAATAATATCCTATACGAATTAATTTTTGTACTAACAATCTTCCTCCAAAATATCTTCCATAAGGACTTGCATGAGCTTCTTCAAGTGCTATAGGGATTAAAATTGTTTAAGACATTTAAGCAAGAGACCATCAAACAATCGTCTATATAGAACGTTCGCTAGAATTATGTATTTAGATGCAAGTTTTCAAAGACGAGCTTGAGTGTTCTTTGTTGTAGTCTAAGGAAAGGTACCCTCTTTTAAGTAATTAAATATCGTTGTGTACCATTCGCTAGAGTTTTTGACATTGGTTACTAACACTTCTTTAACTTTGTCATCTATCGATGGTTATAGGATCATTTGGATTGTAAATGTGAAATCAACAAAGGGATCTTCGGGAGATACAAGGGAAGCAACACTTGCCATTGCATCTGCATGTTGATTATCCTTTCGTGGTATGTTTTCAATGGTATATGATTCAAATTTATCTAATAATGTCATCGTGAGGTCTTTATATCAAATGAGTTTATGATGTTTTGTGTGATATGAACCATTTATTTGTTTAATGACTAATTAAGAATCATCGAATATAGAAATGTGTTGAACACCTAAGGCTAACACTACAGGTTTACTAGCAATTAAAGCTTCATAATCTATAGTGTTATTTGTATAGAGGAAGTTTAGATGGTAGGATAGGGGAATAGGCTTTCCTGAAGGAGGAATTATTATAACCCTAGCTTCAAATCTAGTTCGACACTTAGAACTATCAAAATAAAATTTCCATGTTTCTTTTTCTTTTAAAATAGTCAACAAATTTTCATTAGGGAATGAGTCCATGTTAGGCAACACTAAGGGAGAAGGAGCATCAAATAAATGGTTGGTTAAGGCTTGTCCTTTGATTTCCTTTTGAGAGAAAAATTTAAGATCAAACTCAGTTAACAACATAACCCATTTAGCTAAGTGTCTGAATAAATCAGTTTTAGCAAAAAAATGTTTTAAAGGATCGAACTTTGTCATCACATGAATTTCCACATTTAGTAAATAATGATTCAATTTACTAGTAGCAAATACAAGATCCAAACATTGTTTTTCTATCATTGTATATCACGTCTCGTAATCAATTAGAGTTTGGCTAATGTAATAAATGAGATTTTCTCTACCACTTTTGTCTTTTTGAGATAACAATGCTACTAGAGCATGGGCTGATGCTATCGTATAAAGGATAAATGGTATTTCTTGCATAGCTGGTTTTAAAATAGGTGGAGTAGCGAGATAATCTTTCAAACTTTCAAAGGCCTGTTTACAATCCTCATTCCACTTAAACTCAACTTCTTTCTTAAGGAGTTGTAAGGGTAATGTTTGGTCTACTAAGGATGCTACAAAATGACGAATGGCTTGAATTCTCCCTTGTAGGGTACACAATTGAGAAATGTTTTTAGGAGGTGGCATGTTAATGATAACATCAATTTTCTTCGTGTCCACCTCAGTTCCTTTATGAGATACTATAACACCTAAAAGTTTTCCACTATCCACACCAAAGACACACTTTCAGATTCAAACTCATGTTATACTTTTACATTCTTTCAAATATTTTCTAAAGGATGTTAACATTTTCTTGTCAAATTAAAGATTTGGCTAGAATATCATCAACATAATCTTCCAAAATCTTGTGTATGTAATCGTGAAATATCAATGTCAGCTCTTTGATATGTTGCACCTATGTTCTTTAATCCAAAAGGCATAACCACCCAATAAAATATTTCCCGAGCCATAGTAAATGTTGTCTTGTATTGATCTTGAGGGTTGATAAATATTTAATTATATTATGAGAATTCATCCATGAACGACAACAAAGCATGTTTCACAGTTGAATCTATGATCATGTCAATATTAAGAAGGGGGAAGTCATCTTTTAGAGATGCTTTATTAAGGTCATGAAAATTCATACACGTCCTAATACGATTATCAAGTTTTATGACTACGATAATGTTTGAGATCCATGGAGAATAGTCAATAGGTCATATAAATCTAGCTTCAAGAAGTTTTTCAATCTTAGCTTTAACCAATAAAGCTATCTTAGGATTCATATTTTGTATCTTATGTCTTATCAGTTTAGCATCTTGTTCAAGAAATATGTTGTGTGTCACTATCTTAGCATCAATACCTGACATATCCGAATAAGTCCAAGCAAAGAGTTCAAGCAATTCATGTAATAAGGTTGCATGATCTTCTTGTTCATCCTCATCAAGGAACTTTCCTATTTGAATCAATTTTTCTTCATTAGATGTGTCCATCGGTATGTTGATTGTATCTCCCATAGGAAGTTCATTTTGTCTTGAAATTTCAGAATTGTGTTCTTCCTTATCATCGTCAACATCATTGATTTCCTTTTTTTCATCCACTTGTTTAGCACTAACCATAGCACAAGTGACTAATTTATTTTAGGGGGAGTAAATGACTTGTCATAATCTCCTAAAATTTCTTTCAAAGCTTCATTGTCTTCAAATTATTCCAATGATTCTTCACATATTGTATCAATCAATTCAGGATGCTTCAAAGTGAGAGTTTTTTTAGAGGAACTAAACACAATGGTGTTGATGTTGAGTGAAGGTCTTTTTGTTTCTTTCATTATCTTAGAAGGACAATATCCAAGGCCACTTTTTGTTTCTTGTGTGTTAGGCTCTATAGGAACATGAATTCCTTGGTCTTTTCTTCCACATCCTTTTCCACTATAACCAAGTTGTTTTAAGAGCTCATAACCTCTTCCATAAATTTTTTCCATCTCTTTTAGGTTCGGTGGTTGTTCATGGTTCACTTCATCAAAATTTGTTGTATAACTTGTGGACCTTCTTCTAAAGTGGATGAAGTAGATGTGTGTGAGTTCTTTTGAGTTTTGTGTTGGCATTACCATGAATTCTTTTCCCTTTTCACGTTATTTTGTTGTCACCTTATATTCTCCCATGAATGTTGGTGTGAAATCTAAGGAACCCCAATTGTCTTCCAATAACTTCATGACCTCTTCAATATGATTTTATGTTTCTTTTTCTTGCGTGATTTCAACATTTGGAGTTGGTATCAATGTTTTCCCAAGACTTTGTTTATCTTTCTCAGCGTGCAAACAACTTTCAAGTTCAGGTCAACCTTGATTGTGTAAAATTTATTGTTGTAAACATACTTCATTAAATGATGAAGAATCAAAGGCACCACATTCATTTCATGAGTCCATGGTCTATCTAAAAGAAGATTATATGAAAGATCATGAGGCATAACATGGAGAGTAGTTTGCAATGTGCCTTTTCCAATAGTAACAGGTAATGTGATCATGCCAAGTGGTTGCTTTCCTATGTTATCAAATCCATGAATGGACAATGAGTCAAGTTAAATCTTACTCTTATAAATTATAATCTTATCCAAAAGGTTCACACTAAGGGATGATACATTTTCAACAAGGGTTCTCTTTATTCCTTTCCTATCAATAATGGCTATGATCATGAAAGCTTCATATTGTTTTTGAACTTCCAAGGAGGGTAACTCGCTTTGGTGAAAAATAATGTCTAGATTAACCAAATTAATTCCTTGAACTAGGGCTGCCACATCATTTGTATTTGTATTAGGAGGAAACATAACTTATTGTAAGGATATTTGAAGCATACTATGATAATTCAGTGAGGCTTGAATAAGATCCCATAAGGATATCTTAGTAGGAGTATTATTAAGTTGTTCAACAAGATCATACTCCTTTCCACTATGTAAAGGCAATCAAGGATCACTAGGAAAGATAGGTTGAGGAAATGGTAATGAAATGGGAGTGGTTTGTTGTTGCCTATTGTTCCTTGTGTTATATGTATGAGAAACAGTATTGTAACCCGATTGCTGCCAAACATTGTCATTATCAAGTTTCCTTGTAAAGTTCAAGATATATCCTAGTTTCAATGGTTTCTTTTTAGGTGGTTCTAAGATGAGCACATGTTTATTTTGAACTTTAGGTTGATTTGAGGATGGGTAAGGGATAAATTGAGGTGTGATTGCATTAACATCTCTTTGTTTTGGTTTGTCATGACAAGCCTTAGTGGATGAACCTTGTGTGATGAAATCCTCAAGGGATTCATCTAACATATCAATGTCATCACTACTAAAGGGCTTGAGGGATATGTTAACTTTGGAAAAATAGATTTGACATAACTATGCTTTGTCCAAGGGTTTTGTTTGTTTCTTTTGATTTTTTTGGATTTTATTTTTGTTTTCTAATGATTTCAAAATGTAAACTAATCTATCTAATAATGCAATGATGCTAAAAAATAAAAGAAAAGTACAAAAATCTAACACTCAATTTAACTAAAATATGCAAGAAATTTTTTTCCACAATGTTGCAAAATCTAACTAAATGATCAATACTTTGAATGCACAAACAAACTGTTTTAGGAATTTAATTTTTAGATATGGAAATAGTAACAAAAAGGAAGATTAGAGACCAAAAAGCACTCAATTTTTTTTCAAAAAGGTCTGTACAGGGACTCATTCATCCTAGGGTGAATGGGTCTCAGGTCAGGGTTTTTTAAATTTTATTTTTCAGATTTTGAGTTTATCCTTTGTGTTTTTGTTTCTAATCTGTAACACAAGTTTTTGTAACAAATTTTTCCAAATTAGTGTCTCTAAATGTAAGTTTAAATAAAGTAAAATGATGAAATATGTGACTAATTTTAATATGCAATATGAATCTAAATATGAATTTAAATGATTAAATGATGATCTCAATGTAAGTACTATGCAAAATAAATTCAAATCTAATGCACTTTTTTTGATTTTTGATGATTTTAAGTGCTGCAAACATGCAAATTTAACTCTAATTGCAATGTTCACTAATGTAATATGAAAGAACATAAATGTAATGAAACTAATGTAAACATAAAGCAAACTAGTGCAAAACTCAAATCTAGGGTTAAAAGGACTCCAATTTTTAGAATTTTGTTATACAAGGTTAGGTTCACCAAAATGAAACATAGAAAAATAGGGGGTTCCTAGGGTTTTCCAAAATGGAAAAGTGGATCCAAAGAGGGAAAAGGGATCCTACTTCTCTAATTTCATTAGGAAATGAGATCCCAAAAAACAATTGACTAACTACCCTTAGGAGAATCAATTCTATGGAGGAATCTTTAGATTTCCTTTTTATGTCAAGACAGGGGGTCTAGGTCAAACAACACTTTAGGGAGAAAAATTAAAAATAGAAAATTAATAACAAATTGCAATCTATCACTTGGATCTAGTAGATTAAGCATAAAACTAAAGGAACTAACAAAGTTTCTAGAGAATATGAGAGGAATAAATGTTGTGCACCTGTCACAAAACACTCTTTTTGTAACCCTAACAGGTACTCATTTGCCCAAGGATGAATGGGTCATGTCAAATTTTTTTGGAAAACTCAGAATTTGAGATTTGAGTTTGAGACCTGTAATTTTTCCATTTAACACTGTACCTTCGCTCACGGATCCGGATCTGTGAAAAATATACAAAACAAAATTATTGTTTGTTGGTGGATAGGGGTTTGCCTTGGTCAAACCCCAATTTTGATAATTAAACCTTCATGAAAAATATAGATTTGAAACATAAAATGTGTATGCAATCCCTAACCTCAAGTGTGTCTAAGATTAAGGAAGATCAAGATGCAAAGGAACCCTATTCAAGTGTGTTAGAACAAGATCCCTAAAATGAACATGAACAATGATGAAGACCTACCTTGGGAGATCTCAAATCGCCCTAATAAGTCATAAAATTGATTATACCTTCCTTTATGTAGAAAAATTAGAATGATAATAGAAGATGGAACCACTTAGGAAACAGGTCATTAGGCTTGGTTGAATGTATTAGTGCACCTCCCAAAACCTAGAATCCATCATGATCCTCTATAGGAATCTATCATCAATCCTTTGAAAATGCTTGATCTTTATATCAAAATGAGCCTGAAGACTTGCAAAAACAACTAAAATGTTGCTCCAAGACTTCAATTTTGAATGATTGATTAACTTCTCCTTGCTCTAGAATATAAATACTTGTGATCTCATGTGAATTTCTTTTGCTTGCTAGTGAAAAATGAATGTGAAACTTAGTTTTATAGGCTTCCTCTCTAATTTTCCAATTATCAGATCCTGAAATTCGACACTTGAAATTTGAATTTGAAACCTTGAAATGCCACCAAAAACATGTTCAAAGTTAAGTTTAAGGCACTTAATAAGGAATCATTCACCCATGGGTGAATGAATCCTGACCTAAAACTTCAGGACTCCACAATCATCGGTGCATTAATTTAAACAATAACATTTATTCAATGCAGGTTGTGGTGTCAAGAAATAAATAAAATAGGCCCGGGGATGCATAATAAAGTGTATTAGGGGCCTATTAATGAGGTTTTAAAATTCATAAATGAGATGTCACTAAAATAGGTCCAAATTAAGTGTGAAATTATACTTTCTCCTAGAAAGGGGTATAATTTTCTACACTACAGACACATATGACTGTTATCTTGCAAAAATCAAAATCATTCAATCATTGTTGTTTTAGATTATTTTATTGGCTACTAGTTATTATTTTGACATCCTAATATTCAGATTATATCTTTTCCATCATCAAATTTGTTATTTTTTGTCAAATCTTTATGTTTTGCAACTACAGATTCTTACGTCACAATCATGCCCTAGAATGTTGCAATCATTTAATCTTGTACCACAATCGCTATTCCTTATGCTACAGTTGCTATTCTATAAGTTTTACCTGTCAAATCCCATGACACATTATGGTACCTCATTCGAGCCTCTATGCATCGTATCAGACTGCCCTAGCAAAAAGAGTGTATAAATCTAAGATTTTCATTTTCTGCTTTTTTCATTCATTAGGGAAAAGGTTTTTGGTTACTAATATTTGATTTCTAGCTTGTGGAAATCATTGGGAGAAGAACTTTTGATCTAAACTACTAATCCAATTTCTTGTAGGGTTCCATTGTGTATTTGTGATTTCTAAATTAGGAACATTTGGAATTGGTGCTTAAAAATAACAAGTGTCTTTTGTGTTTTATGCACTTGCACACATGTGTTAGTACTGAAGGTGTGTTTAGCTAAAGTATCCTCTCCCCTTGCACTATGTGTTATTCTTGGGTGATGAGAAATAGTGGAACAACATAGTCTTAAGTATCCTCTCCCCTTGCGCTATGTGCGATTCCTGGGTGATGAGAAAGAGCATTGCACAAGCCTTACATTTTTCTTTTTGAGTAGGGTGGGCCTTCCAGTGGATTTTCACCCCTGGGAATGACCCCAAGCATATATAGCTCTAATATTCTGTATAAAAGTGCAAAAACCAAAAGGTAAGCATAATCCATTTGAGCCCTAAGGGTGGGCCTTCCTGTCTCAGGTGGTTTCGGATAGGGGTTAGAGACTTCAGTGTTCCATCGCTACTAGGCCATGGTGTTCTTTGGAGTTCACACATGAGTAAGAACCATTATTTTTAGAATCTTAATACTTATTTTGGCCATCTACTATTGTTGGTACAAGGGATGTGGATCGTACCCTAAAGTTACTTATCATGTCCAGTTCTTGGTTGAGGTGGCACAGTTCCATGTTTGGATTTCATCCTTTCAAGGTGAGAGGTGTTAAGGTGGTACATGACCTTGGAATACTCTAGCTTCACCCTTTCCTTTTGCTTGGATTCAAAATCACTCAAAAGGGTGAGGTAAGCGCACTTTAGTAAATAACCCTATTACTACTAGCTAGGTTGTGCTTGCTTATATTGTTTGTGAACCAAGGCCTAGCAAACTTTTTGTGGAAGAAAATTTGCAAAATACTTACCTACCATAAAGATAAAGAGTCAAAATAAACCAATTTTTTTTTTCAAGTGTTTGCTGTATTTTATGACTAAATCTAGAAATTGCCAAAAAAATTGAAAACCACTTAGAAAACATCAATTTTAGGCCAAAAAGTAGAACACCACAATTTTCAAATAGTACATTGTAATTGTCAGTTAAAATGACGCATCTGTCAAAAACCCTAGGGAGCTAGAAACCTGCATTTCTCTGTGCACCGTAATTGACTGGTCGTACACCACAATTGATTAGATCTGTATTGCATCTATGGCTTGAAACACCACATCTACCAGAATATTTTTTTTGGGGAAATATCTGTACATCCAATTTTTAGTTTCCTTACAATCAGTAACTATGCATTCGTATTTGACACTTTTTTAGGTTTAGTCAGTCCATTCATCACATTTCATCATTTACCTTAGGTTAGCTTGCATAGTCTTAGTTTGCATACATCACATTCTACCTCATTCTATAATCATCCTCGAGTCTTAATATTAGGAGGCTTATCACACTATTGAGTAGACCATAGTCTCCTATTTAGGTGTATTGACCTTATCATACTTCATTTATCTTATCCTTAGGTTGGGTCTACAACTCATGTTTCTAGTTTAGGCTCACCTCTTATTGAATTATCATCATCATCATCATCTTGGTTTTTATCCTCTTGAGGTATTGGAATTTAGAGCTGTTACTTTGGTTCATCATAGTTTGCTTAACTTTCCCATTTTTAAGGCTCAAAATTTCATATCCAAATCCAAGCATAGTTTTAGTCTTAGTCCCATTACCATCTTGCATCCCATCCAAGCATAAGCATAGTCATAGTCTCATTCATCATTTTGCATACCAAACATAGTCATAGTTGCATTCCTATCTTACATTCTCATATTAAAAAAAAATCCCGAAAAATAAATAGTTTCATTTTCATCTCCATTTCCATCCTTAGTTTTCATCTTCATCCTTAGTTGCATTCATTCCAAAAATTCTCAAAATCCAAAGGTCACAAGTCTTATATGGTCTTCACTAGGTCACAAAGGAAACAAAAAGACATGTATTCCTCATATGACCCCAATTTTAATCCAACTAGCACCATGAACTTTGGGTCATCTTCAAACCAACCTCAAACATCACAAGATGAAATTATAAACCCATTTTCCAATCTTATGTTGAATGAGGTTAACCAAATTCTAACCCTTGAAGAGATTGAACAAGCTTCCCAAGATCCTAAGATAGTGTGTATCATAGAAGAGATGGTCAAAGTAGATCCCAATAAACAATTTTTAGCACTTGCTGAAAATGGTGCTAAGCTTCCCTTTGGTTTTGACACTTCTGCAATTGTAGAGGGAACAACACAAACACAAACTCAAGGTCAAGGTCATAACACATTTTCACAAGGTCATCCTTCCTCACAACAAATGAACACTAGTATGCCTCTTGGGGGAACTACACATAATGTGACAAACACACACTCCCCCTACTCCAACATTTGGGACCAAAAGAACACATGCAACATCTCAAGGCCCAAGTACCACATTTGTCAATCTATTTGCTTCATACTCTAGCACCATGGGTATGACTTTTGCAAATCCATTTTCCACATCATCCACCTAAAATACGACACCATCAATCAACACAAACACAAATCTAAATCCAAACCCACCAAGAAAGACAAGAAGGATTCAAATTGTCACATCAAGAGTGCAAACCCAAACAACTAATACTACACTAAACACAAACATGTATTTTGGATCAAACCTAAACACCAACCAACCTCCATCACAACAACAAGTCAACCTAAACCTCAACTTCATACCACCACATACAAATAAAACTCCACCACAACACCATACCAATACCAATACCAACACCAACACCAATACCATGTTTACATCACACTTCCAACAAGGCAATGAAAATCCTTCTCAACAAAATATCAACCCAAATCCAACATTTACATACAACTTCTAAAACCAAAATCCATTATCACCATACAACTACCTCAACACACTTAACACAAACATCAACCCTCTCATGAAAAGTCAACCAAACATGCCACCATCAACCATGGAAACTTTGATGCAACAAATGAAAGTAATGCAAAAAAAAATGGCAAACATGCAAGTGGGACAAAGAAAACATACTCAATGGAAGAACCATGTCCTTACCCTTTTGATCGAAGCATGCCACCTTTCCCTCCAAACTTCAATATGCCAAACTTCAACAAATACAAGGGGAAAGGAGATCCAATAGAAAATGCGAGAGAGTTTAATACGGATTGCATGGAGATCACTTTTAAGCCTACGTACTTAATGAGATTATTCCCACATAGCCTCTTAGGGTAAGCTCTAGAGAGGTTTGCACACTTACCTCCTAGGATAAAAACATGGAATGAACTAGCTAACAAGTTTATCATAGACTTTGTCTATAAAATTGAAAGTGACATGACCCTTGTGAAACTGTGTGCAACCAAACTGTTGCAAGGTGTGTGCCCTTGGTTTCCTTGTGTTGTGCAGTGTAGTGCTCAGGTTTATGGCATGGCTTAATCACCTATCATGGATTCATTACCTCTTGAGGTTGTATCGGGCATTAACAAGTCAATTTTTTGGTACAACGACAATCATCTATGCAAAAATTGGTATCAAAGCCTGAGTCACAGGTTTGAACCCCTCGCTTGTGTTAGGGGGGATTGTTGCAAGGCATGTTCCCTTGGTCTCCTTGTGCTGTGCAACACAACACTTGGGTTCATGACACGACTTAACCACCTCCCGTGGATTCATTAGCTTTGGCAGTTGTATCAGGCATTAATAGGTCAATCTTTTGATGTAACAATAATCGTCTATGCAACACAAACAAAAAGAAGGGGATTCACTTCATTCTTTCAAAGATGGCAAAGTATGGCTAGAAAATGTCCTTGTCACATACCTGATTAACAATTGGTCCCTATCTTTGTGGAAAACCTTAACACAAAATTAATGCACCAACTTCAAATCCATTGGTTCAACACATTTGAGGATGTCATTGAAAGGGAGTCTCCATTGAGAAAGCTCTTGTTGTGAAAGGATTGGTCAAGATCTTCAAAGAAAACCAAAAAAATCCCAATGATAAAGGAAAATTTTGGTCTAGAAACAAAAATGTAACCAATGATGGGGTAGTTGATGCTAAAATGGTTAACAAAGTTCACCCCACCATTCATCTCAAAGGTCCTTCCATGCAAAACAATCCAGCATCAAGCCACAAACAAACTACAAAAGTAGTCCAAAATAACCAACCACGTAGAGGTCCTCCACGAGCAAACATGCCTAAATGAACATATACACCCTTAGGGGAACCCATTGAATTGGTCTTGAAGAAACTATTGCAATCAAATGATTCAACTACTAGATGTCAAACCCTATGAACCAACAATTTTCAAACCAACTTGGTGGAATGACAATGAATTTTGTGAGTACCATGATACAAAGGGACAAAAAACATCATTATGTTGGAGACTTAAATATATCATCCAAGACCTTATCGAACAAGGTGACATATTAGTGGATAACTCACAAGGAAAGACAAATGTTGACCACACTATTTTCAAGAATCCCCTACAAGATTATGGAAAAGGAAAAGCCTGTAGTTTAGGAACAATACAAACAACAATGCCAATTACACTAGTGTCTCATATGAGCATACTGTCAATAAAATTTGAGCTTTTGATGATAATGTCTCTACCATTACTATCAAGAAAAATATAGAATGTGTTGTCACCACCCAAAGAGCTAAAGTGACCTTGCAAGGGGCCGCTTCAAATCTACAACCAAAAAGTCAGTATAACCTCCTATACCATCTAAGAAAACTTCCACAAAAAATATCCATTCTTGAGTTGTTTCACATATCCCCTAAGCATAAAGCCATCTTGGACAAATTTTTTCAAGAGACTTTCATCCCCACTGACCTAAACATTAACCAGTTTTAGGCCATGGTAGGGTACCTAGCTACAACCCATCATGTTACATTTTTTGAGCAAGATATTCCCGCACAAAGACCAACTCATAATGACCCATTACATCTTGAGGTATACGTTAATAAACACCAAATCAGATGAGTCTTGGTAGACAGTGGAGCAAGTCTGAATATATGCACTTTAAAATTGGTCATAACATTGGGATTCTCTGAAGCTTGTATAGACAAGTCTAAGAAAATCATTATCAAGGCTTATGATGATGTTGAGAGTTCATCCAAAGGTATAATCACACTTCACGTAAGGGTTGGGCCTGCCATTCAAAACAAAATATTCCAAGTCTTGGATCTATACCTACCATACAACCTTCTCCTTGGTCACTTGTGGATTCATGCCATGAGGGCCATTCCTTCCATATACCATCAATGCCTTGAGTTTCCATAGAACAACACCAAAATTACTATATCAGGTGATCCTGACCCCTTCCAATATTGCAATAGTTTGAAGGGGACCACTAAGCACCAAGTTCCTATCAATCAAGAAGCTTCTTTCTCTTCCTCATCACACTACATTGATCCCTCTTCACTAGCTAAATCTTCCATTCTATCCAATACACCTTTCAAACCTAAGGTCCATATCCATGATATGGGAGTTGGAGACTATAACATTGAGAGCTTATTTTACATTGGGAAGTTGTCTACATCACCAAAATCTTATGAGAAACCTCATCTTATTCAAAAGGAACCTAAGGTTGTCATCCATAATCCTCCTATTGCGTTCACTAAGTGGGGTGGACTAAGAAAAGAGACTATAGGTGTGGATATTTCTACATGGATCTACAAGGATGAAGAAGAAACCAAGTCCTTAAAAATACCAATTGAGCACTATGGAAAAGGTTTCAAGATCATGAAACAACAAGGTTATGATGGACACAGTGGTCTTGGTTTGAACAAACATGGAATGAAAAAATGTTTATTATCTCCTAAGTTGCCAAAGAATACATGGTTAAGGTATGCACGACCAAAAGTGAGTCCTCCTCATACTAGGTTATCTTTGGGTGAAAATATTAATGCTTCCAATGAAATAAAGACATCTGAGGATTATCATATCAAAACAAACTCTAATGGATGAGAATGGGGTTCCAATAAATCCACTAGTGACTATGACCTATCCAAAACATTTCGAGAGCTTGACCCATCGTCTTCTCAAAAAAAATCTATGAGCGGTCATACCTGGATCGAAACCTTTTAGGATCCTGATGATACCTCAATTTTTACCATATCCGCTTAATCCTTGAGCTATAATGATACCGATGGTGACTTACCCCTCATTTACCTGCAACTAATAGATTAGGATCAACAAGGACCTCCAAGCTTGGGCATAATGATGAAGCAAAAGTTGAGTTCATGGTACTTCGAGAAGGAATACCAAGTGTGGATCATAAGGTTGGATTTATCATAGAGCTTGAAAATGCAACATAATTTGAGGAATCTATTCCACCCTCTAGTCCCAAAAATGAGAAATATAAAAATAGTAGGTCTCTAGGTGAAAATTGGAAGGAACCTTTAGACCATGAAAAAGTAAAAATAAAGGATGTATCCGAGGGTGAAAACCTCCCTAAGGCGCCCAAGGATGGAGGGTTGGAAATGATCCCAATAAACCAAGAGAGATCACCATTTCTTGTGGAAAAATTAAAATAAATCAATCTTGGTACCGAGAAAAATCCTATAATTGTGCACTTTGCAGCATCCTTGACAATCATAGATAAATTGGAATTCATTAGTTTCTTTTGAAAAAGATAGATCACTTTTGCTTGGTCATATGTTGATATGCCTATATTGGATCCTAAGTTAGTCTTGCATCATTTTCCATTGTTCCCAAATGCAAAACTAGTTAAGAAAAAGTTGAGAAAGATGCATCCACAGATCGCACTTCTAGTGAAAGCAAAATTAAAAAAATTATTGGATGTTGGTTTCATTCAACCGATAGATTATGCAGAGTAGATTTTGAATCTTGTACCCACAACAAAACCAATTGGTGGAATTAGAGTTTACACAGACTTTAGAGACTAAAATAAAGCTTTTCACAAAGATTACTTTTCGTTGTCCAACATTGACATCATAGTAGACTCAAGTGACAACAAGATACAAAATGTTATAACTTATGAACAATTTTTTAGGATATAATCAAATTAGAATTTCCCCTGAGGATCAACATAAAACAACTTTCACTTGTGCTTGGGGTACTTATTGTTGGAATGTCATGGAATTTGGTCTCAAGAATACTAGAGTAACATATCAAAGAGCTATGACTACAATTTTTGATGACTACATGCATACATTTTGTAGTGTAGAAAAATGCATCCCTTTACATTTTCACACTTGATTTGGCAATAATATTAAAATAAACTTAATTATGCCTTAATTTAGTGTTGTAATATGTATTTTATATATTTAAATTAATTTTAGGGACCTATTAATTAAAATGGACTTAATTGTGCCTTAATGAAGTGTTATAGAGTGTAACTCTTTACACTTTCACACTTATCTAGGTCTCCCTTAATTAATTGAGCTTAATTTGCCTTAATTGGCCCCTTTAATTCAAATCCAAGCCTAATTAATTGTATTTTTCCGAAGAAGAAACCTAACATTCATTAATGCCTAAACATAACACTTCTCATTGAGCAATGTGTGTCCTAGGTGAGTGACCTAGGACCCATTCGCCCATGGGTGTATGGGTCCTCACTTAGACCTAGGACCTAAATTCAAATTATGTATTTGGTGGTATTTTAACATATTCAAATCCATATTCATATGTTGGCTTGTGTTATTTGAATTTCAAGAAATTAATGGTACATACCTATAAATATAAGGTCATTTCACTATATTTCACCTAGCAACTTTATGAGAGAAATTTTATGAGATCAAGAGCATTATTAGAGCATTTCAAGGCATTCAAGAGTAGGTTTATTGAAGAATTATTGCAGCAATCAAGATCCAATTGTCATGTCAAAGTATTCTTGCATCATGCATGTTATTGGAGCTAATATGTTGAAGAATTATTGCAGCAATCAAGTTTCAAGATCAAGATCCACATCCATTGAAGCCATTTCATGTTAGTTGCAGATCTATATTCCAAGGTTCATTCAAGGGTTTGGTGAGTTGTGACATAGAGTTTTTCATTCATCATTCCTTTATGTTATTTCATTTCATTTCAAGGTTTAATTACCAAAATAGGGTTTGACCAAGGTAAACCCCCATTCACCCTAAACAAAACATTTTTCCCTCTTGATTTGTGTTTGCAGATTTAGGTGGAAGAAATCTTGGAGATCTCTTGAAGAGAAAAAATGAAGAAGTTGTCAAAGTTGCAAAAGTTGTTGTAGACACTTAAATAATCCTGATTGATATTACGCATTTGATTCTGATTAACTAACATCATTTATTCCTAAATCAATTTGAACTAACCAATTAATTAAATAATCTTTATTATTTAGTTAAATTCATCTACTTCTACTATTAATCAAATAATAAAATTTATTGGATTAATTTACTTTCTTCTGACTAATGTTCATCCTATTTAATTGAAATCAAATCATTTAATTAAATCCCCCCAACTCCTCTCATTTGATTAAATAAATCAAACTATTTAATTAAATTTCATAAATCCCCTAACCCACTCAAGTTGATTAATTCTGAATTAATGAACTCTAGTCACTCCCTAATCCTCATTACCCATTTCTCTAGCTTTTGACTCAACCTTGGTCAAGCTAAACCCATGGTCAACTAACCAAGTTGCACATGAGAATAATTTCCTCTAATTAACTAAATACCCTATTTTCCTCACAATGACATATTCCCAGGAATATTCCTCCCAACCACCCCTTCATTCAATTTCCCTCCAAAAGGATTTTAAAGCCTCTTACAAAGGTCTTAAATGCTCTTACAAGAGCCACCTTTTCCTTAAATAGCCTCTTACATGCCATCTTGTCCCTCTTACATCTCAACCACATTCACTCAATTCCCTTACACCCTCTTACACATCCACCTACATGCCTTAACTCTACACATTCTCCAAAATGTGCTCCACCTCCATCCATTAGCCTTGTGACAAGTGTCACAATTCTATTGGCTTCCCTTTTAGTCCCACATTCACCAATTTCACTCTCTTCAACCCTTGAATCCTATAAGTAGAGGCTTTCTCTACACAATGTGGATCCACAATCTCATGCAAAGTCATTATGCTCATTTCATCCACCAATTATCCAAATTGCTATCACTATCTTTGAGGGAAATTGGATTTTATCACATCCATTTTCATCTCACATCAACTTGCATCTTCATCATTTTAGCTTGAATTCATCACCACTTTGGAGAAATTTCATCACATTGCATCAACAATCTTGGAGCTTATCAGCTTGGGATTGGGAAAGGGCCACTTTCCACATAAAAGTGACACCAATACCCCTATGGGATGAGGTTTGGGTAGCTTGGATTAAGATTTCATGCTTGAATTCATGCTCACTTCATGTTTTGAGTTTTGTTTTCATCTTCTTTGCATGCTTGAGAATTTCATAGGGAATGATATTTGTGCTTATTCAAATGACTAATGCTCTTGTTTTTGTCTATGTTTAGCTAGGTGTAGATCATCATTCAAAGTTTCCATAAAAGTTATCATCTCACGGAAACTCACTTACAAAATTTATTTTTGACTCTCTAAACCTAAAACCTCGGTGAATTGAGAGATTCAGATCCTATTGCAGAAGCTACCGAAAGTTGCAAACAAACCCTAAACCAAGACCCATTCGCCCTTGGGCGAATGAGTCCCAGGTCAGCCTCAACAAAGTACTTTTGGTGACTAGTACACATCATCTTACCTCTCTCTGATCTGCATTTCAATTTCTAGTTCCATTAGTATTGAGCTTAATCTATTAGATCTAAGTTGTAGATTGCATTTTGGGTTTGATTTGCTATTTTTAATCTTTCTCCCCAAAGTGTTGTTTAATCAGGACCCCCATCCTTGCAAAAAATAAGGAAATCAACAGATTCACACTTTGACTTGACTCACCTCAAGGTTGATATTCCTTTCATTATATGGATGTAATTTCCTAATGAATTGAGGAAGAATAGGGGCACCTAATTGAGTTCATCAATCTATTTTGGTGAAATCACCCTATTTTTCTTCTTTTCATGTTCATGGAGGACTATGTTGATGATTTGTTAGAAAAATCATTATCAAGGGACAATCACTTAGTAGTATTGGACAAGATTTTCAAATGGTTAGAAGAGTACAAGGTCAGATTGAATCCGAACAAGTGTGTCTTCAGGGTGAAGTTCAAAAAACTATTAGGATACATTGTCTCTCACAAAGCTATCAGAGTTGATCCTATAAAAGTAAAATCCATCATGGATATGCCTCCACTGACAAACATAATCTAGTTGCACACTCTACAAGGAAGGTTGTAGTCTATTTGAAGGTTCATAGCTCAGTTAGCAGAAAAATGCTAATTGTTTTAGCACTTGCTTCATAATGGAGTCGCATTCATATGGACCGATTGTTGTCAAGAAGCATTCTAAAAAATCAAGGACTATATGTTATCTCCTCTAGTTCTCATTCCTCCTATTGATGGTAGACACCTAATACTATACATATTAGCAATCGTGTCAGCACAGGGAGCCTTGTTAGCACAAAATGATAATGATAGAAAAGAACGTGCTATCTACTATATCAATCGTACACTTGTAGGGTATGAGCTTAATTACAGTCCCATTGAACATGAGAATGTCTTGCAGTTGTTTTTACCACTTAGAAGCTTGATACTATATGTTGAATCATTGAAAAAAAATTGGTTGCAAAGATAGATCCCTTGAAATACCTACTTAACAAAGCAACTCTAATAGGATGACTAGTAAAGTGGGTCATGATTTGAGTGAATTTGATATAGAATATGTTGATAATAAAGAAATGAAAGGACAAGTGATAGTTGATCAACTTGTAGATGCTCCAACAAAAATAAATCATCCACTAGTGTTTGATTTCCTAGATGAATCTATCTTCACAATAAAGACCTCTACCACATGGAAATTTTATTTTGATGAGTCTTACACAAATCATGGTTCGGGAGCGGGTATCCTCTTTGTCACATCACAAGGGGACTCAATACCTAAGTCATAAAAAATAGTATTTCCCTACACTTATAACATGGTCAAATATGAAGCATTGCTAACAAGAATTTGAATGGCTATCAAATGGAAAATTAAGAATCTTCAAGCCTACGGAGATTCATAATTGGTTATCCATCAGGTTAATGATGACTATGCCATAAAGGATAAAAAGCTCACACCCTACAAGAGATTGGTTGATAGTTTCATATAGTATTTTGATGTCATCATCTTCACTCAAATTACAAGAATTTAAAACAAAGAAGCTGATGCAATAGCCACCATGGATCTCTCTTGGATATACCTAACAATATGCCACAATATGAGTTCTCGGTGGAACAATTGTTGATCCCCATGTTCAATGCCCCCAAATTTGAGCTTGTGTGTAAATTTTTTGGTTTCGATTCTCCCCGGTACAAAGAATTTTATAACCATCTGCATGACCAAATTATCCCTCTTGACTTGTCCTCTAACCTACACAAGACCTTTATCTAAAAAGCCTCTAAATATGTCATCATCGATGATACCCTTTATTGTCATAGCCTAGATAGTGCCCTCCTTAGATGTCTCAATTCAAAGGAAGAACAAATGGATTTACACAAAGTACACAATGGTATATGTGGAGCTCACTCTGTTGGTCCTACCCTAGCCAAAAAGCTCATGCAAATGGGATACTATTGGCCTACTATGGAATGTGACACCTATCACTTTGTTAAGAAAAGATGACAATAGTAGATACATGGAGGTCTTGTGCATGCACTTCCCCAGGAGCTTCATCCAATTACATCACTATGGCCATTCTCTCAATGGGGACTTAACCTCATGTGAAAGATCCACCCTACCTCTACTAATGGTCATAAATTCATCCTTATTGCAACCGAGTACTTCACAAAATGGATTGAAGCTATTCCAATGAACTACATCATCGATAAGAAAATATCCAAATTCATCCTCAATTATGTCATATGCTAGTATGATGTTCCCCAATCCATCATTATAGATAATGGTTATCCTTTCAAAAATAAAGATGTTTGTGAACTGTGTGAGATATTCCATATCCATCATTACTTTTCCACCCCATACTACCCTCAAGGTAATGATCAAGCTGAGGCATCTAATAAAACTATCCTTAAAATCCTAAAGAAGACTATTGATGACACTGGCTATGACTGGAATATCCAACTTAACCCAACATTATGGGCCTATTGTACTAGCATCTGCACTCATATAGAAGCCACTCCATATTCCCCTGTCTTTAGGTCCAAATCCATTCTCCCCATTAAGGTCGAGTTACCATCCTTTAGAGTATCCATGCAATAGTTCATTGATGATGAAGAATATCGTATATCTTGTTTGCATGAGCTAGAGTTACTGGATGAAAAGAGATAGAATGTATTGGTCCACTTACAAGTGTATTAGAATCGTCTTCATCGCAACTACAACAAAAGATTCCAAGTTAGAAATTTTGATATTGGTGACTTGGTCTTGAAGAAGAATCAAAAGAATCAAATGGATTGAGAGAAAATTAGGAAGTTTGAGCCTAATTGGTTGGATCCTTACATAATAACTACAAAACATGGGTCCGAAACTTATTAGCTTGCTACTCTTGAAGGTGAACTACTACTAGAGCCCATCAATAGCATGCACCTTTGCAAGTACTATACTTAAGTCTTTAGAGAATCCCACAAAAAATACAAAAAAATCAAAAAAGAAAAAACCATCACCCTGATGAAAACCTAGCAAACAGGTGTCTTGGTGACAAAAAAAATAAAAAATAAAAAATAATAAAGAGAAATAATCCATCTAATAGTGAAAACCACTTCGGTGGTGCTTTAGGCAAGTACCATGGTGAAAACATGGCAAATAGGCGCCATGTGTAGTCATTCTTTGCTCCATTATCTACTATCATCCTTTCTGATTTTTCCAGTTCCATCCATGATCCCTCACACATATTCCCTTCCATAATAAACTCTACCTTTCCCATTCATTCATAATAAATCTTAGTCATCATTCTCATGGCTTGAGAATTGTTGATTTTTAGTGTCTTTTGCTTTCCATACCTATCCACAATAAATTTCACCCATTCCCTTCATCTGTAATAAGTTGGTCCTATACTTGATTGGGGGAAATTCCTTCACTTACATCTCATAAGGGATCTTAGACACGAGTTAGCATAGAAAAATTCAAAAATAAAAAAAATTATTTTTTTAAATATAAAAAAAAGAGAGAAAAACTTCAAAAATTCAAAAAAATTAGAAAAACTTTAATGATCCAAAAAAAATAGAAAACATCAAAACACCAAAAATAGAGTCCGTGTCAATCCAAGTGGTTGAACTATGGTGCCTCTTCAAATTAACATAGGAAAGGTCTGTTTCCTCTATGCTAATATTTATCCTTTACATGCAATCACTATTCTTCTAAGTTTCGAACACTTTCAACTAAAGATTAAATTATTATTTAATCTTAATCTCCACCTTTTATGCTTTATCACCTGTGTTATTACTGACACTAATCTCAATTCATGTTGACTCTTTCAATCTTAATTGCCTGTCTATCTTTTAATCTGATCCTATCATTCGAAAACCCTATTTTCTATAAATTGGCTTGACCTTCATCATTATTACTCCTCCCGAAATCTTATGACTTTTGGAAGCAATCTTACTTTCTGAATCTTCAATGTTTTTCTAAATCATACTATCATTGATGATTTCTAAGGCTTAGATTAGTCCCTTAGGTTTTTTTCATAGTAAGTTGTCAATCCATCTGTATCCATCCTTCCATAATAAACTATCCAGGGTCAGAGTCAGTCGAACTATGTTGTCTTTGTGCCTTATGTAGGTAAGGCCATCATTGATGAACCCCTAAGGCATTAGGTTAGTCCCTTAGGGTTCATCATAACAAGGTCTCCACCCATCACAATTTGTATCCCATAATAAACTGTCCCTTGCTAAGGTCGACACTTTGATTAGACACAAACAAGTTACCCTATAGAGAACCAAGCTTAAAAAATCTTGAAACAACAAATCAAACTATCTAACTAACCTCCAATCCAAATAGATCAATTTCCTAAAAACATTGAGTAATTCTTATTAGCTATCAAATAGTCTTATACAAGATGTTACATCATCAGGATCCTTGGTCTTATACAACACGTTGCATTTTTGAAACCAGACTTTATCCATCTATCCTATCACCAGTCTTATACAGGTTGTTCCACCCTCGAAACTAGGCTCAATGTCTTATACGAGGTGTACCATTCCTAAAACCATATGCTATCCTACCATTTGTCTTATATAGGATGTTGCATCATCGAGATCCCCAGTCTTATACAACATTCCTTCATTCTTGAAACTAGATGATATCATTATCTAGAATATGATTATACAATTTGGAAAAAATCTAAATGGCTTTTGAATTGCTAGTTTAGTTTGTCTTATCTTTTTATCTGATTTATCTTTGGTCATGTTACTACGCCCCTTGAGGAAGTCCACAAGTGATGAGAGAAGCAATGATTGATCATGACCTTTTCCTCTTTGATTTTTGTTTGTGGTTTTTCTTGGCAATATGATTGGGGCAACTAAGTTCCTTGTGTGTGATTAGGGTTCCATTTAGTATAATTAAAATATTCTATACAAGTGAAAGGCCATCTAACTCTTTCTTGTATTAGGACTAACATGCTTTTTCATCACTTCCTCATATATTCTAACAAGGTTCTATGGTTACTAGTCTGCATCATGGTATTCCTTGTTTGTCGTGTGTCTATTTTTGTAAAGGGTAACATATTACACCTTGGTCTATGCCATATCTTGGTGTTCTATATCCATTACCATAATAAATGTTTTGTGATGATAATTATGCAATAAAATCAAAGCTTGATCATTTATTAGCAAGATCTCAAGATGGCATTCCCAATTGATCTATTTCATTTCTCTTTTTTCATCTTCGCTAACTTCTTTCTTATCTATTAATCCATTGCAGTCATCTTGATGGCATGCTGTGACACACAAAAATAAATCAATATGATCATCCTATGTACATAGTCATGTTATCACATAATAGGTATCATTGTCATATACATGTTAAGTCATCCATATTGCATTAGAAAATAAAACATATCCATCACATCATATCATGTACTATCATCATCCATATAAGCATCACATAAAAGTATGTCATAAACATATAGTATCATCTTGCATACCCATGGCATCACATTGTGTGCATTCATCCAATATGTCATAGCATACATAAGCATAAAATAGAATCATGCACATCCATCCATACATCATTCAATATCTATCCATACATCATATATCCATAATCCACGTCATATAGGAAACATTGCATAATCATATAGGAAACATCACATTGCATAAATCCATCACATAGAAAAACATATACATAGAATCATACACATCTTTTAGTCACTACCAAAATAATGCACCTTGTATATATATAAAAAAAGCATGTTTCATAGTACAATTCATGATGTATGCCAAAAATGGAGCTTGTAGGTTTGATAAAAAATACAAGTGTCCAAATGCATATAAAAAATAAGCCTAGCCTATGCTACCTCTATCACCATAGGGAGTCGGTTCTCTATCATCCCTGTGCTATGATCTTGAAGGTCTGTGGTATGGCCTTGATCTCCTCTATGAGACTCTGCACTACTTTGAGCCCTATGTGAATGTGACCTAGTCTTGCTCTAGCTCTGAAAGATTGGTGCTCTCTATAGCACTAGCACTGGCCACACATATAAGTCTCTATAATACTGAGCCTCCCTAATTACTTGATACATGGTCTATGAAAACTTAGCAGTTGGCATTCCCACCATGGAAATAAAATCTATAGAACACTGCTCGGCCCTCTGTGCCCTAATAACCGCTATATCCCTCTAGATCGTGAGTGTTTGTACCTACCCTGTAAACTACGTATCTGTGCAACTTGACCCTAAAGAATCTTGACCTGTTCCTGTAATGCCTATATCTGTGCTCGGGGACCCTGCCTTGCATCCTATTCCTCCTTAAACACATCCATAATCACATCCCTAATGGGAATATCATGCAATCCCTCCTTAATAGTGACATCCTTGGTCGCCTCCTTTGCTATCACATCTGCCTCCTCGACCTTCTCCACTAAAAAATTACCAATCATTTCCTCCTCACCCACATCTCCCATCACCTCCTCCACCCTCACCTCCTCCATCCCCACCTCCATCTGCTCCCCCTCCTCATAGATGCGTGGCATCCTCTATGCTCCTCATGGTGGTAATCCTACTCTCCCTCACTGACCCCTATCATCCCTCCCCCTTCCATCCCTCCCTCTCCCTCTATCCCCTCTCCTTCCATCCACTCATTCTCCACCACCATCCACACCATCATCTCCATCTTTGTCCCCATCACCACCATCTTAACCACCTCCCTTCCCTTGTCCTCTGCCTCGTAGCCTCCTTCATGGTCCTCTACCCATCCTCTCCATTGGTGTTGGCTGGTATGGGTCTATAAACAATATCAATCTATATGCAACACACCAAGCATCATACTTTGGAGTCATCCCTACATTAGCCACATCGACCACTGCACCCCACTGAATAGGCTATAACACTCTAATATCTTGTATAGCTACTTGAAAACTGACCATAGGACCCCAATCTGGGACCTCCCACACTGATCATATATACTCTAGTATGCTAACTAGAACTCCTTGTTACTCGCAAAACTATTGTAGGACCCTCTCTAGCAAGTGTTGCTCAATGATATGTTGCGTCATGAATGCCCAACCAATCAAATATCTAGTATGATGACAGTAAGGAGGGTGCTCCACATCATTATCCCATGCAACACAATCCCTGTAGGGCTTCCATGTGAATCCATCTAGTAAGTTAATCCCATGCCTCCAATATCCAACATCTCCAACTTGAATCTGTGTAACTACAACTCCATAAATATAGGCATATGGCAAGCCTAGAGCCAAGTACCTGTCAATCAGTGGCCGAAATACAACAATGAGCTCCCATGCCCATACCATGAGCAACATAGTCCTGCAATTGATGGAATATCCATCCTTGTATGCTACATCATGTAGCTAGAAATACAACATAACCAAAAGATAGGGTCCCCAAGCGTAAACAATGGATCTCTTCATCATCCCCTCCAACATCTTACCCCAACCCACTAGAAATCTATGGTCATGTCTATCTAGGATGACCACTCCCTCAATAATTGCGCATAACACTACAATAATCTTATGGTATTTTTCCATCATGGTGTCCCATCAGATCTCGTAGTCCTCAACCTCTAGCTCCACTAGGTCATCAATCTCAAACACCCATCACATTGTGTAACATTCCCAATGTTTTACCTAATTGAATTTAACTATGTTTTAATCCACATGTGAACAGTTTATGTTTTCCAACATATAGTAATACATTTTTTCTTTCTAATTCAATAATAAGATGCACATTTGGAATAGACCCATTCCAAACTCCCACTATATTTCAATAATAAAAGATGCATATTTGAAATTAATCCCATTTCAAATTTCTATTGCCTTTTCATAAAGTACATTACATGATTCCAAGTAATGATTATCTATTATATAATCCCATGTAATGATAACATTTTTTCATAAATATAGAGATACATGGATACATAAATATCTTCCAAGAGCTTATTAAAATAGATATACAATTAGAGTACAATGATCTAGATGTCCCCAATGTTGGTGCATACCTCCTAGATGTCCCCAAACTGGTGCTACATCCTCAAGTCTCGATTTCCAACTGTATAAGGGAGAGCATCACTCAAGCACTTTTTTGCCAACCATGGACTTACTGTGGTCCCCCAAACATCTACCTAACTGGTAAGATGGCCCTACCCTTCGATGAAGAGATTAGTTTGATAACCTCATAATACTAGCCTTTCTGAGCATAGTGTTGTGTCCTACATATCTAGAGCTACCATACATTGGCTAAAACCTACATGTATGACTTCCCTACCTAGTATGTAATCATGGATCATAGTTAAATGACAGTGTAAACAATGGCTATTACACTACTTTGGCCAAAGAATTCAACACCCAGTACTTCTAGTGTAGGTCATCCGTTCACTCACCCCTTTGCTTGACTTGGTAATGACCCATACACACATGACTCCATTCCAAAAATTATAACAATGGATTATTACAAAAAAGTGAGTTCCATACACATCAAGCATGACCATTCCAATCCACACACAACATTAAATGACTTCAATGCAAAAACATAAAATGATTCTGTTTCAAAGTTATAACCAATACTCAACATTAAAAGACTTCATATTAAGGTACAATCCATACTCGATAGTGAATGAGTTCATTTCAAAGGTACAATCCATAATCAATAGTAAATGACTTCATTTCAAAGGTATACAATATTCAAGTAATCACTCTAGCCACATAGGTTAATCCCATCCCAACATGATTTCCATCAAGAAGTAAAACATCAATCAATGATTAAACTAGCCTTATAGGCTAATCCCCATTTATGGCTTAAATAAAAAAATAAAAAAATCAATCAAATGATTCAACCAACCATATAGGTTACTCGCATCCTTGGATTATCCTAATCCTAAAAATAATCCATATTACCCACATAGGTTTCCATAACATCAGAAACAAACAATTTCAATATAGTACTTTAACACAATATTATTTCCCATACCTCATGATCCATTCCAAAAGTATAATCTCAATAAATCACGTATACACCCTAACCATAGGGAAAAGAATCTTTTCAATCATAACATGCATTCGGTCTAAAAGGTAATGACATAACAATTGACTAACTAGGTTACTCCCTTTCCCATGGATTATACTAACCCCAGGAATAACCGAGTTAACCATACATGCACACATACTAAGTGACCAACTAGGTTAATCCATTTCCCATGGATTAACCTAACCCCAGGAATAACCAAGTCAACCACCCATGTTTAAACTTACTTTTCCATTAAAGTACTTCAAGACAATAACATATCTCATATTTCACAATTCATGCCATATATGTATAGTATAAACTAAGTATAGTTTCAATAGAAACATAACCATACAAATTCCAATATAAAGAGTATGAGAATATTCCAAATAAAAGGGTTCACCAAGACACGACTCTACCAAGAATCATGCAAGATTAATCAAACTAAGAAGTAAACCAAGTTCATAAATACAAGCTTAACATGCACTTAAAATCAATATTTCCCAAACAAAGGCATTCATAAACAAATAACCTTTCAACTTAAAAGAATAGAGATATAGAAATCAACATGCTTAGATTTATAGCTCCAACTGATATTATTGCTTTCCAAGCTCAACTTCCCAATCCTGATTGCTACTCCTAAGCTCAATCCTATCTTCAAACTCTAGCCTCTCACAAACTCTCCCAACAATTGCAAAATCAGAAAACAACTCTCTTTCTCGCAAAGGCTCTCAAGAATACACTTGCACAAAAAATACAATAGAATAACAATGAATAAATTAAAATGGATTAAAATGTCCTAAAAGGTAGAGAGAACACCTCTATTTATACAAAAATATGAGCATCGTAATGCTACAAATAAGCTACTAAATCTGCCACCTTCCTATTCCAAATGCATTAACTAAGCTCAAGAAGTGAGATGTGGCTATTTAAAACACTAGTTGCAAACACATACACAATATAGCTTCTCTGCTATAGCCGAGTCACTCTTTTCTTGATGACAACAATGATTTAAACTTAGAAATACAACCTACAGGTTTCCTTATTGCAGTATAAGTTGACTACCTTAGCCAACACATGGTTGAATACTAAGTCTCATGCTCCCTCAAGGCTGTGCATTGGATTATGGTGCAGTAAAAGACTTCTTTTAGTTTCAAACTTGCCAACAATATGGCGCCACCTTTCATATTACGCACCCTCTCTTCAATGCACAAGCTTTGACAAAGTTAATGATATAATGAATAACATTTCCTTTTGGAAATGATTCCATATAATACTCATGCACTATTTAAATGCATAAAGATTTATTCTCTCACGCACTATATGTGCACAACACTTAACTTGGTCATTTCACTTTATATGAAAACAATTTCATATGCACTTTAGCTTATTTCAAAGCACATTTAAATGTTTAACATAATATAATATATATATTACAATCTTTATAATATATATATTCACATGATATCAAATGTATTATTTGCTAATCAATATATATATATATATATAAACTTATATTAAAATAATTATATATATACACATATTAATATGCATGTATATGCATTTACATTAACGTAATCATATACATATATATACATATATATATATATATTATATGTATTATATATTTAACATTATTTTAATATCCATACTTAAACACATATATTTATATATTCATTGATTGGTGCATATATACTAAATGTATATACCCATCGATTAATATATAAATATGAACAAATGAAAAAGAACTTACTCATAACACAAAGATATAACCATATATTCCAAATCAAGAACAATCAAAGACTAAAACCATTACAAAACATTCCCATTCAATGTTCGAAGGTTACTATTTCTCGACTAATCTTGACTCAACTTGACCAAACTAGGATGTGAGTGTGTGTATGCTCAATTAGGCTCATTAAGGGTTACAAGACCAAGTTCTTCTCTTGAGTGATACCCCCCTCTCTTACTTGAGGGCTCAATTCCTTCCTACATCCAACTTAATGCATCACAAAGGTAGTTAGCCGATCACATGAAAGTCATTTGCATTGTCAAAGCATTAAAGTAACCATATTACAATACATATTCATTCATCGCATTTTCTATCTGTATATATAAAACATAAGCATACCTTTAAAAGCAATTACATCTTAATTCATATTTAAGTATTTCCTTCACCTATTAAATATATTAAAGTCGTGATTTACATTTATCATGTTTTTTACTCAGGAAGGTAAAAGTAATTTGGTAACTAAGAAATGGGGTGTAACATACTTCCCCCCTTGTGAGTCATCGTCCCCAATGATTTAAAGTACTAAAACATATAGATAAAGTCAAATAAAGGTTTTACTTCCCATTTTCCAAATCATGCACAAGAAATAAGTAAATTATCACACATATCCAAATAATCTTCCCTCATAGCACTGTCCTCTGCAACCTCATCCTTCCTAGACCTTGCATTGAGTGACTCTTCTAACATATAGGAAGAACTTGTGTGCTTTAAGAAAATTTTTGCTCTAGAGAACTAGTCATCATAATTACATTATCTCACAATGACTCATATGTACATCATAGGTACAATAATGGCTGCATTCTTCACAACACCTATACCCTAGTGACTAGGAAAATATGTTCTCTTTGGATAACACATAATTATCCCTGGTGTAACCCAATTAGAAAAGGAATGCCAGTGTATTGCACACAACACCTTGGGTCCCATCCTTCCCTTTGGTCTTTAAACCATTAGATAACCCAGAAGCCAAGACCATCCGTCACAAACACTAATAATTACCTTGAACATAATAATACTGCCCCTTGACTACTATCCATCTCGAGCATAATAGTTCCCTTAGACACCTGCCAATCTTGAGCATAATAGTATTGCTTCATAATTCAAGCTTTGCATCAACAAAGTTTTCCTTGATCATTTAAGTCTTTTCTTTTATTTATGACAACATTTTTGGTCTAAGGCTAATCCTATTTCCTAACTTATCCTAGCTTATAGGAATTCAACTCTTCCTTCCAAATAATATTTCAAATGGATCAAATTTCAATGACATAATTTATTATAATAAAAGTATTCCACAAATTCTCTGAGATTTGATTTATCCATTTTTCCTCATTGGCCGACTCTAAGTAATAAGTTGAGCATACATTCATTTGAATTTTCAACAAGGTGACCATGGTTTATACAAAAAATTAATGTTACTTGTGTGTCCCTTGTTGGGACTTTCAAATTTTGTAAATTTGAAGTGCCCATATTGAAAATTTTGCCTTTGCGTACTCAGAAGTGTACTTGAAAAATATCCCCAAGTGACCTACTTTGTAGGGTCACAATTCAAAGCCAGTTGATTTTCAAGTCAAACCCCTTGGTGGAAACATTCATCTGACATACGTGAACATGCATGTCAATTTTCAGCTTTCGATGATGAGTTTTGATAGGGTTTTGAAAAGCGAAGCTTGAGGGTTTTGACACTTTTTGCTGTTTGCAAACTTTTAGTTCTGCGAAGTAGCCTCTTGTTCGAGCTGATATTTCACAACTGGATGATTTTCAAGAAAACGGACTATTGCTCTCCATTCTCCCCACATTGATATACTCCCTGGTCATGTTTCAAAGCCTCATGATTTGATTTGCTATTTTTTCAAGATGAAAAGCAAATGCAGTTTGTTTTGATTTTACACTTGCATTTATGACATGTTTCAAGGTGGTCAACTTTGAACCCTAATATCTCGTGAAGATTGATGATTGAAGAAAATCCCTCTTGCACACATACTCAGTGTACCTAAATGAGCTTATTTTTCCAATGGCTACTTCCTAGAAGGTGATTTGATATTTTTTCAAAATGGTGACTGGGTGAGTTTTAATTGGTTTTGAGTAAGTGTAGTTGTAGAAAAGTCCGGAAAAGCAACTTTGACATTGAATATCTTTCACCTCGTGATATATTTTCTTGAGCCGTCTATTGCATTGCATTCTTGGGTCAAATTTCTACATGCCTATGCATTTTCATAGCTCTAGGAGGTCATTTGACTAGTTTCCCAGGGCAATTCCAGAGGCCACTTGACATGTTTTGCTCACTGTTCAAATATGCCAAAAAGCAGATTTTAATGTCAACCCAATTCATTATTTCACTTCAGAAGAATTCATAAGTTGTCTCAGATCAATTCAAGGCAAAAACTTGTTTGAAAATAAATTTTTGTTTAGCCGAGCCCACATAGGGACCCAACATGCTTTACATGGTTATGAAGTTGGAATGTTTTCTTTTAATCAAACATCTAAAAAAATTCCTGAAGATTGCTCAAATTGCTTGACAAAATATTTCAATAAAATGTGACATGTCTACAAAATGTGGAAACACATGGGAGGTGTGAAAGTAACAAAATGGTTTTATATGAACATATGTGGACTGTTGTAAAATTATCTGATGGAATGCTTCAGGCTAAATTGTTCTTATCAATGGACTTGTAAATGGTAAGACAATTTTAACATCTAGTTCCAATCTGGTGTTTTTGGCCCATGGAGTGATGATTAAATACATAGTATAAAGTTGCTGATTTACATTTTGATAAGGAGTGGCAAAGTGAATGGTAATAGAGGATTGTATTCAAGCAAAAGAAACAATTAACAACTGTACAAAGGGAGTATGGCTGTGAATTGTGCATTAGACCTTGTTGCTCTGGAGAAGGGTTTTCTTCTTGTTTACCTTGGAGATAGTTTGATGAGAGGCATATTCACTGCAAGGGATTCAGAGTCATATTGGATGCATCTATAAGATGTTGGAAAAGGAGGCTAAGTCTAACTAAATCTCCATATCTACAAGTGATAATGATGTGTTTGCCTCCACCAAACTTTCAAGGGTTGTTTGAGCAGCCACATGTACTAAAAAGAAAATCATCTTGTGGGCATCCAAAATTTGTGCAAGCTTTCACCATGAAAGGATGGATCCAAAGGGATGAGGCATTGCCCATAGGGGTCTCCAACCCGCATTATTCCTCTTCCTCAAGGATGTAAATTAACTTCAGAAATCAATGATAAGATGACTATTTTTAAGTATATGAGACAATTTAAAGCTGCAAAGGAGGCCTGAGTGTTGTATTAAGAAGTGGGGTGACTTGTTCTTCAAATTTTATTGGAGATTGAGCTTCCAGAAATGGACAAACATTAATTAAATGTTATGTGATTGATTGGCCGCATGGAGTTGGAAACAGGGCATTGTTTACAAGTGAAGAAACAATTCAAAGACTACAAGAGAATGAAAAAGGTGAAGAGAAGGAGGGAATTAATTTGAACCATCATGGGATAAAGTTACACCACTATTTAATCTTGCTGGGCTGTTTGAACAACTGCGTGGTACTAAGAGTCAACAACTAAAAAAGAGGCTCAAAATATGGCATTGTTGAATATGGCGTAGACTAAGATTGTTGGCACATACAATGAAACTATATCATACTTGTATGAGGTAATGTCATTGTGGTAGAGGATTCTATAAGAGGTGTCCATGCTAGCTGCAAAAGGGAACGAGCCAAAAAAATGGACACAAAGAAGCATCATCATCAAGGGAAAATAGTAGCAGTAGGTCACAATCTGAATTGAACCTTGCATCTTTCAACCTCATGAACTCTGTGTTGAAAACAAACTATGGCGCCAATGTTAAATCCTCCTCTCCAAACCCTTTAGGCATCCTATGAAAGAGACATCACATTTTGAGGCAATGCATTCTGAGAAAGGCTCGAACCATGCATAGTGAAGGTTTGACGCAATGATTTGAGACAAGTTTATGCTGCGCCTAGGGTAGTTTGTGCTTGTGCAATGTATAAAAATTGTTTTTGCAATTGTTCAAGTTGAATTGGAGGTTGAAAAGGGAGTCTTCATCGAAGCAACACAACTCAAGAGGAGGCTCGATGGATTCCTTATAAGGGTCTGCTGCACCAGTTAAGTCGATCTAAGTGAAAAGAAATGAGTTACCATATCCACAGGGAGCTTGAGAACCACATAGTAGAGCATTGGCGCGGCTAGGAGATGCTTTTTGATGCAAGTGCACATCCATTGTGTTGATTGAGAGGGGTGAGTTAGGGCATGAAATGAAGATCGATGGCTAGCAGAAGAGGATGGACGAGGTGAAATCCCAGCCCTTACTTGCAAGCCTCGCGGGAGGTAGGGTGATATTAGGCAAAGTGCTACAAGGTGCGCAAAAGAGATCCACGTGGAAGTAGTTGGCCCGAGAAAAGCCTAAATAAGTTTTTTAAAGAAAACATAAGTTGTGAAAGGTTTTAGTAGGTGACCAATGAATTTTAAAGGGCCTCCACCATTTCTTGAAGTAAAAGCTTCTAGATAAATGTTACCTGATAAATTTGGGGCTTCCATTTTTAAAAAAAGGTAAGACACAATAATCTTTGTTGGGAGGTAAGGTGAGTTGATGATTTTTTACTCAAGGGGAAAGTAGATAATTTTACTCAACTAGTGAAAACATATTCAATAAAATGCAAATGAGTGAAAATCAAAGAGGGTCTTGATGATAAGTGATTCAATATTTGGACATTTTCATTTGTTTCTTAATAATGGCAAAGCATTTGGTGCTTGATAAAATAAGAAAATCAAATGGGCACAGAAAATGTTTTATTGTGTCCTGTGAAAATTAAAATCTTCACTGCATTTTAATGTGAAAAATATTTAAATTTCCCCCATTATATTTCAAATGCAAAAGTGGTGCGGGAAAAATCTATTTTTCCCAATAACATACTTTTACCATTTTAAAGGTTCTGGGTGAAAATGTAGAAAGGTGGAGTAAATAAAGGTAGGAGCAAACATTTTAAATGTAATATAAAAGTGCAAATTAAGAGGCGCGGTTAAATGTGAAAAGCACGGGTAATATTGTTTTTACTCGGTGATAAAATTTCTCAAGGCCTTCATTTCATTTAAAAGGTAAACATTTCAAATAAGATACAATATTAAAGTGCGCGGGGGGAATAATTTTATAAAGTGAATAAAGTATTCACTGTGTAAAAGGTTTTATTTGTTGAAGGTGCAAAATGTAGAAAAATAAAAGAGAAAAATTGGCTTCCATGGGAAAATTGAATGCTTTTTTAGCTATAAGGGCAAACGGGCAAGTGAATTTTCTATTGAAGAATCAAAGAGTGAATGAAGGCAAAAAGCAGAGGAAAAGTTTGTTGTTGCAAAGGAAGAGAGAAGAGAGAGGATTTTCTCCATTTTCTTGTTGTTGATTAACAATGGAAGAAGCTTCTAGATGTCATCAATAGATCAATTCTTAGGCTTCTTCTGCTTCTTCTTATTCTCATTCTCTTCTCATTGTAAAGGGTTCTAAATTTCTATATGGGTTGGGTAGATAGAGAAATGCTGAGTTTGAGTCATGAATTGAGTTTGTAAGCTATAATTGTTGATTTCATGAGTAAATATCATCCAGTTAGTGCAAGCAAATCATGAATGTCCTCAAATTGTCTCCAAATTTGTACACGTTTGATCACATGAATTCAATAATACAAAGTATGTTTGAATTTGTAATCTCAATTTCCCTGAGATTTGTGTTTTGTGTTTATAGTTCTATTTCAAGGAAATAGTTAAATTACTTTGAGCAGATAATTGTGATTTCAAGTGTGCAGGGTGGATCTATAAGAAGAATTTGATTGAAAAAAGGAGTGGATCTGTTGGTGTAATGCATTAACAATTTGAATCCACTAGTTGAAGTTCATTTGCTGATGAAATTCTCTTTATGATTATGTATTTGACTCCATGGACCAGAATTAGGCATTGATTTGTCATTCGGGTTAATGCATTTTCAGAAAAAAATTAAATTCAAAATCATTTCAATTACTATTGTTGGGTTTAGGTTTAGTGTTGAATTCTACTTCCCAATTGTTGAGTGAGTGTTGAGATACCAAGAATTCAGCCAGATTTGAAGTTACTAACACTTTCCTTGGTATATTTTAATTGGGAGTTATCTGCTATAAAAATCAATGTCTATGTATAATTGAATTAAGTCTTTAGGCATTGTAGAGGGAGACCCACCTTGGTCCTGTAGAGCTAGAAGTGTAGGATATTTCGGTCTTTGACTGAATCTTGTCAGTTGGCCAAATCCCTCTTTTAGTCTGAGCATAAGAAATTAGCTATTCTTTAGAACTCATTGGACCGGTCGATTTGGAACACCAACAGATTGGTGACTATGTTGGGGAGAAATTTGAATCTCCAGTTGCAGATTGTTTAATTATAGTCATATTATTTTCTAATTTGAATTTGGTTCAAATATTGAAGAAATTCAAACATGGAGAAAGAAATTGTTGTAGTGAACCTGGAAGTTTCATGATCTGTGGTGCTCTGCTGGTGAAAGGAACTCAAAAGGAGATTTATCTTTGAAAGAACTTCATACTGCTTGAAGTTTAGTCCTCTGTGAAGAGAGGTGGAAACTCTGTCAAAAGAACCTAATGAAGATGTAAATACAATTCCAGATCTACAATATTCTAGCCAGGAAGAAAATTTGCAGCAACTACAACATTTCTAGGTATTATTCACTCTTGGTTTTCAAGAAACTTATGTATGAAAACCATATTTGAAGTCTTGAATTTTTTTTTTGTTCACTATTGAGTGAATTAGCACTAACAAAGGGAAAGGAAAGTAAAATTGAGTTTACATACTTCCATTTGCTGGATCTGTCATATTGAATGCAATTGTTGTTCCATTTAAATATTTTGTCTAGAATTCAAATATTTGCTAGTGTGGATGGTTAGAATGAATTTGCATATCCTAGGGATTTCCATCCATTTGCATTATCATATGTTTCAACCCCAAGTTATCACCATGTTAGCAATTGTCCTAGTGATCCTTCATTTGGTCATGGTTATGATTATGCACAATTAGTTAAGCCCTGATTTGCAAGTATATATGGATCACCAAACTGAAATAGCCATACCATTAGATACCTTAATACAAATTTTCAAGAAGCTTCAGAAGTCTGATAATCCTCAAACATTTGACACTGCAAAGTGTATGAACCCAAGAGTGTACAAGCCTAGGATAAGGTAGGAATGGAAAATTCTGTTTGAAAGGGGAATTAAAGAGATGAGCAAAAGGCACCAGATGTCTCTACAAGCCTAGTTAAGAGATAATCATACTGTATCTACTTTCCAAATTTCTACACCTTTTGTCAAATCCTTCAATCCATTGTATGCTTAATTAGAATTGTCATGGGTTGATTACAAGGTTGAAGGTATGGCAACTCAAGTCTATAAACAGATGCCTAGATTTAATGGATACGATGTTTGTGAAGGAGATTCACATGTCCAAAGTTTTTCTAGTTTCATGGAGAAACATTCATTTGGAGATTAGGATATGTGGATGATATTTTTTGTCAGGTCTCTTGAAGCAAGATCTAGGGATTGGTACTTAAGTTTTCCTGAGAAGTCCTTTTCCTGTTGGGATAAATTAGTGAATGCTTACAAAGAAGAATTTGCAAGAGAACCTTCTTACCTTGTCACAAGGTTAGAGGAGATAAAAAAAGATGAAGAGTCAAGCATTGCTTTTAGTCATAGATTTGTTGTTGCTCTTTCACTAATCCCATAAAATTTTAGACCCAGTACCTTAGATTGCATTCATTTGTATTTTGAAGCTTTTGAGGAGGGATCTAGTGCATTGTTAAAGGATTATAAAATATTGAGTATGTAGATGGCTTACACATTTTTAGATGATTTGGATAAAAGGAAGAATGAATATGTGCAAAGTATGCTATCTTCAGTTCTAGGTAAACATGCTGATGAAATTAGTAGCTGTGTGAATACAAATGCTGTAGATAATTTCTTGAATGATCATCTCAGTTCAAAATGTGCTGATGATACTTTCCTTTCAAGCAATGAGTGTGATGTTGCGAAGAACAATGGGATTCCATGTTTTCCAAGACAAGAACATGATGAGGATATGAATTAGGTTTACTTTTTGAAGAGGATATGTGAAATCAATAGTATTATGATACACTTTGTCATACCAATCTTGTAAGTGTGTGTAACATCGATGAAAGTCTTCATGATGAGACAAAGGAGTTTGCTGATTTAGGGAATACCTCTAAGAATGTCAGTATATTAGCTGCAAGTGATAAAGTATGCAATGAATTACAGTTAGTAAGATCAACCACAAGCAGTTGCAATGGAGAAACCATTGATGGTTTTCAGTTTGACAGTGAAATTTTTTGTTTCTATCCTCAAGAGGATGTAAATGATAAACTCAATGAAGACATCCAGTCCAATGTTGAAATGCAAAAAGATATAGATTGCTATCAAGATAGCCCATAAGTAAGTAAGAATGAACAAATGGACAACCTATTCTCTGTGACATATTGTGACTATTCTTTTGACAATGTTTGTAGCAACTCAATCTCCTATGATTGGGGAAATCCTGTTTATGATCAGTCCATTGAGTTTTCAGATTTTGATGACATCATAACATGTCCTGATTTACAATTTGATAATGCATTCAATTCTAGTGAAGGTCAAGAAGAGGAAGTGGTTGAAAGAATGAATTAGAACAATGATCTATTAAGTTGTGAACAAATTTCAAATCTATTGACCATTGAATATCAGAGATGTGCACACGTGAATAATTCTTAGTTGTTGTGTGCTGCCCCTATTGATTTTGATAGTGATGATAATATTCACTATGCAAGGTATGATGCATGTGTTTTTGATCTTCCTTCCAGTTATGAACCAGTTGGTCAACATGATGATAGTGTGGATGAAGACAAGTATCCATTTGATTGCAATGATGGATTATATGATGAGTATGAAAGTGTGCATGTTGATGCAAATTCAAAAATTTGGTTTGATGAATTAGAAACAATAGATGACCATGAGGATTGCATACATAATGAGCCAAGTCTTGAAAATTTTAATGCAGATTTGGACAAGTGTCTGTTTGCTGACTTAGATGAGCCTAGTAATGAGTCTTTTCATGTGGATGTAGATGCTAATACAAATAGAAATCAAATTATTTTTCTAAACCAGAATTGCTCATTTCTGAGCGAGCTTGGGATGCTGAAAATGTTGATATGTTATGTTCAGAGGATAACAAAGTGACTAAGAATGAGGATAAAATAGAAATCCTTGATGATTCTCAATACCAACATGATGGAGGACAGTTACAGAGTGTGATAATTTATGAGTGTATCTCTTTACATACACTTGGAGATAGTTTGCATGATGTGCAAGATCTTTTGGTGAGTTCTTGTGATAGTTTCACCTTTGATATGCAAACTAGTAATTAGATTGAGCTTAATAGTACTAGCCATGTGGAAAAATGTGAGTGCTATTTTTGTCAGTTAGAAGAAGTTTTCATAAAATGTGGCAATGTGCAAAACATTGAAGAATGTTGTTTTAAGCTTGAGAATGATTTATATGATGCATACAATAAGTTGTTTCCACATGATAATCAACATTTTGAGAGTATGCCTGACTTTCAGATGCATAGTGATTACGAATATGTTGATAATGTTGCATATGATGGGTTTTTGGGAGATGCCAACATGTTTAATCAGGCAGATTGTAGTGATATTTTCATATTGGATTTGGTGAAATGTGATAAGACCATGTTTCCACGTGGTCTTGATCATTATCCTCACACCTTGTCACTTACTGCAAAATCAAAAAATGAAAGGACAAACAGTGATATGGTCTATGTGATTTGGTTGCCACTTGATAACAAACCTAAATAGAGAGCAAGTTTCCACTTGCACAAAGGTAGCTTGATACTTGTGTTTGCACAAATGCAGTCACTCATGTTGTTGTGGTATGATAGAGGAAAGCATGAGTTGAGGGAGAATAGCTCCTTTAATAGATTGGTGTTTGATAGAGGTAAGAAGTGATTCCCCTTTTTCATTTGGTGGCTTGGGGTCACCAAGTGAAGTTAAAAAAAAGTTGAATAAAGGAGTAGTTTGAGAGCACCCAATGGATTCAATATTTGGTCTACTCCACAGAGATCTGAATTCTTGCTATGCCCATAGGGGGCATACATCCCCAGTTAGAGCCACTGTTGGGACATTCAAATTTTTCAAATTTGAGGTGCCCATATTGAAAATATTGCCTTTGTGTACTTAGAAGTGCACTTGAAAAATATGCCCAAGTGACAGACTTTGGAGGGTCACAATTCAGAGCCGGTTGATTTTCAAGAAAAACCCCTTGGTGGACACATTCATGTGATATATGTGAACATGCATGTCAATTTTCAGCTTCCCACGACGAGTTTTGACAGGGTTTTGAAAAGTGAAGTTGGAGGTTTTGGCACTTTTTTGCTGTTTGCAAACTTTCAGTTATGCGAAGTAGCCTCCTATTCGAGTTGATATTTCACAACTAGATGATTGTTAAGAAAAATGGACTATTGATATCCATTTTACCCACATTCATATACTCCTTGGTCATTTTTAGAGCCTCATGATCTGATTTTCTATTTTTTCGAGATCAAAAGCAAATGCAATTTGTTTTTATTTTACACCAACATTTCTGACATGTTTCAAGGTGGTCAACTTTGACCCCTAATATCTCATGAAGATTTATGATTGAAGCAAATCCCTCTTGCACACATACTCCGTGTACCTAAATGAGCTTATGTTTCCAATGGAGGCTTCCCAAAAGGTGATTTGATATTTTTTCAAAATGCTAGCTGGGTAAGTTTTAATTGGTTTTGACCAAGTGTAGTTGTAGAAAAGTCCGACAAAGAAACTTTGACATTGAATATCTTTCACCTCATGATCTATTTTCATGAGACGTCTATTGCATTACATTCTTGGGTCAAATTTCTACATGCCTTTCCATTTTCATAGCTCCAGGAGGTCATTTAACTAGTTTCCCAAGGTGATTCCAAAGGCCATGTTGGTTTGTTTTTTTACTGCAACCAGGTTTGTCTTCTAATCTACCTATGGAATTTCCAATTCCAATCAAGGGAAACTTGAAGGACCTGGACCAATTGACGAGGACTTTAAAAAGCCTCCTACACTTCGGGCTCTACAAGACCCGGGAGGGTGATCCCTTAATGCTTTTACAATCTTTACACTATTATCATAAACAACATTAACAACAATAGATAATCTCATTTAATAGCTCAACATAATAAGCTAATACTGAATAGAATTGGCTGTTCATCAGTAATATCAACTATTTGGAGCATGAGATAACTACAACACCTAGGGATTTAAAATGATTTTATGATTTTTAAAAGATGTGGGACCAAGCTGAAAACAATAGAAGTATAACACTTGACCAGTGCTAGAAAATGGGCTATGGAGTCATATAACCAACATTCATCCTATGTGATGAACATGTTATGAAAATCCTTGCAAATGTTATCACATTATGACAACCAGACCACTGAAGTTTTATCTAATAACTCTTCTTATAAATCCACCTAAAACATAGTACTCCTGTCACATGTGCTGAAGCAATTACACTATCCTTTGAACAAAAGGAAATAATAAATGCAACTTGTGCTTCATTAAAGCAATTACATTATTCTCAGAATAGAAGGAAACAACATATATCACTCTAATGCAACAAATGTGGATGAAAAGACTTAGATAATCTTATTATTGAATCCAAAAGAGTAATACATCTCAGAAATGGAGACAATTATTAGCTAAAATAAACATGAAAGCACAATTCAAAACACACTTTCAGATTAATGACTCAATTACAATCATCCTAGCATTACAGTTCTACCCAGAGCTTCTGCCTGACTTGTAGAGCTTTCATAAATTGGAATCCCAGCCTTCTTTTTTCTTACAATGAGAGAAGAAGAGAATAAAAGAGAAACAAAAGTAGCCCTAAGATCAATCTGATCCGTAGATGCAATCTGAAAAAATCTCTCCCGCTGATCAATAAATTTGCTCAAAGCATCTCTCATCTCTCTTCCAACTGAATTTGCCTCTTCATTTTCCTTTGTTTTATGTTGTGAAGCAACATAAATTTTTTCCATGTGGAGAAATTCCATCTATCACTTAGTTGCGTGAAAAATACCTTGTGCCTGTTCTCGTGAAGATCCCTTTATTTTCTTGTTCTTTGTTTGCTGCAACTTCACCTTGTATTTTATTCCACTTTCAGTGAATAAAATATTCTGTTTTACAAAGTGAACAAATCCACTTTATTTACTGCGCTCACATTTTAATTTATTCACTTTACGTGCATCTTATTTCCACCACATAAAACCTTTCACTTTTACATTTGAAATATTTTCCTTTTCCTGAAAAGCTTTAAATTTCACTGGGTGAAAACTTTACCCATATCTCTCACACTTTTCACTGCCCAGCATATAATATTTAAATGTTTTATTTAAAACATCTCCTATGAATATTTAAATTTCACCTTTTAAAGTGAAAATCTAAAATATTTTCCTTTGTATAATAAAACACATTACTTTGTCGAGCAAATATTTCCATTTGATGGGTCCACCATTTGTATTTGCATGGACAACATATTTTAAGTTTTACATTTTAAATGTTTGCTCACCATTTAAAATAAATTTTCACTGGCTCATTGGAGACTTTGCCTGGGCCCGCCACACTAGCCTTCATGCTTTTTCGGGCAACATTTTAATATTTTCAAATGTTTTTCCTTTCATTGGAAGCTCTTCAAAATCAAACAAAGAAATACAAATTTACTCTCGCATGTGAATTTCACTCACTGGTCAAAGACTTTGGCCGACCCCACCACACACACTTGCCAGCAACCTGCAATCTCATGGGTTTTAAAGAGTGAGAAACTTCTGATTGCAATTTGGCGGGCAGTGGTGGAGATGTGGTTGCTCTATGTCTTCATTTTTCTCCATCGTTGATTTCCTTCTACCCCATTTGCTTTATATTTACCTTTATCCCATTGAAACATCTACCTTCGACACATTTAAAGTTATAAATGTTTTGCTTTTGGAAAAGCAAATGAAAAATTTAATATATAAAACAATGGAAATCTTGAGAGCTTCCCCAGGGCCTGCCACTGCCACGTGGAACAAGCCCGTAATTTCATGGATTTTAACCTCCTTACATCTTGGGATTGCAATTTGGCGGGGAAGGGTCTAGATCTAGCTGCATTTCACCTTGCAATCTCCACTGTTGGTTTTTATTTGCTTGTTTCTTTTCATATTTTTTCCCTAATCTCTGTTCACCGCTCTCGGCTACATTTCTTCTGGCTATGGCGGAAAGTTTGTTCTCTTCTCTGTAACTTATGCTTGATATTCACGGGGCCCTCTAATTAGTTCAATGATTGCAAATGCCTCCATTCAATACGCACAAAGTCTGCTATTTATGTTTGCTTCAAAATTTCCAAAGGGTCTCTAACATATACATCTGCTGTATATAAGCAACTGTTGTTGGCGTTGTATCTCTTTCAACATATTCTGCATCCTTATTGCATTGGTGCAGGCTTCACTACATAAATTTTCTGATGGCGCCCTCTTTATATTTTCCTTGGGAATTTTTAACGCATTTTCAACAAGTGCACTGTGCGTAGCCTTCAACCATCATAACACTTCCATTTCAAGCTTATTTACTGCATTTCATAATCACCTCTTATCATTCTTAAACCAAGCTAAATAGAATGCAGGGGATATGAAAAAAATTCCTTTGTTGTATCAAATTGCCTCCTTCTCATTGGACATGGTGCTGGGCCTTCATCTTGCTTTATGTTTGCCCTACTAATTGCATTGGCTTTAGATTCTAAGATTTCTCCAATGTTCCTCCCTGTGCGCGCCTCCCACTTCAAATGCCCATCTCCCTAAATACCTTGAGTTAATTTCTTTTGAAATCAATCTGTCACCTTGAAGGTGCCATGGTTGCCCTCTTTGCAAGCGCTAGAATTTCCTCACCATACAACCCATGCCTTAGGTTGATTGCTTTGTGTCTTCAATCATTTTCTTGAACGTTCATAAGCCTTTCAATGAATCCATAATGTGTGTACCCTACACTCATTTCACAAAAGCATACTCCTTCAAAGCATTTAGATACCCATTTTTATTGCTGGCTCATTCTTCTTCTCCCAGTGCCCTTTGTCCTTTGTTTTAAAGTCTCTAAAGACTTTCAATAAATCTCTTATGTTCGCATTTGCTGCTCCAGTGGTGCCCCTATCTCCGCTTGAAGTTTCAGAGCATTTTCAACCGACACATTGGTGCGTATCCTCCACTGTGGGTTGATCCCATTTGGCTGTGTTTGATCCACCATGCTCTATTTGCAACGGCCTCCTCCAATCTCTCTGGCATGCTTGACAGTTTCTATAACTTCATCTGTATGATGTGCTGCTAGACAGTTCATGTGCATAAGCTATGGTGGAGTCTCTTTCAAATGCGTTGTCACTATTCGCTGGAATCTCACCTGCCATCATTGCACAAATGAATCAAAATGATTCAAAAGAATTAATTCTTATTGAATGGAACCCTTCATATGCCTTTTGTTTTCTATCATGAGCTTGTGGAATTTTGTTGTTTCCATTATCTCGAGCCATTAGTCTGCATTCCTTTCACATTGTGTTCACTTCAAAAGTTGCTTTCAAATGTCAAACTGACCATTCCTTGGCCAACGCCTTAATTGCTCTTGCATAATATCTATGCTCAAACAATCAAGCAAGATAGAAAGTGCTTAACTTTATCTTATGGTAACTCAAGTTACTGCTTCAAACTATCTAGAAGCCTATCCGTTTTGCATAGGTAGGCACCCCTTTTCCAGCGCCTGGTAAAAATTATTGTCTACCTTCACAATCAATTCGGGCTTTGCAAGTCCCATCTGATACCCATGGGAAAAAAACTCTAGATCAAGTTCATATTAAGGTGGATCCTAATTCAAAATTGAGTCACAACTGAAAAGCACCCATATGTATCATGTGAAAATAAACCTGGACAAATTATCTTATATAGAATGATTCACATCATCAACATTATGTAGCTGTCCAACATTGAGGCAAGATTGAAAAGTATTGAGAGATTATGCTATAGAAAATTCAAGGAGGCCAACACCCACAAAATCATCTTTATCAGTTTCTTCAGACAATGATACTTTGTCCCTCTTTGGATTTAACTTCAATTGACAGAATCATCATAAGAACAGTTTTTCCAATCATACCCTTGTCTAGAAGAAAAGTGTGAAGAGCTTTCAACTCAAAATATGTATTCAACAATGTTGCACTCATAGCAATAACAAGTATCTGAATCAACATTCAGGATATGTTGATCACTGTGCGAATGTTTGAGTGCACTCATGAAGCTACTTGACACATGTTGGGTCCCTCGTGGGCCTGACTAATTTTTTTTCATTTTCAAACAAATTTCATCCTGAATTGATTGAAGGCAGCTTCAGAGTGTTTCTGGAGTGAAAACACGAAGTGGGTTTTTAGTAAAACTGACTTTCAGGCACTTTTGGAAAATGGTGAAAATAGCCAGGTGGGCTCTGGAATCGGCTTTAAAAACTAGGAAAATGACCTCCTGAAGCCATAAAAACTTGCAGGCATGTAGACAACATACCTGAGAATGCAATAAAAAATACGGTTTGGAGAAATCAATCACGAGGAAAAAATTATTAACTGTCAAAGTTGCCTACTCAGAATTTCTGCAATAAATAGCTGTTCTGAACCAATTGAAACTAAAGAGAGCACCTCATTGCTAAAATATCAAATCAACTCCTGGTGAGCTACCACTAGACACAATAATTCATTTAGGTGCAATGAGAACGTGTGAAAAAGGGATTAGCTTGAATCATCATTCATCAAAAGTTATTGCCGCTCGAAGTTGGCCTCTCAGAAAGGTTTCAGTGCAAAACTGAAGAAATTCCATTTGGTTTTGATCTGCTAAGAATAGAAAATCAACTCATGAGGCCTTGAAAACTAACACGTGAGCTCATTTAAGCATGGAGAATGCAGAACAATATTCATTTTCTCTTGACAGTCATCTAGTTGCAAAAGCCAAGCTCAAACGGGAAGCAACTTTGTAGAAATGAAAGTTAGCAAACTACAGAAAAGTGACAAAACCCTCCAGCTTCACTTTTTGAAACCTCATCAAAACTCAGTGTAGGAAGCTGAAAATTGACATGCCAACTCACATAGGATACATGAGTGTTTTTGCAAAGGGATTTTTCTTAGAAATCAATGGGCTTCAAATATGACCCCTCAAAGTAGGCCATTTAGTCAGATTAATCAGGTGCACTTCTGAAAGTGCATAGGCAAAATTTTTGATATAAGCATCTCAAATTTGCAAATTTGAGAGTGCCAATAGGCCACTTGACCTGTTTTGCTCACTGTTCATATATGCCAAAAAAAAGATTTTAATGTCAACCCAGTTCATTATTTCACTTCAGAAGCATTCATAAGCTATCTTAGATCAATTCAAGGAAAAAACTTGTTTGAAAACGATTTTTTTTTAGCCGAGCCCACATAGGGATCCAACATGATTTACATGGTTATGAAGTTGGAATGTTTTCTTTTAATCAAACATTTGACAATATTCCTGAAGATTGCTCAAATTGCTTGACAAAATATTTCAATAAAATGTGACATGTATACAAAATGTGGAAACACATGAGAGGTGTGAAAGTAACAAAATGGTTTTATATGAACATGTGTGGTCTGATAGAATGCTTCAGCCTAAATTTTTCTTATCAGTGGACTTGTAAATGGTGAGACAGTTTTAACATCTGGTTCCAATCTGGTGTTTTTGGCCCATGGAGTGATGATTCAATACATAGTATAAAGTTGCTGATTTACATTTTGATAAGGAGTGGCAAAGTGAATATAGAGGATTTCCTTCAAGCAAAAGAAACAATTAACAACTGTACATAGGGAGTATGGATGCAAATTGTGCATTAGGCCTTGTTGCTTTGGAGAAGGGTTTTCTTCTTGTTTATCATGGAGATAGTTTGATGAGAGGCATATTCATTGCAAGGGATTCATAGTCATATTGGATGCATCTGTAAGATGACTAGCAAAGGAGGCTAAGTCTGACAAAATATCCATTGCTACAAGTGATAAGGATGTGTTTTCCTCCACCAAACTTTCAAGGGTTGTTTGAGTAGCCACATGTACTAAAAAGAAAATCATCTTGTGGGCATCCAAAAGTTGAACAAGCTTTCACCATGGAAGGATGGATCCAAAGGGATGAGGCATTTCCCGTAGGGGTCTCCAACCCACATTGTTCCTCTTCCTCAGGGATGTAAATTAACTTCAAAAAGCGATGAGAAGATGACTATTTTTAAGTAGATGAGACAATTTAAAGTTGCAAAGGAGGCCTGAGTGTTGTATTAAGAAGTGGGGTGACTTGTTCTTTAAATTTTATTGCAGATTGAGCTTCCAGAAATGGAAAAACATTTATTAAATGCTACGTGATTGATTGGACACATGGAGTGTGAAATAGGGCATCATTCACAAGTGAAGAAACAGTTCAAAGACTGCAAGAGAAAGAAAAAGGTGAAGAGAAGGAGCGTGTTAATTTGATCCATCATGGGATAAAGTCACACCACTATTTAATCTTGCTGGGCTATTTGAACAACTAGGTATCGAGAGTCAACAACTAAAAAAGAGGCTCAAAATATGGCATTGTTGAATATGGCATAGACTAAGATTGTTGGCGCATACAATGAAACTGTATCAAACTTGTATGAGGTAATGTCATTGTGGTAGAGGCTTCTGTAAGAGGTGCACATGCTAGCTGCAAAGGGAACGATGCAACAAAATGGTCTCGAAGAAGCATCATCATTAGGGGAAAATGATAGCATTAGGTCAAAATCTGAATTGAACCTTTCATCTTTTGACCTCATGAACTTTATGTTGAAAACAAACTATGGCGCCAATGTTAACGCCTCCTCTCCAAACCCTTCAGGCATCCTATGAAAAAGACATCAAATTTTTTGAGGCAATGCATTCTGAGAAAGGCTCCGTAGACACTGAAAATGTTCTGATTGATACTATGCATCTGATTCTGATGAACTAACATTTTTTCTTCTAAAATCACTTCAAATTGATCAATCAATTGAATAATCAACATTATTTAATTAAAATCAGCAAATTCAACTATTAATCAAATAATTAAATTTATTGGATTAATTCACCCTTCTTCTAACTAATTTTCATCTTATTTAATTAAATCCTCTCATTTGATTAAAAATCAATCAAATCAAATGTCACATCTTCTAATTCACTCCAATTAATCAATTCTGGATTAATTAATCCTAAATCACCTTCTAACCATCATTTATCAAATCTTCCAACTTTTAACTCTTTAAGATTTAAATCAACTCATGGTCAACTAACTAGGTTGTACATGAAAATAATTTCAATTAATTATTTAATTCATCTATTTTCCCTCACCAAGGCATATTCCAAGGAATATTCCTCTCAACAACCTCTCATTCAATTTCCCCCCAAAGGTTTTCAAAAACCTATCACATCCTCTTACATTTGCAATAAATTCTCTTACAACCTTTCAAATCCTTTTACATCCTCTCAAATCTCATTCAATTTCTCTTACAGCAATTTCAAATTCTCAACCAACAACATTTACTTCTCCTCCATCCTCTTCCACTCACACATGTCCCAAAATGTGCTCCACCTTCATCCAATAGAATTATGACACTTGGCACATTCTCATTGGCTCTCAATTTATCCCACATTCATCAAATCCTCTCATTGTTCAACCCTTGGCTTCTATAAATAGAGACATTCTTTTCATAATATGGATCCACAACTTCATGCATTATCACTATAGCCATTTGAGTTCTTAGTTTTCCACCATTGTCAAGTTTCAAAGCTATATTATAGCCAATTTCATATTTGAATCTTCAACAACTCATCAAGCTTATCGAGGGATTGGGAAAGGGATTCTTTCCACATAAAAGGAGCACCGCTCCCCCTATGGGATAAAGGTTTTTCTAGTTTAGATTAGATTACATGCTTCAATTTTGTTATTTCCTTGTTTATTTCATGTTTTATCTTAAATTAATTGAAGAATTTCATAGGGAGCATTAGATTTGTGTTACTAACATGTTTGACATTTCTTTGTTGATCTTTTGTTAGTCTATGTAGGTTTTGTGCTCATAGGCTCGAACCATGCATAGTGAAGGTTTGGTGCAATGATCTGAGACAAGTTTATGCAGTGCCTAGGGTAGTTTGTGCTTGCACAATGTATTAAAATTGTTTTTGCAATTGTTCAAGCTGAATTGGAGGCTGAAAAGAGAGTCTTCACCGAAGAAACATAGCTCGAGAGGAGGCTCGATGGCTGCCTTATAAGGGTATGCTACACCAGTTAAGTCGATTTAAGTGAATAGAAATGAGTTACCTTATCCACAGGGAGCTCAAGAACCACATAGTAGAGCATTGGCGTGGCTAGGAGATGCTCTATGCTACAAGTGTGCAACCATTGTGTTGACTGAGAGGGGTGAGTTAGGGCATGAAATGAAGACTGATGGCTAGCAGAAGAGGATGGGTGAGGTGAAATCCTAGCCCTTGCTCGCAAGCCTTGTGGGAGGTAGTGTGATGTCAGGCGAAGTGCTGCGAGGTGCGTGAAAGAGATCCACGTGGAAGTAGTGGGCCCAAGAAAAGCCTAAAGAAGTTTTTAAAGAAAATGTAAGTTGTGAAAGGTTTTAGTAGGTGATCGATGAATTTTAAAGGACCTCCATCATTTCTTGAAGTAAAAGCTTCTAGCTAAATGTTGCCCAATAAATTTGGGGCTTCCATTTTTAAAAAAAGGTAAGAAACAATAATCTTTGCTGGGAGGTAAGGTGAGTTGATTTTTTACTCAAAGGGAAAGTAGATAATTTTACTCAACTAGTGAAAACATATTCACTAAAATGAAAATGAGTGAAAATCAAAGAAGGGCCCAATGATAAGTGATTCAATATTTGGACATTTTCATTTGTTTCTTAAAAATGGAAAAGCATTTGGTGCTCAATAAAATAAGAAAATAAAATGGGCATGGGAAATGTTTTATTGTGTCTTGTGAAAATTAAAATCTTCACTACATTTTAATGTGCAAAAGATTTAAATGGTCCCCATTATATTTCAAATGCAAAAGTGGTGTGGGTAAAATCTATTTTTCCCAAAAACATACTTTTACCATTTTAAAGGTTCTGGGTGAAAATGTAGAAAGGTGGAGTAAATAAAGGCATGAGCAAAATTTTTAAATGTAATATAAAAGTGAAAATTAAGAGGCATGGTTAAATGTGAAAAGCATGGGTAATATTTTGTTTACCCGGTGATAAAATTTCTCAAGGCCTTCATTTCATTTAAAAGGTAAACCTTTCAAATAAGATACAATGTTAAAGTGCACGGGGGGGATAATTTTATAAAGTGAATAAAGTATTCACTGTGTAAAAGGTTTTATTTGTTGAAGGTGCAAAATGTAGCAAAATAGAAGAGAAAAATTGGATTCCATGGGAAAATTGAATGCTTTTTTAGCTGTAAGGGAAAATAGACAGGTGAATTTTCTATTGAAGAATCAAAGAGTGAATGAAGGAAAAGAGAAGAGGAAAAGTTTATTGCTGCAAAGGAAGAGAGAAGAGAGAGGCTTTTCTCCATTTTCTTGTTGTTGATTAACGGTGGATGAAGCTTCCAGATGTCATCAACGGATCAATTCTTGGGCTTCTTCCGTTTCTTCTTATTCTCATTCTCTTCTCTTTGTAAAGGGTTCTGAATTTTTGTATGGGTTGGGTAGATACAGAAATGCTGAGTTTGAGTCATGAATTGAGTATGTAAGTTGTAATTACTGATTTCATGAGTAAATATTATCTAGTTAGTGCAAGAAAATCATGAATGTCCTCAAATTGTCTCCAAATTTGTACACATTTGATCACATGAATTCAATAATACAAAGTATGTTTGAATTTGTCATCTCAATTTCCTTGAGATTGTGTTATGTGTCCATGGTTCTATTTCAAGGAAATAGTTAAATTAGTTTGAGCAGATAATTCAGATTTCAAGTGTGCAGGGTGGATCTATAAGAAGAATTTGATTGACAACAGGAGTGGATCTGTTGGTGTAATGCATTAATAGTTTGAATCCATTGGTTGAAGTTCATTTGCTGATGAAATTCTCTTTATGATTATGTATTTGACTCCATGGCCTAAAATTAGGCACTGATTTGTCATTCAGCTTAATACATTCTCAGAAACAAATTAAATTCAAAATCATTTCAATTACTATTGTTGGGTTTAGGTTTAGTGTTGAATTCTACTTCCCAATTACTGAGTGAGTGTTGAGATACCAAGAATTTAGCTAGATTTGAAGTTATTAACACTTTCCTTGGTATATTTTAATTGGGAGTTATCTACTATAAAAAACAATGTCCATCCAATAAGAAATTGGTTACCTTGGTGAGTCTATCCACCATAACATTATGCCAGTTGCATTGACATAGAAAGATGAAAACTATTCTAATGATCCACTACTTCCTCTTTGGAATTTCATGAGATTTTTCAAGTCTTGTCGATGATGACTTCCTGTCTTCACCCTCTAGCATACTAGACAACTTGCTACATACATTGCAATATCTTATTCTATCCCCTTCCAAATCATAGTGGTTCCATATTAGTTAACTAATTTGTCATTTCAGTGTGTCTTGAATATGCCATCAATTTAACTAATTTCATTCCTTAATCTCCTAGAAAATTGGTACATAGGTTCTTTCTTTGATTCATATTAGTCTATTCTGATTAAATGAAACATCTTCCTTGGAATTATACCACATTCGATTCTCAAAATATAATGATGATATATTATTGAGGAGTTATAAATCCTTCATCTTAGGCATCCATATCCTAACTTTCTTTCATCCTTTAATCATTTCCAAAGTCATATTCTAGTTTTAGCTCAATCTAGCTCTTTTGATGAGCCTATAAATTGGTTGAGTAACAATTCTTGCTAAATCATGTTGGTTTGATATTATCTTCCAAAAGATGTCCAAAAAATTAATACGTAAATAGTTACTAAGTATGAACATTTTTTCGTTTAGCTCAAAACTTGAGGAGCATGGTTTTGTTCATAATTCATCCATTTCCTATTTCATAGGTGATAATCTTGCTTTACATGAACAAGCATACTGCCTATCTTTTTCTAAAGCATCAATGATAATAGCAATTGATATTTCGAAACAAGTATGTATAGAATTGTGTTGTAAATATTTCCTCTCCGATCATTCAAAAGCCTTTGACCTTTCCAATATCTTTCGCTAATAATTCCAAAACCTTAACCTTTAACTTCATCAACCTTCTTGTGGTCATTGTGTACGAGAATTTGGTTAAAAATTTCTTTCAAACTAAAATACACCATTAAAATTCGGTGAATAGGGTACTTATAAGTGTCTATATACCCTCCTTCTTTCCCCATTTTCATTTCCAAGACATTAGATAATCCTTGAACTTTATGTAATCTTCTATTTCTTATAATTTGATTGAAAGATTTGAAATTTTCCCTCATTGGATTTTGATAGTTGAACAACTATTACTTTCCTTTCTTAACCTCCACAGTATACCTTAACTATACTTTTTGTTTCCAAAATTGGATTCATCATCGCCATTTAATCTCTTAGAATCAACAGTTGGACGCACATTAATGATATCTAATGAATAATCAATAACTTTTCCAGATAAGATGTAATTTAATATTTCATTCCAATTTTCTTTTCCATGTGTATTAATAGCCTTTTAACCATAGTAGAAGAATATCCCATATCTGCAAATTGCCATTCGTTGATGTGTTAAATGAGATTGCTTGAGGATCCCCATGTCAAATGTGTCTTCTTCTTTGTGAGTTGTTTCCTTTTTTAACCCATTCAAGACTTTGACCAATTTTATCTAAGGTTCCTACTTTTTACTCTCTATTTTGATTATCATTGCAAGATTTTAATCTTGTTTGAATTAGGATCATTAGAAGGTTATCCTGCCTCCTGGATACCTTTCTAGTTGATTTTGATTCACAAAATGTTGACTTTCTACTTCAAATGAAGTTTCCAATTTATGCTAGCAATTAGTTCTTTTCCTAATAAAGAATTTTTAAGAATGGATATAAACCATATTCATAGACTCTTAGTACCCTTATTCATAAAATTTGACCCTTTGCAACTATAGGTTGCTGTTATAAGAGGGGATTACTTGGAATTTTCTTTCTCACCCCTAGATTCCTTTTAAACAATTTCATAGGGTGAAGGTACTCATTATAAATCCTCCATAACTTTCCCACTGAGCCTTGTTGCATAACTTTCACAATCCAAGGGTGTTTCTTAATAAGCTGTTGGTTTAGGAGTTTCAACTCCAGGGACGATTCTTTTCTAGTCCTAAATCTATAAAAGTTATAGGAAGTTTGACTTCCTTAGTGTTTCCCCTTGTTCTTTTCACCCTTTCCATCCTGGCGTAAGAACTTTTCAATCATTATCTAATGATAATGTTTACGTCATACTTACATAATGAGCTCATAGGTTCCTAGTGTTGAACCTAATAGCTTTGATACCACATGTAACATGCCCAATGTTTTACCCAATTGAATTTAACTATTTTTTAATCCACATGTGAATAATTTATGTTTTCCAACATATAGTAGAAAATAAATTCTTTAATATTCAATAATAAGATGCACATTTGTAATAGACCTGTTGGTTATTTTTTAAGAACCAAATTGATCTCTAGAAATACCTATGGACTTTTCCATTTCCAATATTTGGTACTCCAAAGGGATTGACCAATGAACAAGTAAAAGTGGAAAGACTTCTACTCCTACACTTTGGGCTCTGTGAAACCCGGGAGGGTGATCCCACAATGTATACTCAGGAATTCACATGACTATAATTAAATACATTGTCAAAAGCAGACAATTCTCATAAAAATGTTCAACAACATAATACATCAAATAACTTGGTAGCTCATTTATCAATGTCTTATACTTGGAGCATGGGAAGACAAAACTCAACACAAAACAACTACAGTGGTATCCATTTGAAAGTTTATAAAATAAGAGTGATTAGCTGATGAATCAACCAAGAAACTAAACCACAAATACCTTTCACGAACCAGTGCCTTTATCCTAAGCACATAGTCAGTATCAACCTATGTGACTAGATAACAACTAAACAATAGCACATACAGTCTTGAGAAACAGTGCATTACAACATTCCCTTATAACATTAATGATTATTTCTACTTACAACTATCCTAGCACCTAATTCTTATAAGTTAATAATCTCACCGGAGCATTTAAATTAATTCATTGAACTAATAAGCAAGAATGAAATTAAACATCCATTGAGAAACAACAGAGACAAACAAAAGAATCCTTGATTTCTTTCATTCATAACTCATAAAATGAGCACAAGAGAGATAATAGCCATGAAATTGGTATCACTCTATATTGTATTTGCTATACTGTTATCAAAATTACATACATGATAATAAACTCTGAACTTAATACAAAAGACAAAACATGCTATGTATTCCTATTACAATTCACTGTGTCAATTCAATTTTCAACGAACATCTACTTCTGGCCTTGAATTCTTTCTGTATACACCTAAAATCAGTCAAGATAATCAATCAATTAAATACAAGTTATTTAATTAATAACCCTTTTAATTCATCTACTTATAAATAAATTCTAAATTTATTTATATAGTTCATACCTTTCTAATTCTTCAATCTAAAATCACATTCTTCTATTTTAATTAAATAAACAAATTCACATAGTTTGTTTTATTTAATTAATAATCTTTTCACTAAATTTAAATTCTCAATTTGAATTTAAGCACATGTCTCCAACTTTTCCTCTTGCCACCTCATCAAGTGTCACATGAATTTAAATATGTCTAATATTTAAATTGCATTATCCTCAACCAATTCCAAAAAAAACTTTGGACATTTGGATCTTTCACACATTTTATTCCCTCATACACTTGGTATGTTGCCCTTGGTCAAGGGAACATCCTCCATGATTCTTTCTAACTTCTTCCATCTCCATTGTTCATCTCTCATGTTGAAATCTTGACCGTTGATTACTGCCACATCACAATATTCTTTGGAAATCCTATAAATACAAGCCCATTCTACAACATTTTACATCCCATCTTTTAGTAAACTTACTACGCAGGAATAACATTGAAGCATTTGGAGCATTTAGAGTTTGAGAATAGAGCATTTAGAAATTTATCATTTAGAATTGTTTTATCATTCTAGTTTAGTATCATGGCTTAGTTTAGTATTTGCATTTCCATTATCATCTTAGTTTTTATATAGCATTTGCATCATAATCTTTAGTATCATATCCATTTTTCATATCATTCATGTTGCATCTTAGACAACATCTCATTTCTTAGGTTGTCATCCAAACAGTCATAGTGCAATATATAAATTTGAGAGCACTAATGATTTAGAGGATCCTTGAGAATAGAGAACAATGGGATGATTTTAGAGAATTTGCTTTGTTTGCAATTAGATTAGTTTTATGATTCAGATCTCTCATGTAATACATTTCATTGCTTTTGTGACCTTGTTCATTTACACATTTTACCTCACACATAAATTGGCACCCACTATAGGGCCCAACCCCATTTTAAACAATTTCTGGAAAAGTTTTTGTGAACAGGTGTGACGTGAACTTCTTTAAGTGCGACCATGAGTTCTTTCGGCGCGTACAAAACTTATTTTAGTGCATCCAATTTCTGTTACGGTGCATCCAGAAGATCTTTCAGCGCATCCAACATCTGTTTCAGTGCATCCACAAGTTTTTTCCTAGCGCATTTGGTCTTTATTTTAGCGCATCCATTAGTTTCTCTAGTGCATAGGATAGTTCTTTTAGTGCATACAAATGATCTTTTAGTGCATTTGATGACTGTTTTAGCGCATCTGGTTAATTTTTCAAAATTTCAAAATCCTAAGAACTAATTGATGTTTTTTGTGTTGCAGGTACTTAATACGCTGGTCAAAGAAGATCTTATGCAACTACTGAAGATGTATGTAGAGGTTGGAGTTGTTTTAATGCTTTCTTTTGATTAAATTAGGAACCTAGTTTAGTTAGAAGGTTAAAGAACCCCTTGTCTTTTGTGCTTGAAGTGATAGGCCTATGCTTTCCCTTTAACTAGGTGACTAGAATGCTAGACTCACTATTTTATGCTTTGTTAACACCTTTAGAAGGCCTGCCGTAGTGGGAAAAAGTAATCACCCTATGGGAAAAACCTAGGTGGGAACAACTAAACCCAAGTTTTCCAACCCACTATAATCAAAAGCGAATTCAGGGAAAGTCCACAATTTGACGGTAGTGTGCAAGATAACCATCCCTAAAGCCTTTGTTCTAAAGGTTGGGAGGTCTCTTGAGGGAGTTTATCTATTGCCACACTGAACAGAAACCCTTACTACAAATTTTAGTGTAGAAGCCAACTGAGTCAGTTTCCAAACACTTCTAATATCATAGTGCAAGTGAAGGGAAGAATCTTCCCCCAAGATACTCACCATATAACCATCAAGGATTATTGGCCAAAAGCAGAGAATTCGGCTTTGGTTAAGACTCGGGAAAGGAAAAAACACGGGCGCCCTTTAGGGGGTGACACGACTATGTGAGATGACATGGTTCTAAGATGTGGGCTATGGTATTTTAAGTGACTCTTGAGAATAGAAAAGTGATTGAATTGTCTTCTCTTGTGTTATACTTGTGGCAATCGAAAGACTCAGACCAAATTCTTGAATACACACTCAATGTTTAGTTACTAGGCTCAACACAACTGTTTGACGACTTGCTGTTATGTTTGAAGTCATAATTCAAGAAATCATCCATTTAGACACTTAATTCTCACAACTTGCAAACTGGAAACCAAGCAAAAAAAGTCATTATTCAAAAAAAAATCCCCTAGAAACATCACATTCACAAATTCAAAGCCAAATAACCAGACAGATTTGCAAAAATGTTGAATATTTCCAAATTAGCGCATCCATTCTTTGTTCTGGCGCATCCACTGCTTTTTTTGGCACATCTATGCAATCTTGTAGCGCATCCATACCCTATTTTAGCACATCTATTCCACTTTTTGGCGCATCCATACTATCTTTCAACACATTGAGTGTAGCTTTTAGCGCATACACCTTTTGTTCTAGTGCATCCACAACATCTTTTAGCGCATTCAATCCATTTTTTGGTGCATCCATTCCCTATTCTAGCACATCCAGGCTATTTTATAACACATCTATCCAATATTTTAGCACATCTAAGCCCTATTTTAGCGCATCCATTAAATGCAAAACCAAGGAGTTATATTTATCCCCTGTTTGATAGTTTGAACTAGAATTCAAAATCTTTTCCAGAACAAAATCATTCCTTAGGTACAACAGAGTCTTAAACTTGTTGAAATTGACATTTGCAAGTGAAATTCTTCAAACTAAATCAAGATCTAACATCTCAAAGTTCCTAAATCATCAAAACTTATCACATCTCTGATTGTTAAGCCAAGTTTCATCATCAAGATTTGTTATCCCTTCATCATGGAACGAAGTTGTATAATCAGATTAAACTTAGTCTTATCAATAGAATTTGTCATTCTATTTGACTTAGTTTTTATCCTTGGCACTCTTCCAAACAAAGATCAAAATTTAGTTAAATTATAACACTTGCATGCCCATTCAAACAAGATTACAAAAGAAAAAACTCAAGGAAAAATAACTTGAAACTCAAAACATCGAAACTAAAAACACCATGGCTGAACTTGAAGAAAATCCATTTCATAATATCCACAACACTAAAGGTGAGGAAATAACTGAGGAATACATCCAATATGCTGAACAAGATCCAAATTTCCACAAGTTCCTAGAAAATATTTTTGAAAGAGACGGGGAAAAATATTTCCTAATGCTGGCCAATCAAGGAATCAAACTTCCACCTGACTTTGATGTTAATAAATTGAAAGCACCTCCTAAAAATCCTAAAAATGATTCGCAAAATATAGAACAAGTGGTTGCATTAACTCATCAAATGAAAAATCTCCAACAACAAATCCTTGACATGCAAAGGGGAACCTCAAAAAGATACTTGATACAAGACATTTTCCCTTATCCTTTTGATCAAAATATCAACATGATTCCTTTTCCCAAACATTGTGAATTCCCAAAGTATGATAAATACAATGGTAAAACAAATCCAATAGATCATGTGAGAAAATTTCGAACAACGAGTTTTGAATTTGCACACAAAGAAACTTACTTGATGAGATTTTTTCCACGAAGCCTAGGTGGACAATGCCTTGAATGGTTCTCCAAACTTGCACCACCAATTAAAACCTTTGAAGAGTTGGTTAAAAAATTCATCACTCAAAGTTCTTACAACATCCAACATGAGATAACAATGAAAGACCTTTGCAACATGAAACAGAAAAAGGGTGAATCATTCCTCATATTTTTGCAAAAATGGAGAAGATTGTTTGCAAGATATTCTCGTCCCATACCTGAAAAGGAAAAGATGGAAATCTTCATTGACAACCTAAATGATTAGATGAGTTATAGACTGGAATTACAATGCCCACCTACCTTTGAAAAATTGATTTAAAATGGAATCAAAATCAAAGAAGCCTTGGTCAAGAGAGGAGTCATAAAAATTTACAATGAAGGAAACAACTCAACAAGTTCCTCCAATAATTACAACAGTGGTGATAAACCAAAGTTTTGGAAAAGAAACAAGAATGCTGGTAACAATGATGGTGCAACTAAAACACAAAATGCAAAACCAACATTTAACTTAACAACAACTTCCACCAAAACCCATCAAAAGAACAATCCAACCGACAACCAAAACAACAACCAAAATGTCAATCAAAACAATAATCCAAGTAATGCTGAATCTAAAACACCACCATATCAAAAATTCTCAAATCGAAGAATATTCACACCTTTGGGACAATCATTAGAATCAACATTAAAGGAGCTTCTTGCATCCAAAGTTATAACATTACCAGAGGCCATCCACATCAACACAACAATCCTCACAACCAACCACACTCTTTGATGGAAAGTTTGTAAAAGCGATCACTTTAGTGGATGAATCAGAAGACAAAGATGTTTTGAATTGGTTGTACAAGGATGAATAACAATCACAAGCATCAACCTCCAATGTACAAACAAAGAAATATGGCAAAGGGAAGACAATCCTGGAAAATATGGGATATGATGGAAAAGGTCCTGTCGCAAAAAGAAAAGAGGGTATCATTGAACCAATACAATATATTATAACTAATTCAAAGGAAAAAATAGGGCTAGGGTATAGAGAAGAATCAAAAGAAGAAACCAGGCAGCGGGTTGTTGAGAGAATCCTTCAATTGAGAGATAGTTCCTGAAACAAATTCTAATGAATATGAATGGGATTCCCTCTCTGAAGAGTCTTGTCAAGATAAGGAAATTGATGTAATACAGAGGTATACACCAACACATATGGAGGGACAAAGCTTGAGTTCTAGACCACTTGAAATTGGATCACAACATATCGATGACTCAAGTGAAGACGATTAGACTTTGAGCGAGATAGATACTTCGGAAGAGAGTAACATCATAGACCTCGATATTTCAATTGAACACTTTGACGACATTGCCATCATGACACTTACCCCTTTTGATCTTAGCCAATATGATGATTCCTTGCCATTGGTACACCCCGAACTAATTGACTGGGACCAAACTGAGGTGCTTGATCTACCTACCTTTCCAAAGGATAACGCCATTGTAAACTTCCTTTGTTCTGATAATCCTGAAACATGTTCCATCATCGAATCTCATAACAAGGCTTCAGATAAGAGGAGTGCCAAATCTCTCAGCTGCAAAATAATGAATATAAAAAATTGACCTATAGTGAAAACCATTTAATGACAGTATTAGATCAGGAAAAAGTAAAAATAAAGAGCACATCTGACGGTGAAAACCTCTCCAAGGCACCAAAAGATGGGAGATTTGACACTCTTCCCAAGCACTATCATGAGAGATCTATAGTGCTGATTGAACCTACACAATCCATCAACATTGGTACAGTGGAAATAGTGAAGACCTTACATCTAGCAACATCCATGACAGAGGAAGAAAAACCAAGCTTCGCTAAATTCTTTGAGGAGAGAAAAATAAACTTTGCTTGGTCCTATGCTAACATGCTAGGTATGGATCCAGAGATTATCATGCATCATTTATCATTACCACCTGGAGTAAAGCCAGTGAAGCAAAAGTTGAGAAAAATGCATCCTCATATCGCCCTCCTAGTGAAAGATGAATTGAAGAAACTATTGGATGTGGGATTTATCGGACCTATTGATTATGCTGAGTGGATATCAAATATTGTGCCAATTTCAAAACTAGATAAAAGCATTAGGATATGTACGGATTTCAGGGCTCTTAACAGGGCTTGTCTGAAAGATGATTTTACTTTACCCAACATTGAAATAATCATAGACTTAACAACTGGACATGAAATGTTTTCACTTATGGATGGATTTTTAGGTTACAATCAGATTAAGATAGCACCCAAAGATCAAGATAAAACAACCTTCACATGTCCTTGGGGTACTTTTTGCTGGAACATAATTCCTTTTGGATTGAAAAATGTCGGAGCCACATATCAGAGAGCGATGACACCATCTTCCATGACATGATGCACACTTTTATGGAAGACTATATAGATGACTTGTTGGAAAAATCATTCACTAGAGAGGGACATCTAGAAATTTTAGACAAGATCTTCACCAGGTTGGAGAAATTCAATGTTAGATTAAACCCCAAGAAATGTGTATTTGGCATGACATCGGCTAAACTCTTGGGATATATTGTATCGGCTAAAGGCATCAAGGTGGATCCTATGGAAGTCAAAGCTATCATGGAGATGCCTCCTCCTAAGAATATTAGCCAACTTAGATCTTTACATGGACGATTCCAATCTATTAGGAGGTTCATCACACAACTAGCAGATAAAACTCATCCTTTCAACCACTTGCTACACAAGAATGTTTCTTTTAAATGGGATGAAAAATTTGAAACAACTTTTAATCAACTGAAACAATATCTGATGTCTCCACCCATATTGGTACCGCCAACTAAAGGAAAACCGTTATTACTCTACATAGCAACAACAAAGATATCTTTAGGCACTTTATTGGCACATGAAGATTCTGCAGGAAAGGAAAGGGCTATTTATTACATTAGCAAGACATTGAATGGCTATGAGATCAACTACACCTGTATTGAATAATCTTGTCTGGTAATAGTATTTGCTACTCAACAACTAAGACATTACATGTTGACTCACACCATCAAACTCATAGTTAAAATTGATCCATTGAAGTATCTACTTAGCAAAGCTTCCTTGATAGGAAGACTAGCCAAGTAGGTAATGATATTGAGCGAGTTTGATGTCCAGTATGTGGACAAGAAAGCAATCAAAGGTCAAGCCATAGTAGATCAACTAGTTGAAGCACTGTTACAAGATGATCATCCAATGAACATTGAGTTTCTAGATGTCGATGTCCTAATAGTATTAACACAACAATGGATGTTATATTTTGATGGCTCTTACACGCAACATGGATCAGGTGCAGGAATCTTGTTTATTATGCCTCAAGGACAAACCATTCCAAAGTCTTAGAGGTTAATGTTTCCCTGTACTAACAACATAGTTGAGTATGAAGAATTGATCATTGGAATCAAAGTAGTAGTCAAGTGGAAGATCACAGAGTTGCATGTCTATGGTGATTCTCAATTAGTCATTAATCATGTGAATGATGATTACCAGACAAAATATGATAAATTGATGCCATTTAAAAGAATGGTGGATGAATTTAAAAATTACTTTGTGGAGATCAAATTTGAGCAGATTCCAAGAGGTGACAATAAAGCTGTTGATGCTATGGTGACCATTGCCTCTCTCTTACAGATTCCTGAGAAACGAGCCCATTATGAGTTCATAGTGGAACAAATGTTTAACCCCACCTATGATAACCCTGAATCCCAAGTCATATACCATCTAGTCAAGGCTAATGCTTCTATCTATGGGAAAATCTACACCTATCTACGAGACAATACCCTACCCCCAGATTTTTCTCAAAACCAAAAATGAAACTTTATTCGACAAGCAGCTCGACATAGCTTGATAGCTAATGTACTTTATCGACGAGGTCTTGATGGTACTCTCTTTCAGTGTATTGAATATAACAAAGCTGAAACCGCTTTACGTGAGGTTCATGAAGGTATCTGTGGCACACATTCAAGTGGTTTAAATCTCGCTAAAAAATTCCTACATTTGGGGTATTACTAGCCAGATATGGAGAAGAAGTCATTTTAATATGTAAAAAAGTGCCAAAAATGTCAAATTCATGGAAACTTGATACATGCACCAGCACAAGAATTACAACCATTCACATCGACATGGCCTTTGTGTTAGTGAGGATTGGATCTTGTAGGTAAAATACATCCATCTTCATAAAATGGACACAAGTTCATCATCACAACCAAAAAGTATTTTATGAAGTGGATTGATGCTATTCCTTTGACCACCATCACAGGAAAACAAATTGCATCCTTCATCCTGAATTACATCATCTGTCAGTAGGGTATTCCTCAATCCATTGTCACAGATAATGAAAAACCTTTCAAGAATCAAGACGTCCAAGAACTTTGTGAGAGGTTTCATATCCAACATCAGTTTTCTACACCTTACTATCCTCAAGGAAACAGCCAAGTAGAGGCCTCAAACAAAACCATCCTGAAAATCTTGAAGAAAACCATCAATGATGCTAGACGTGATTGGCACATTCAACTAAACCCTGACTTGTGGGATTATTGAACTAGTATCCGCACCCCAACAAGAGTTGTGCTCTATGCCCTAGTCTATGGATTAGAGGCTATTCTACCTATTGAGGTTGAGCTACCATCACTTCATGTGTCACTAAAGGGGATCATTTCAGATGAAGATTATCGGGTGTCTAGGCTACAAGAGTTGGAATTTTTGGATGAGCGTCGACAACATGCAATTGATCACCTGAAATCCTCTTAATAGAGGATATCCAGAAGTTACAATCACAGAGTAAAACCAAGAACATTTCAGGTTGGTGAATTAGTCTTGAAAGAAAATCCGTGCAATCAACAAGATAGAGAAAAGAAAAGAAAATTTGAACCAAACTGGCTAGGTCCCTTTGTCATTGTATCAGTCTTCCGATTAGGAGCATATAAGTTGTCTTCAGTTGAAGGGGATTTGTTTGATGAACCCATCAACAACCTACATCTCAAGAAATTCTACACTTGACTCATCTAGTGCATAGTAAAAGTCCTTAAAAAATACAAAAACATAAGAAAATGTCCTAAAAAAATGGTTGCCTTGATGAAAACTTGGAAAACAGGTGTCTTGATAACAACAAAAATAAATAGAAAAATACAAAAAAAGTGAAAAATCAGAAAAATCATAAAATATGAAAAAGTGCAATAAAAACAAGTAGTGAAAACCTGGCAACAGGCGCTATTTGTGATAGGTTAGCTTTTCCATCTATTTTATCCTGCCGACCATTCGCTTTCGCCATTCACTTTCACCATCATTCTGCCTATCATCGGGAAGCCTCATGTACATAACCTGACATTGTAGTTGTGTCTCACCCTAGACTGGGGGAAAAATCTTGAACTCACTGGGGGCAATAAACTTTGAGCTTAAACCAACAGACAAACAACAGTAAGACAACACAACAAACACAACAATCATAGTGCAAAACCCAACACTGAACATCAATCACAATCAGTAACACATCAACCATTCAAATAAAACAACCAAATCAAATCAAATCAAAGCAAACCTTAAATGGATGATGTTCCTCCTGAAACATGGCTTTTTTCACTTTGTCATGAATCTTAAACTATTGTACTTTTATTTTTGTTATCATATCTTTGGAGCAACTCGATGATGTATTGAACTAGAGGAGCTAGGAAGGAGTATGATTTTTCTTTGTTTGCTATCTGTGAGTTACTCATTACTACTATGCAAATTGCCACGAGACTTGCTCTACAAAGTATCATTGATGACATTTTGAATTTGTATAGGAAAATTATTGACTCTTGTCTATTTACGCGAGGAATGCTCAGGTCATCTTGGTTCAATTATACCTAGATTCTTGTGTTAACTTGTAATATCAAAAATCATAGTAGTAATCAGGTCATCACAGTTTAATTATACCATCAATGTTTGTACTCACTTTCAACATTTTAAAGGCTCAATGATGATAAAAAGCATGACAAATTGGATGTTACGATGACAACATTTGCATATTAGATCTACATGGTTAAGTTATATTGCATCCATGTTAGCTTTGCATCTGTATTTATGGGTTTTCCAAGGCTGGAAAAATTTCACAATGATGTTATCTCTAGCATTAATGGATTGAGTACATTTGACATTAACCAAAAAGACATCATTCTCATATAGTTGCATAATCAGTTGCATACATTAGAAAGCATTCTCATATCATATATACATTATCACATCATTCATCCATCCATACATTACATCATAATATCCACATCAGAAAACACAAAAAGAAGTGCATTGTATCTCACTTGTATAATCAAAATCATCTCACATAATTTCATTAAGAAAATGGTCCATTAAGAAGATTGAAGGACATATCCAGTATAATAAGATTTCCAAGAAGAAAAAGTTGCTGAAAAACATGACATGGTAAAATGGTCCATTAAGAAGATTGAAAAGACATATCTAGTAGAGTAAGATTTCCAAGAAGAAAAAGTTGCTAAGGAACATGACCGGTAAGCATGTTTCCCTGTAAAGATATAATGCCATTGTTATGAACATCTAAAATGAAAAGTGAAGATAGATTTGTCAGGGTGTATGGAATACAACCTGTGAATTTGTTATTAATCAAATCCAAGACTGACAAAGGACTAACTGGATCAACATAATCATCACATGAACATACATAAACATCACACATCATTTGCATAATTAAATCCATCTCACATAGCATAAAACATCATCCATAAAGCATATAGAATCATCAATCATGAATTACCATATCATCATTACATAAGCATCACATAATCATCATATAAGAATCACATCAACATCATATAAACATCATAAAAACATAGAACTATGCACAATCATACGATCATTTCATCCATCCATTCACTCGTGCATTAACATTATCATACATTCATCCATTCATTGCATCATCTATTTTCATTAGAAAACATAAAATACATCACATTTCATTAGCATAATAAGATCCATCACATGTATCATATAAGCATAATTCATAAGGCATCATAGAATCATAACACATGTTTCATCATTTGCATCCATAGCATATCATACCATCATCATATAGAACATCACATAACATATATAATAGAAATTAAATGCATCCATCATGGACATCCATCGTAGTCAACACATATAGACACATAGATCAATCATCATCATCAGTGCATATCATATATATCTCAAAGTAATGTCAAGTGTACAAAGATATCCAAATATCGGGAGGTACATCATCAAAAATGGGAGTGAATCATCAATGTCTTAGATAAATCAGTGTATACATGTCCAAAATACATCAAGAATCATATATCAGAGCTAGGTCGCGCTCCTCCTAGATGGTGTCGGCATCACTGGACCTGTGCCTCCCCCACCAGACATACTTGCACTAGGATCTCTCGAAAATAGTTGTGTAACACTTTTGGTAGTGGTCCAAGACTGGGTCCTACCTGACCTGGACTGCGCATAGCTCTCTCGACGCTCTGGCAGAACAACCTCATGATACTTTAGCCTATAGAACTTCGCCTCCTTGGCAGAGCACCGTACCTCTCTAAAGTGGTCTGCTATACCTGTTCCCTCTAAAACCCTCTACAGTCTCTCTGTTATGCCCTTTGCCTGATCAACCCACAGTCTCAAGCTGTCCCTCTCAGCCATGAGTGTGGTAATCTATCCCTGGACCCATGTAAGCTGTCCGTGTTCCTACACACACTATTGTCTCACAACATCCCTCTTGGTCATTAGTGTGGCAATCTGTCCCTAGGCCTGTGTAAGCTGTCCCTATGCTTGTGCCAATTATGTTTGTAGCTGTCCTAGCTACCCTTGTAGTGTTTGTACCTGGGTCTGGAGAGCTGCAATCTTTGCTTGCTGCTACTGTGAAGGTAATTGAATCTGCACATGCTGTTGTGCTGTAGTTACTAGGGATCGTCTCTTTCGAGGCACTCTGACATCTAATATTGGGTAGGAATCTACACCTCCATCTCCTCCACCATCTCCACCTCCATCTCCATCTCCACCATCATCCCCTCCACCTCCTCCATCTTCCATCCTCGTCTCCACCATCTCCCTCCTCATCTCCACCAACGCTACCTCTCCTTCATCTGGGTGCACTCTCCTCATCATCCTCCAACGTTGGCACTGGCTTGTTAGGGCTAGAGATCCTGGGAAATGGATGCATGCAAAAGTACTGTGAGTACTCCTTTGTCATGTACCCCTCTACAATCTCTAGTTGGTAGTCCCAAATCATTGGCTTTAATCTGTGATACTCATCACAAGCTGCATCATAGGACAAGGTGGGTCCCCACTTTGTAGCATCCCACTGTCTTTGTGTAGATGTGGCCACTCCTTGAGGCATCCCCTACACTTTTCCATACTGCCTAAGTACCCTCATCAGCAAGAATCTCTCAATGATGAATCAGGTCCACCCAATCAGGTATCTAGCTATACATACGAAAGGCATCTCCAAATGATCCTCGACCCATTGCTCACAGTCCATGTATGACTGCCATGTCACAGAATCAAGGTCATCCAACACACGTCTCTGTTGTGCATGTTTTGCACACACACCTCGCCGTAGGCAGGGACCCCCTTTTTTGCTCCCGACAAGCTGCTTTGCTCCTATCTTGTTTTGCGTGCCCCATTTTCCAAGACCAAATTGGTCATGTGCCTTCAAATAATCAAATTCCCCTTACCAAATTCACCTACTTAGGGTGTTCAAATCTGCGGAGAAATGAAGTCCCCCGTCCCTTTTCTGACCATTGTCTTGTTTTTGCTAACTTGGTCCTTGATCACTTGATTCGCTTTTTTCCACATTTTTGACTTTGGGGCTAACTTTTGGTGGATTTGGGATGTGTTCCTGGTGCCTAAATGAACTTCCAAAGTTTTATCAATGTTCCATTAAGTTTTGATGGTTTCAGAACTTTCCCTCTGGAATTCCCTTCCTCTTTGGCTGTTTGGAAACATCCGTGGACCCTTGTCGCTTTGGTTTCCACATTTTTGACTTTGGGGGCAACCTTTTTTGGATTTGGGATGTGTTTGAGGTGCTGAAATGAACTGCCAAAGTTTCGTTAACATTCCATTAAGTTTCGATGGTTTCAAAACTTTCCCTCCAGAATTCCCTTCCTCTTTGGCTATTTGGAAACATCCATGGACCCCTGTCGCTCCGGTTTCCACATTTTTGACTTTGGGGGCAACCTTTTTTGGATTTGGGATGTGTTTGAGGTGCTTAAATGAATTGCCAAGGTTTCGTCAACATTCAGTTAAGTTTTGGTGGTTCCGGAGCTTCGTCCTCCTTTGACTATTTTGGAACATCCGTCGGGCCCCGGCCCCTCTATGGCCGTTTCCGGGACTCCGTCCCTCTTTGGCCATTTTGAACATCCATGGAGCCCTGACGACCCAGCCTCTAGAGCTCAGTCCCTCTATGGCCGTTTCTGGGACTCCGTCCCTCTATGGCCATTTGGAAACATCCGTGGACCCCCGTCGCTCCGGTTTCCACTTTTTTGACTTTGGGGGCAACCTTTTTTAGATTTGGGATGTGTTCCTGGTGCCTAAATGAATTGCCAAAGTTTCGTCAACGTTCTGTTAAGTTTCGATGGTTTCAGAACTTTCCCTCCGGAATTCCCTTCCTCTTTGGCTGTTTGGAAACATCCGTGGACCCCCGTTGCTCTGGTTTCCACATTTTTGACTTTGGGGGAAACCTTTTTTGGATTTGAGATGTGTTTGAGGTGCTGAAATGAACTGCCAAAGTTTCGTCAATGTTCCGTTAAGTTTCGATAGTTTCAGAACTTTCCCTCCGGAATTCCCTTCTTCTTTGGCTATTTGGAAACATCCATGGACCCCCGTCGCTCCGGTTTCCACATTTTTGACTTTGGGGGCAACCATGTTTGGATTTGGGATGTGTTTGAGGTGCTTAAATGAATTGCCAAGGTTTCATCAACATTCGGTTAAGTTTCGATGGTTTCAGAGCTTCGTCCCCCTTTGGCTGTTTTGGAACATCCATGGACCCTCGGCGGCCCGACCTTCAAAGCCCGGCCCCTTCGTGGCCGTTTTGAACATCCGTGGAGCCCCGGCGACCCGACCTCTAGAGCCCGACCCCTCTGTGGCCATTTCCAGGACTCCGTCCCTTCGTGGCCGTTTGGAAACATTCGTGGACCCCCGTCGCTCCAGTTTCCACATTTTTGACTTTGGGGGCAACCTTTTTTGGATTTGGGATGTGTTCCTAGTGCCTAAATGAACTGCCAAGGTTTTGTTAACATTTGGTTAAGTTTTGGTGGTTCCGGAGCTTCGTCCCCCTTTGGCTGTTTTAGAACATCCGTGGAGCCCCGACAACCTGGCTTCCGGAGCCCGGCCCCTCCATGGCCGTTTCCGGGACTTCGTCCCTCCGTGGCCGTTTGGAAACATCCGTGGACCTCCGTCGCTTCGGTTTCCACATTTTTGACTTTGGGGGCAACCAAAGTCATCAAAATGCTCTAGAGCATTTCCCCAGCGAGTTGCCATTTATTGTGCATGTTTTGCACACACGCCCCGCCATAGGTAGGGATCCCCTTTTTTTGCTCCCGGCAGGTTGCTTTGCTCCTGTCTTGTTTTGCGTGCCCTATTTTTCAAGCCCAAATTGGTCATGTGCCTTCAAACAATCAAATTCCCCTTACCAAATTCACCTACTTAGGGTATTCAAATCCTCAGAGAAATGAAGTCCCCCGTCCCTTTTCTACCCATTGTCTTGTTTTTGCTAACTTGGTCCTTGATCGCTCAATTCGCTTTTTTCCACATTTTTGACTTTGGGGCTAACTTTTGGTGGATTTGAGATGTGTTTCTGGTGCCTAAATGAACTACCAAAGTTTTGTCAACGTTCCATTAAGTTTCGATGGTTTCAAAACTTTCCTTCCGGAATTCCCTTCCTCTTTGGCTGTTTGGAAATATTCATGGACCCCCGTCGCTCCGATTTCCACATTTTTGACTTTGGGGGAAACCTTTTTTGGATTTGGGACGTGTTTAAGGTGCTGAAATGAACTACCAAAGTTTCGTTAACGTTCCATTAAGTTTCGATGGTTTCAGAACTTTCCCTCCGGAATTCCCTTCTTTTTTGGTTGTTTGGAAACATCTGTGGACCCCCGTTGCTCCGGTTTCCACATTTTTGACTTTGGGGGCAACCTTTTTTGGATTTGGGATGTGTTTGAGGTGCTTAAATGAACTGCCAAGATTTCATCAACATTCAGTTAAGTTTTGGTGGTTCCGGAGCTTCATCCCCCTTTAACTATTTTGGAACATTCGTGAAGCCCCGCGGCTCGGCCTCCGGAGCCCGGCCCCTCCATGGCCGTTTCTGGGACTCCGTCCCTCTTTGGCTATTTTGAACATCTGTGGAGCCTCGAAGACCTGGCCTTTGGAGCCCGGCCCCTCCGTGGCCATTTGGAAACATCCGTGGACCCCCGTCCCTTTGGTTTCCACATTTTTGACTTTGCGGGCAACCTTTTTTGGATTTGGGATGTGTTCCTGGTGCCTAAATGAACTGCCAAGGTTTCGTCAACATTCGTTTAAGTTTCGGTGGTTCCAGAGCTTCATCCCCCTTTGGCTATTTTGGAACATCCATGGAGCCCCGACGACCCGGCCTCCGAAGCCCAGCCCCTCCGTGGCCATTTGGAAACATCCGTGGACCCCCGTCGCTCCAGTATCCACATTTTTGACTTTGGGGGCAACCTTTTTTGGATTTGGGATGTGTTTGAGGTGCTTAAATGAACTACCAAGGTTTCATGAACATTCGGTTAAGTTTCGGTGGTTCTGGAGCTTCGTCCCCCTTTGGCTGTTTTGGAACATCTGTGGAGCCTCGGCGGCCCTGCCTCCAAAGCTCGGCCACTTCGTGGCCATTTCTGGGACTTCATCCTTTGTTGGCCGTTTTGAACATCCATGGAGCCCCGACGACCCGGCTTTTGGAGCTTGGCCCCTCTGTAGTCGTTTCTGGGACTCCATCCCTCCGTGGCCGTTTTGAACATCCATGGAGCCCTGGCGGCCCGGCCTCCGGAGCTTGGCCCCTCCGTGGCCGTTTCCGAGACTTCGTCTCTCCGTGGCCGTTTTGAGCTTCCAGTTTTTTTTAAATGAGTCCAATCTTAAGGAAGTTTTTCTGGGCACTCTTCCTTCCCCTTTTCCCATGCGCTATAATTGAAAAATATTGCTTTTGCTATGTTTTGTGAGGTCCGAGAACTTCCCTTCTGGTTTGCTGTCCCTCGTTCACTGCCCGCCCTTGGGCCCGCATTAATGTTTATGATCCAAATGAGCTCCAAATATGAATATTATGAGCTTTTGATGATGCATGGATGAATCTAACAAGGATTTTAGAATATTTGACTAACGTTTTCCTTGATTTTTGTATGAAAGCACTTACGACATTTCTTGTACACAGGATTCAAGGAGCCTACCGTGGGTCCATCAGGGAGACCCATCGAGAAAGCTGAACAAGGAATGCACATAGCTCCTGTCACCATTCATTTCATGATCGCCTCTCTCGCTAGCACCCACCAACAGGGTCGGCGTTAGAAGAAGGCCTGTGCCAAGGAGGCCAAGGACAAAATGCAAGGGGGTGGCCTTGAAGAGAGCATAAGGGAGTTGTCTACTCGAATCATGGGAAACTAATCAATTGATGCCAATCGTCGACGAGCTCGTTTGAACCAAGGAAGAACTGCAATGAAGAACACTAAAAACACATCAAGAGGGCAGCGTTCAAGCAGTTTCAACTATAGTAAAAGGGCAATCAACTAAATGACGAAACTGCTACAACACCTGAGCACTAGATGACAAAATAGGGAAAAGACAAGGAATGCATTTTTAATTGCTGAATATTGTGGGGTAGGTGAAACCCTAATGTAATTGAATCTGGGCCATTCATTGCAAATTGATCCTAGCCATTTATTTGGGCTTTGAAAAACTATAAATAGGGGCTTGCTCCTCATTTGTAAGGGTTGGAGAGCTGTTATAAAAGGCATTTGCAGCAATAGAAGACAACATTGCATGATTTTATGGATGTTCTCTTTGATTTTGCTCATCTTGTATGCATGAGTCTACCTTCCATGTTAGTTTTAGTGTTAGTTTCTTGAATGGAAGTGATAATGGAAATTGCTGTTATGGTATTTGATGAACTTTCAGCCCATACTTTTAACACTTGTTGATGACAAACTGTTGTGTAAAGTTAGCCTAGGCTTCTTTATTCCATTGCTTCAACTTAGTTCGATTGCATGTTCATGATGTGCATGTGCAATTTGAAAATCAACAGACCTTAGGAGATTGCACTAGTTTTGTGTAGCTATAGGTTCTCTTGGTCAAGCAAAACTTAGTTTTAGGGAGTTTGTCTACTATAGCAGCCTCCATGATCACTGTTCATTCATAGTTTTAGATCCAAGAACTTCCCCTCTTCCCTAACCTTTTTCCTTTTTTTTAATAAGTACCTTAGGAAAGGTTCATTGCACATTGTAAAGCTAAATCCAATGATAAAAATGGAGTTCAAGACTACTATTTGAACCTACAGCAAATGCACAACAACTTCTCCATCTTAGGAACTCCATTTCAAGACCCAACTTCCCATGCTTTGTAACTCATCCGTAAGACCGCCTTATGATTCTAGCAAATCACATCAAACAACTGAGATATTCCAAGCACTGTCAAGACCTGACATTAGAGACCTTAGGATAGTGTTCTGCAATTTGATTGTGGAAGATTGTCTTTCAAGAGAGGTGATGCACCTATGCATTACCTGTGTTGAGAAGTGCATAAAAAAACAAATCAACAGTCTCCAATACTCCAGTTTTCCTAGCTTATGCTGGACAATTGGGCCTGTACAACCATAAACGTAGGGCCTACCAATCGGTTGATACATATCTGCTACTAGATGTGTCACTGCTATGTGCTCCCATGCCTAGGTCTGTAATAGTGTCACTCTTGCAAATATATTGGAAAATCCAAGATAGACTACTTGATGTAGATCATGATATAACTGTGTGAGCATGCATGAACCCCAGACATATCGAGTCCCATGTAGAATCATCTACTCTAGTGTCTAACCCCAACCAACAGACAATCCCTTCGACCTCTTGTCAGGACATAGAAATCCACTGACCAAACTCATGAGCACAAAAGGTAAAGGGGCATAGGTCTCGCACATCTCCTACCAGGGCATCTCATACCCATTGATATGGTCATCATGGAAGATCCTGTGTAAAGCATCTGTACCTCCCTGCTCGACCTGATCATACACAACATTATCACCCATAATTAGAATCCGCAAGATCCTATACACATCTTTTGACGTCATAGTCATATCCCAAATGGAAAGGTGAAAAGTGTTGTGGTCGCTATGCCACCTCTCTGCCAGTGCGGTCATCAATCCCTAATTAATCCTAATCTAGGGCATGTCAATCAATGAAGATAACCCACACCTCTCAATGATATCCTGATCAGCCTGTGACAGACATGTAATCGACTTCCAAGTTTGCGGGAAGTGCTCTTGAGACTGAAGGTTCCCTAAATCACTCTCCTATCATCATAACATATCACAATCAACATATCAATCAATCAAATCAGCATATTAATCAAATCAACATATTAGTCAATCAACATCAAGCAATCAATCATCCTATCAACTCAAGTGAGATTTTGATCAAATCTCGTGAGCATCTATTTTATCATTGATCCTCGCCTATCATGAGGTCAATCATAATCATCCTATTATTGAATCTCACCTATCATGAGATCAATCATCATCTAATCTATCAATAACATCAAATCAACAACTAACACAATTGAACATCATCAAAATCAAGGAGAAAAACCAAAATTCCTCAATTCTACATTGGATGCGCTAATACAATGCTTCTATGTGCCAAAAGCATAGATGCGCCAGTGAATTCCCTCGACGCGCCATAACAGTCCATCTATGCGCCATCTTATCCAATGCGCTAGAGAATGTCATCAATGCGCTACAACATCTCATCAATGCGCTACAACATTTGATGCGCCACTTCTTTTAACAAATGTGCTAAAACATTGGTCCAATGTGCTAATTCCCTTGATGCACGACTTCATTCCCCTAATGCGCTAAATATTTCCTCCTATGCACTAGAAGGTCAATGCGCTACTACAGTGCACCGATGCGCTACATCGGGCCGTGGATGCACTAAAACTATAACTCTATGCGCTAAAACAGTTATCCTATGTGCCACATCGGGCTTCCTATGTGCTAAAACGCATAAAACAAAAATTTAATTTTTTTAAAAAATGTGGGAAATCACATCAAAATTCACAAAGGGGTTTTTAGAAATTCGTACTGGAGGTCCGTATGCTGCTGACCGGTTGTGTTTTCAGATGCGCTTGAATCGATGAGTCTCGTAGGGAATCACCATCTTGCCAAATTTGCTCAAATTGCTCAATCACACCAAGTTTTCAAAATTGCAAATGCACAAATGAACTTTTAATCCACCTCTTTAACCTTTTAAAGGTTAATTAAGTGGGATTTTTATGGGGTTAATTTATTTTATTTTCAAAGGGGCTTTAATTAATCATTTCATCCTCTAGTGGCTTAAACATCATTTTTTGGGAGATAAATCATTTTTGGATCATAAAATTTTGAAATCATCATCAAATCATCAAAAAATCATCAAAAATTTCAAAAATTTCAAAAAATCCTAAAAATTCATCGATTTATCTCCTGAGGGGGCATATATCTGTCATCACTTGAAAATCAACGTCTGGGGCATTGATTTTTTTTTGTCGACATCAGCAACAAATTTTTGTTTGAAGCAACGTGTAAACACATTACTTCAAAGAGAGGCAAAATTTATACACCTAAAATCAGTCAAGATAATCAATCAATTAAATACAAGCTATTTAATTAATAACCCTTTTAATTCATCTACTTATAAATAAATTCTAAATTTATTTATATAGTTCATACCTTTCTAATTCTTCAATCTAAAATCACATTCTTCTATTTTAATTAAATAAACAAATTCACATAGTTTGTTTTATTTAATTAATAATCTTTTCACTAAATTTAAATTCTCAATTTGAATTTAAGCACATGTCTCCAACCTTTCCTCTTGCCACCTCATCAAGTGTCACATGAATTTAAATATGTCTAATATTTAAATTGCATTATCCTCAACCAATTCCAAAACAAACTTTGGACACTTGGATCTTTCACACATTTTATTCCCTCATACACTTGGTATGTTTCCCTTGGTCAAAGGAACATACTGCATGATTCTTTCTAACTTCTTCCATCTCCACTGTTCATCTCTCATGCTGAAATCTTAACCGTTGATTGCTGCCACATCACAATATGCTTTGGAAATCCTATAAATACAAGCCCATTCTACAACATTTTACATCCCATATTTGAGTAAACTTACTATGTAGGAATAACATATGAGCATTTGGAGCATTTAGAGTTTGAGCATAGAACATTTATAATTGTTTTATCATTCGAGTTTAGTATCATGGCTTAGTTTAGTATTTGCATTTCCATTATCATCTTAGTTTTTATATAGCATTTGCATCATAATCTTTAGTGTCATATCCATTTGTCATATCAATCATGTTGCATCTTAGATAGCATCTCATTTTTTAGGCTATCATCCAAACAGTCATAGTGCAATATATAAATCTAAGAGCACTAATGATTTAGAGGATCCTTGAGAATAGAGAACAATGGGACAATTTTAGAGAATTTTCTTTGTTTGCAATTAGATTAGTTTTATGATTCAAATCTCTCATGTAATATGTTTCATTGCTTGTGTGACCTTGTTCATTTACACATTTTACCTCTCACACTTTCTTATAGAGACGAAAGAGAAAAACAAGCCTTAGGCCAGGAAGCACACATGTCAAAACCTCATTGGACTACTGTAACAAATATTCCCTTTTCAATTACTCTCGATCCTTTAGGTAGTGAAAATAAATATGAGGAAAAATTAACCTTCACTCATTGTAGAATCAAGTCCCACCTCAGAAAGGAATCATATGCTTGTTACAACAACTTCAAAATATTTCCCACACACTCAAAAAGTGTCTCTCGTAGGAAATCCAGTCAGCAAAGTTACAAAACATGGAAAGCAAATAAAAAGACAAAATTGATTTATCCACATCAACACTTTATGCCACCCATTCTAAGTTGAGGAGAGAACAATATTTTGTAATATTTTATCAAAAGCCTAATCTGCACTATATTCAGGCTATGTATTGTTTTTCTCCTATCCATTATTCACCTTGTACATTATCTATCCTCACACAGATTCATTTGGTGTATTTTTCTAACTAGGAGTTATACTCTTCTTCAGTTGGCCACTTCACATTCAATAAACTTTGCACCTTAGTACTATGCTGAGAGTATCTAGCATCAATTAAGGCCCTGGCCTCTTTAACAAAAATGTCCATCTTTGTTTCAATCTCCACCATTGTATCAATATTTGAATTCAACAGGATGTAGTCGATGATAGTCAATGCCATCATAGCTACTGCAAGCATTCCTCCCAGATCCTTCTTGTAGGTGTCAAATGGCTGCAACTCACCTTTAGGACTCAATATCCGAGGCATACCATGTTCCTCCATCTCTTTAAATAACTTTAGCTTACTTTGGAGCTGCACACCTAGCCTTCCATGAAAGGTGGTTATCTCATTAACCGAATCAATAGTTTGCAAGATTTTAGGGATGCTAGTAGGTGCCTCGGGATCCTCCTTCATTCTGGGTATCATTTTCTTAAATCACCCACCCTAGTACTCCATTTTCTCCATTCATTCTTGAAGGCTTCTTGTACTTGTAGATGCTTTCTGTTTGCTTCATGAATATTCTTATAGGTAACCCAAACATCATTAGCCTTGTTGACCAACTTGGTCACCCTATGATTCAATACATTCTCAAAGATCTCATTTGAGACCTTAATAGTTTCAAGTTTAGCCTTCTTGATATTTTCCTTTTCAGTACTCAGCTGATCATTCAAATCTTTAATTCTCAAGGCCAAGGTTTCCCTGTCCTATGTAGATGATTCTAAGGAAGAAGAGGATGACAGGGATAGTGTCCTCACTGACTGACTAGCCTGAATAGTAGCCCTCATCTTGTTTATCTCATCCAAGGCCTTATTGTATTCCTTCACTAGAGAATCATACTTTTTTTGAGAAATCTGTGTAGTGACCACACTGAACATTGTAGCATGAGTAGTTAACTTATTTGCTTGGACAAGAGTTATATATGTGGCTCTTTTAACCACCAATGAACCTATAACCTCTTCAATAGGTTTGGCAACCTCATGCTTTCCAGTATTAGGTTCCATAGACCAAATTGTAAGAGTGTGAAATTTTGGACTATATTCGAATCCAAACACCTTATCCTAAAATTGCTCCTAAGATATTGAAGCCTAAGGTTATCTTCTTATTGTATCATATGCTATAGCCAAGGTGATAGTGCATCCTGGTAACAACATGATTCCACTATTTGTGAAAATTTTCCTAGCCTTAGCGGGAGTAATAGTTGCAATTTCAGCTTTGATCTTTTCTTCCTCCACTTTATCAGCTTCTTCCTGTTGAGAAGGTTCAACACTATCCCTTGCTAGTTCAAGCCTCTCCTTTATCTCTTTACTCATCTGCCAAACCATAAATTCTTGAAATTCATTGGATTGCAAAAATTTATCATCTGCAAGGAATTCATCACATTCCTTGATCCTAGGATCATCATCATTTTCCTTATCATATTGCCACATGGCAATTCTATTAGGGGGAACTTCTAAACTAAAGGTTTCTTCAATATTTGGGGGAGGGAATTTCTTCTCCACCTCCTCATCTCCTGGTACATGCTCTGCCATTTATTCCTCCCTAACTTCTTGAACATCTGTAGGCTTCTTTGGGATATCCATATCTTGTGGTTGTTGTTCTAGGAGGGCTTGTGCTTTATCAACAGCCTCCTTCACCTTCACCTTAAAATCACCATTTTGATAATCCCTTAGCTTTGTGAAATCTCTTTCAAAAGGGTCTGCAATTACATCATATGGACTTACATAAAATGGATTCATTTTCATGATACTCTCTTCAATGTCCATTATGGATGTCCATTCCTTCTTTCTAGATATGATAGCCTCATCACTTGTCAAATTTCTCAATACATCATCCTTGTACAAGAATTGATGATGTATTACTGATAAGTTTTTATCCCTTCTCTTTCCATACACAAACTTTTCTAGGTCAAAAATCCTAACCTCATCAATAGGAAATCAAATATTATTCACCATGATCCCAAGCTTTTCATACCCCTCAGGGGTAGTAACTTTGAAGTAAGCAAAAGTGCATTGGGGATTCACCACAATACCCTTCTTGGGCTTCGTGAACATTTCATAGTCTATAACGTCAATCTACCACATGAGTTCCATAAAGGCCAATCTGTCAGAGACATATAGGGGCAAAAAATGTGGTGCCACCTTAGCCCCATAGGCTCTGGTCAAAGTATACTCTGAATGGAGAAACCAATCTACCCAATTATGTGTTGAATTTGATTCTGGTATATCTTTTGGGTGCATGATACTTCTGATTGCTGGAGAAATCCTATGAATAGGTGCTACACCCAACACTTCTAGGATACCAAACATTATAACATTAGCAAAAATGAGATAATTGGAATTGGGACAGTCCATAAAGGCCAATTTGTTAGAGACATATAGGGGCAAACAATGTGGTGCCACCTTAGCCCCATAGGCTCTAATCAGAGTATACTATGAATGGAGAAACCAATCTACCCAATTATGTGTTGAATTTGATCCTAGTATATCTTTTGGGTGCATGATACTTTTGATTGCTGGAGAAAGCCTGTGAATAGATGCTACACCCAACACTTCTAGGATACCAAACACTATAACATTAGAAAACATGAGATAATTGGAATTGGGATAGTCTTGATCCCAAATGTGTGTCCATATTTGTACTTGAAAAATATTATTCTCATTATCTCTTAATCTCAATTTCAACTTCCTTTTCTAGCCATAATTACCCTCAAATAAGAGCATATGCATTAGCAAAGAATAATGAAGGAAATGCAAAGGGAGAACCTATTTCTTTAAATTGAGGAAATCCCGATGCATTTGTTAGCAACATAGTTGGCATCATCAAAACCGGTGTTTCGATTATGACCCTATATATCTGCCACCATTACCAATAAGTTAGGGGCTATGCTCACCTCAAAATTTTAGGCCAACACTTGATTTAGGAAGTAGTAAGTGTTCTTGAAGTAATCCTCAGACTCCTCACATTCAAAAGGCTTAGCATCCTTAGGGAGAAATCTCTCCTTGCTCTTTCTATGCCAAACAAGTAGTCTATTTTTGTATGCAAATATGTTATTCTCATATTTAGCATATAGCTCTGCACGCTTAAATTTCACAGTATAAATGGGATTTAACCCAAATATCTCCACAATCTTTTCCTTTGTCACTTCAAGGATCATATCACCATTTTTACTCCTATTTTTTTGTCACGGGGATGATAGTGCCTGGCTAGTTCCATCATTAAGTCCACCTCTACTAACACATTCGGCACCACCATCTTTCCAAGGTTTAGCCCCCATAAGTAACACACAGATTTGCTATAATACTGCATGTTAAAAGCATACCAGAATAGTTGCCACTCGCTTTGAGGCTAGGCCAACTCACCAATTTCACTGACACCATAAATTAACTTGGTGGTCATGACATCTTGACTTGTAGGTCTCTTGCCAATTCGTGACCCTCCTTCCTTTATATCTCTAGAGGCCTCCTGCATAAACCTTTCCTTTTCCTTCTTTTCACTTTTGGACCTAGTAGATGTTGCAGGAGTACTTGGTGTAGGGTTAGATACTACAGGTGGTTCCGGCTTAACCTCAGATGAAACATCTTGAGTTTTAAGCCTTTTAACCCTTTTTTGTTTTGGTTTCCTCTTAAGTCTAATAATGAATCCACGAGGATCTAGTTGACTCATGATTGCAATGTAGGAGAACTATGGTTTACAATTTCTTACAATCGAATAGACCCTCTTAGGTACAAAAACTCAAAGGACCACTTATAGAAGAAAATATTTCCCAATTTGACCTAGTATTTATCACTGAATTGAGGATATTACAAATAGACAAGAAATCTATCTCCCCAATTCCCTATTACCTTTCTATAGTAGTGCAATTTAGTATTTCAGCTAGGAGGAGATACACAATTTTCTTACCCAAGTGAGAGATTTACACAATTGTTGCTAAAATATTTTGCTGGAGCCTTCCACACAATTTCTTCAACTCGTGGCATTCCTCTCCACTTCCAAGCAACTCCAAATGCATGAAAAACTAGGTAACTACCTTCTTTATGGATGAGAGATGGGCATGCTACCATTAATGTTTGATAGTAAGTTCGCACAAGTAAATTGACATTTAGCCGTTCATGTTCAAACTCTGACCGTTGATCACTCTGTTTTAAAACCATATCAATGGTTCTCAATTCACCTTGCTACTTTCTTCTTTGCTTTATATGATGTCCTCATGATACTACCACATTGCCTTTTCCTTCAATAGTTGTCGCTTATCACCGACACATTCCACCCTTTACTAGTTCTATCAACAATGTAAGCATCCACGTGATGAAATCTTATCCCTTGGATCTATGGCCCATCCGTGATCACTTTCATTTTCCCATCGTGCATCGCTAATTCATACTTCAAACTTTGGATCTTATCAGCAACATGAGATAAGGTGAAGAGGCTAGATTAAGACACATGCACCTACATGAGAATCAATGATACAAAAGATATCGCATATAAGATCTATTCAAATTAGCGAAAGAAACTCAAATAGATAACTCCATCACTCATCACTATTTTGAAACTTAAGTTTTGGAATGAATCCATGATGAGTGATAAAAGATAATAGAAAAGCATCAAGGCCATCACTAATCACTAATTCTCCTCATGCAGTTTGCAAGCAATTAGCAATGAGAGATCCTAGTGATTTGCATCGCATATCGCTAATACAAAACTTGATGTTCAAAACTAATCCATGATGCATGAAACACATGAGATACCACATATCACTCATCACTTATTGAAAAATTACTATTACATAACCATCTGTGATGAGTGATGAAGGAAAAACAATTGGTCCGGAGGTCATTGCTAATCACTAATACAATATTCAAGGCTCAAAAGCCATTAGCGATAGGTGAATCTTTAACAATACAAGGAGAAGCAAGAACATCGCTTATCACTATTTCATATTAAGAGCTCTCAAAGTTATCCATGATGAGTGAAGCTAGAACAATACCGCTCATCGCTTATCATTGATTCAAAACATACACTACATAAGCAATCTGTGATGAGCAATAAAGAGAGGTGGCTGATGAGACTTAAGTGAAAACTTTTAAGCATGTTCCCACAAGTTTTTATAATGAAGGGGACCTTCTAGGATGACATGAGAAAATGGGCTCAAAAGCTTCTATGTCATAAAATAAAAAGGATGTAAAGGCCAAAAAGGCCCTTATATATAAAAATGAAATTATGACTTAGGCATGAGGGACCGATTACCCCATGACTATTAATGACATAAGATGTTTTAATGTTACTGGAAACATGAAAGAAAAGGTCAATGGTAAATTAGAACCTTGGAATAAACAAAAACTTGAGGTAATTTTAAGGAAGGGTTCAAGATATTACAAAACCCTACAACAGTGATGAGAAGCAAAGCCCTAAGCCTTCAGATACCAACCCAATACTCAAAATGTGACAAGAGTTTGAGATGGAAGATAAAATTTTTGTAAGTTCCATCAAGACCCATTCCAAACACCCATTGCATTCAATAATAAAAGATGCATATTCAAAATTAATCCCATTTCAATTTTCCATTGCATTTTCATAAAGTACACTACATAATTCCAAGTAATGATTATCTATTACATAATCCCATGTAATGATCACGTTTTTCCAATTATAATTTTCCATAAAGATAGAGATACATGGATACATACATAGCTTCCAAGATATTATTGAAATATATATAATTAGAGTACAATGATCTAGATGTCCCCAATGTTGGTGAATACCTCCTAGATGTCCCCATTAAGTGGTGCTAAATTTTAGGTGTCCCTAAACTGGCGCTACATCCTCAAGTCATGATGTCCAACTGCATGAGGGAGAGAATCACTCAAGGAATTTTTTGCCAACCACAGACTTAATGTGGTCCCCCACACATCTACCTAACTGGTAAGATGGATCTACCCTTTGACAAAGAGATTGATTTGATAACCTCATCATACTGGCCTTTTTTGAGCATAGTGTTGTGTCCTACATATCTAGAGCTATAATACATTAGCTACAACATACATGTATGACTTCCTTGTCTAGTATGAATCATGGATTGATCACAATGAACTAATAGTGTAAAAAGCACAACTACTTACAATACTTTGGCCAAAGAATTCAACACTCAGTACTTCAAGTGTAGGTCATCTGTTTACCCACCCCTTTGCTCGACTCGATAATGACCCATACACACATGAATCCATTCCAAAAAGTATAAACATGACTTCTTACCAAAAAGTAAGTTCCATACACATCAATCATGACCACTGCAATCCACACACAACATTAAATGACTTCAATTTAAAAACATAAAATGACTTTGTTTCAAAGGTATAACCCATACTCAACATTAAAAGACTTCATATCAAGGTACAATCCATACTCGATAGCAGATGACTTCATTTCAAAGGTACAATCCATAATCAACAGTAAATGAATTCAATTCAAAGGTATAGAACATTCAAGTAATCAATCTAGCCACATAGGTTAATCCCATCTTAACATGACCGCCATCAAGAAGTAAAACATCAATCAATGATTAAAATGACTTTATAGGCTAATCCCCATTTATGGATTAAATAAAAAAGTAAAGAATCAATCAAATGATTCAACCGACCATATAGGCTACTCCCATCCTTGGATTATCCTAATCCCATAAATAATTCATATTACCCACATAGGTTTCAATAACATAAAAAATTGATAATTTCAGTATAGTACTTTAATGCAATATTATTTGTCATACCTCATGATCCATTCCAAAAGTATGATCTCAAAAAATCTAGTATACACCCTAACCCTAGGGAAAAGATTCTTTTCAATCATAACATACATTCGGTCTAAAAGGTAATGACATAACAATTGACTAACTAGGTTACTCCCTTTCGCATGGATTATCCTAACTTGAGGAATAACCAAGTTAACCACCCATGTTCAAACTGAGTTTTCTATTAAAGTACTTCAAGAAAATAACATATCTCATATTTCACAATTCATGCCACATACATATAGTATGAAATAAGTATAGTTTCAATAGAAACATAACCATACATATTACAATATAAAGAGTATGAGAATATTCCAAATAAAAAGGTTTCACCAAGACAAGACTCTACCAAGAATCATGCAAGCTTAATCAAACTGAGAAATAAACCAAGTTCATAAACACAAGCTTAACATGCACTTAAAATCAATCTTTCCCAAACAAAAGCATTCATAAATAAATAACCTTTCAACTTAAAAAAATAGAGATATAGAAATCAACATGCCTATATTTATAGCTCCAATTGATATTATTGCTTTCCAAGCTCAACTTCCCCAATCTTGATTGCTAATTCTTCTAAGCTCAATCCTATCTTCAAACTCTAGCCTCTCACAAACTCTCCCAATAATTGCAAAATCACAAAACAACTCTCTTTCTCACAAAGGCTCTCAAGAATATAATAGCATACAAAAATACAAAAAAATAACAATGAAGAAATTAGAATGGATAAAAATGTCCCAAAAGGTAGAGAGAACACCTCTATTTATACTAAAATTTGAGAATCTTAATGTTACAAATAAGCTACTAAATCTGCCACCTTCCTATTCCAAATGCATCAACTAAGCTCAAGAAGTGAGATGTGGCTGTTTAAAACACTAGTTGCAAACACATACATAGTCCAACTTCTCTATTATAGTTGATTCACTATTTTCTTGATGACAACAATGATTTAAACTTAGAAATGCAACCTTCAGGTTTCCTTATTACAATATAAGTCGATTACCTCAGCTAGCACATGGTTAAAGACTAAGTCTCATGCTCCCTCAAGGCTGTGCATTGGATTATGACACAGTAAAAGACTTCTTTTAGTTTCAAACTTCCCAACAATATGGCACTACCTTTCATGTTACACGACCTCTCTTCAGTGTGCAGGCTTTGAAAAAGTTAATGATTTAATTAATAACGTTTCCTTTTGGAAATGATTTCATATAATACTCATGTGCCGTTTAAATACATAAAGACTTATTCTCTCATGCATTATATGTGCGCAACACTTAACTTGGCCATTTCACTTTATACGATAGCACTTTAGCTTATTTCAAAGCATATTTAAATGTTTAACATAATATAATATATATATTATAATCTTTATAATATATATATTTTCACATGATATCAAGTGCATTATTTGCCAATTAATATATATATATATATTAAAATAGTTATATATATACATATATTAATATGTATGTATATACGTTTACATTAACGTAATCATATATATATATATAACATTATTTTAGTATCCATACTTAAACACATATATTTATATATTCATCGATTGGTGCATATATACAAAATGTATATACCCATTGATTAATATATAAATATGAACACATGAAAAAGAACTTACGCATAACATAAAGACACAACCACATATTCCAAATCAAGAACAATCAAAGAGTAAAACCATTGCAAACCATTCTCATTCAATGACCGAAGGTTACTATTTCTTGACTAATCTTGACTCAACTTGACCAAACTAGGATGTGAGTGTGTGTATGCTGAATTAGGCTCATTAAAGGTTACAATACCAAGCTATTTTCTTGAGTGATACTCCCCCTCTCTTACCAAGGGATTGATTCCTTCCTGCATCTAACTTAGTGCATCACAAAGGTAGTTATCCGATCACATGAAATTCATTTGTACATCATAAATAATTTGCATCATCAAAGCATTAAAGTAACCATATTGCAATACATATTCATTCATCACATTTTCCATTAGCATATACACAAAATAATCATACCTTCAAAACCAATTACATCTTAATGCATATTTAAGTGTTTTCTTCACCTATTAAACATATTAAAGTCATGATTTACATTTATCATCATTTTTACTCATGAAGGTAAAAGTAATCTGGTAACTAAGAAACAAGATGCAACACATCACCACCAATCCTTTCAACCTGTGTCATAAAATACCTGCTCTCCATGAATAGGAAGCCGCAAGATCCTCCATACATCCTCCAATATCATTGTCGCCTCACTAGTTAGTAGGTGGAAGGAACTCGTCTTCAAGTGCCACCTCTTTGCAAGTGTCATTAGCAAGCCCGTGTTAGCCCGCATAATAGACATAAGTCACATGGTGTAATCCCAAGGCAGTTAATGTATCCTGATCCTCCACCAAGAGGTGATATTGCAACACAAAGGATGTCAGTTGACTCTCTTGTGTATATATAGGTGCAATTCTCACTTGCATTCACAAAAAGTGCATCATGTTAATCAAAACACCTAAATTAGCCTATTTGACCTATTACATTTTCAAATTTTTGCTCAAATTAGCCTATTAGTCAATTATGTCGCACTATTAGTGATATGCATCACACTCTGCAATTGCGGTGCATTTTCACACATGCGTCGCTCTAGAATGCATTTGCAATAATTTTTTCAGTTGCGTCATTCTACCCTACATTTGTGTTGCACTAGGAGAGTTGTTGTGCACTAAACAGTTGTGAGTAGGTTATACCTATGTGTTGCCATTTAATGATTGCATCACACTTTACAGTTGTGACACATGGCACCATGGTTGCGGCGAACACGATAACAATTGCGATGCAAAAATTGCACCACATTTGAAAGCCCTTCTTTGAGCCCTAAAATCTACCTAAAATCAATAAAATCATGAAGCAAGGTTTAGATACATACCACCACACTCGAGCCCTCATCACACTCAAATGATCATACTCGGTATCCTCTGTGAGCAGTGACTGGTATAGGCAACATTTTGATAGCAGCTCCACAACAAATCTCAAACCAGAGCTCCTAGATCTCTAAACCAAAAGTGCATAAATGACTTATTTTCACCCCCTAGGGTATATTTATAACCTAATTTGACCTAATAGGGCCCCTACCTTCATAACTAGCCACATCAACTTTTTCCTTTAAACATAAATATCAAGCCCTAGATTGAATTTTGAGCCTAATTTTTCATTGCTAATGCATTTGCACCTATCAAATTAGCTTATTGGCAAATTTACAAATTTTTTTAGAATTTTTTGAAAATTTGCCAATTTTCCCAAGGGGGCATCATCCTATCCAACTTTAACTGGGGCACATTGGGGCATGTCTTTGGCTAATTTTTTAATTATTATTCTTTGACATGACACTCAAAATCGTATTGTATCAAAGAGGGGCAAAATGTAGACATTGGAAAATATCTCGAGCTTGCAAGCAACATTTTATCACTAATTCACCTTCTTTCTTGCATAATTAAATAATTTTAATTATTTAATTTTTCCTAATGTCCTATTCTTCTATTAATTAAATATTTTTTATATTATTTAATTAATTCATTTTATCTTTATTATTCTTTTGATTAATTTAAATAAATGTCATTTTATTTAAATTATGCCACTAATCATCCTTTTCCTCTATAATCAAATGAATTCTTATTTATTTAATTATTCATTTCCATTTTCCCTCCTTTCTTCTATAATTAAATAATTATTTTAATTATTTAATTATTCATTAGCTTTTTCCTTCCATAATTAAATAAATCCTATTTATTTAATTATTTATCATTTTCTTATCTCCATAATTAAATAATTGTTTTAATTATTTAATCATTTATCATTTCCCTCCACCCATTATTTAATTATTCATTTTACCTCTTCTAAAATTAAATAATTGCTATTATTATTTAATTTATTTCTTCTTATCTAAGCCCTAAATCTCAACTAATTTCTTGGGTTTTGGTCCATCTTTCCCATCCTTATCTATTTTTCTCTCAATTAACCTCATCCATTGATCATGATACATCATCATTCGATCCTCACCCTTCATTTAAATTGGGATTTATATAAAAGCAAGCCATCACCTACATTCCAACCTTAACCACAATCTTTAAAGTTTTGCTATCTTAAGTTCTAGCTATCTTGCATCAATATCAAGCTTATCAAATATCTTGCATACTACAAATATGAGAACAAACAAGGTAAAATGCAAAAGAGAAACAAAGATGAATCAACTATGACATAAAGATCAAAGTATTAGTGCTTTATCATTTGGATTTCTATTGTCATTTGTGCTTCATTGTTGGATTAGGGTCTTTATTAGCTTTAATTAGATAGTTTTGTGGTTTCTATCATTGATTCATGCCCTTTCCCGAATTTCACCCGATCTACAAAATTGACTAGATATTAGTGGCATGAGGAGCATGAACATTCTTTATTGGTTTCTTCCCCTTTTAGGGCTTCCCTAAGTGTATTTTTGTTTTCAATATCTTTTGTTGGTTTGGTTACACTTGTGTAGATGTGTTTTCTTATCTTTCATGTTTCCTTTGAATTATGAACATACTAAATTGGATTTATAAGCATTATAAGCAAGATTTTAGATGTTAGAAGGTTATGTGGGGAGTTGAAAAATGTCATGTCTAAAAATTTTCACTAGAAAATGCAACATTTAAAAAAAAAGAAAAAAGTTGACAATATAACTTTATACATTAATTCATTCTCCAAGATCATGATAACATTATTCATTAACAATAATTCAATAATGATAATAATGATATTTAATCAAACACATTACATATGTTATTTTTAATATTAAAAAGATAAGCCAATAGTAGGCTTACTATTTAGCTATCATAATACAATTATTCTCAAATCTCAACTTAACATTAATACATTTTTATTTATTTTTAGTTAACTAAGATAATAACAATAACTTTATTTATTTATAAAATAATATTATTGAAATAATGTGTACCATTAATTATATCCCAATACTATACTACCCTTTTAGTATTTATAATTTACCAATTTTACCATTACTATTATTATTAATTCTTTTTATAATAATACTATTAGTTTACTCGAAAACCAAATATTCCTTAATACCAAGAGATATTAGTGTCACCTTTTATTACTCCATACCAATATTATTATTATACTAGAGTAAAACCAACATATAACTCTTAAAACCATATTGTCCTTTAAATCAACAATTTGATCATTGGTAATATTATTAATTATCTCATATAAACATTATAACTAACTCAATAAGCTTATAATGATGATCATGATTAACCTAAGTTTAAAATATTTAATCTTAAATAACAATTTAAGCCATTTAATCATTAACAGTATCAAGGGAATAGATTCACTTCTAACAACAATTTTATTTATTATTATTTTTAATCTCAATTTACCTTACTAAAATTACTTCCATCTAAATAAAAAAGAATAATATAAATAACTAACCCGTGGATAATTATATTAATAGTTACTCCCAAATTACCCCTTTTTCTTAATTGTTTAATCTCAATTTACCTTACTAAAATTATTTTCATCTAAATATAAATAATAACATCAAATAAATAACTAATCGTGAATAATGATATTCACATATACTCTCAGAATAATCTTTCTATAATAACAATAGTATTTACTCTCCTATTACAAAAGTAATTTTATTACTACAAAATCAACCACAATAATAACATTATTTAGGATTTCTTTTGGTATAATTTAGTTATTGTGATAAATATACCATTGGCATAAGAACTCTTTAATACAAATATTACTTATTTTCGTTTATTGCATTACTATTATTATTATTTGAATTATGGTTAAACCTAACAACAATGTTATTACCCAAGATTAATCAATAATGTTACAGTTATAATTTTTATCACCATTTAACCAATACAACAATTATTCAACTATCATTAGGCAATACTATTGTTTCTATTATTTTATAATAAGAATAACACTATTTATATTCAATTGCCAATAATAATATTTACAATATCGTAGATATTATTATTATGTTATTTGACAATGCAAACTGCTTACCACATCCCACAGCAAAATAAAATAACATAATTTTGTCTGTTCACGAATCAACTGATTTAAACAGTTTAAGAATTGCAAATTTAATCTTCTATTTTTATTTAAATAAATGAAGGTAATAAGAAGAAACCTCCCATAATAAATTATGTGAGATCTTATCAGGCATTTACTATTTACTACAGTGAATATGGGGAAGAACTATTTTTAAAAATTTAGCTTTGGAACAAATAGCTGCCCATACTTCTGTAACATTTGGCAAGGATTAGTGTGACTACATTAATTGCAATACCAATGATAGCAGCCTCAATTGCCAAGGTTTTTTTTTTGCGTCAAAAGTATAAAGGGGGTGTGTAGTGA